>JAUMHQ010000069.1:14675916-14728080 GCA_032361165.1 Enteromius paludinosus
CATGTTTTAAGATATGTCAGAGCAAGATATTTTCATCTGAAACAGCTCAAACATGCAATTTAGTCTGGGACTAGCTTGAGCCTTGTCTGCTAAACTGGGGGATACTGTCTTTAAGATACTTTCCATTGTCAAATTTTTACAGTTTTAAATTATCCACTTATAAGTAAATGTAAATATGTCGCAGAACAACTGTCATTTTCTGACAACATTTTTTACCACGTCTCAGATCATGTTTTATATTTGGTAGCAAAATTGCCTTTTTGAAATAATATGGTCGACTTTTTTGTCTTGTTAAGTGTAATTTAAAACAGCATTAAAGATTTTTTTTTTTTAAATGAACTGTTATTTCAATCGTTTTAAGACAATACACACTGAAATTATCGTATTATTTTATTCAGTTTTATTTAGCATAACTAATTTTAAGATTGAAAATGTGGGCCTGGTACACCATAGGTAAAACAAGGCAATTCATATATAAAGGCAAAGTAGCATAAAAAGACAGTTTTAATGTAATAAACGCACACAAAAAAGGTTAAAATCAACCCCTGGGACATAAAAGTGCCTTACATTGAAGAAACATCCATAAATTAAAGTATATGTATTTATAAAATGTTATTATAGGAGTTTTAGACAATTTTATAACAGCTGTCTGCAGCATTCAAGATGTATATCTGTGTTTTATTTGTTATGGTTAGCCTTTCCAGTGTTTCCAATGTTTATTTAAAGAATTTACTAATCCAAGAAACACAGTGACTTTTGACCATTCATTCTCTTTTTATTGAAAAATGAAATAAAATAGCATGTACAATAATAATTACAATAATAATAATTATAAGAAGAGCAACGATAATATTAATCATAATATAAAAATCTGTACATTCCATTGTTTTCTTTCAGTACAATAGGGAAGACTGATACAAAAACGACTGCATAAAGTATGGGGATATTTACAACAGAGAGAAGGAAATGCTGTCTATAGACCCACAGTCGTTAAAAGGAGCATTTTCTTCGAACGAGCCAACAGTAGCCCAGTGAGAACCAGGTGCACCGCATATCTGGCTGTTCATCAAGCGTCTCTTAAAAAAAAATGACATGCCGAAAACAAAAAAGAAAAGCTATGGATGACACAGCATTGATAGCGATTGATACTCGTTTAACACAGCTGCATAACATGCAGTATTTTCAAAATAAATATCCCCTAATTTTATTGTCTCCTTTTATAGAGCTTTCCGGAGAACATGCTCTAGTGGCTGTTTTGGGTTACTTCAGGTATTTAAGAAAAAGCAAGGGTGAGTGGAGACGCGTTAGACATCACAATCAAACGTCAAGCGATATCTCAGGAGCACATTTTGTGTGCAAGTGCGGTTCTGAGCTCAGATTCTGTGTTCTGATTGTCATTGGATCACAGTACCATGATCTCAGTCTACATACCCAGTCCTTGGTACACCTGCCAAACAAGTCATTAGGGTTGTATTGCAGTTTGTCAGGCAAGACAAGAGGTTAGAGTTGATTGAGAAATAATTAATTATTAGAGTCAGAAGGGAGAGTGGATTTTGTTTTCTGTCCCATTTCTTTCCAATAGAACCCAAACCGTTCGGCAGTCTGTAAATGAAACTATATGTAATCCATGCAAATAGAACCTTAAATCTAAAGGTTTCCTAGCAACATTTTCCAACTCAAACGCTCATGTAGCACTAAACTACAGTAACACTGACGTTATGGGATGGAAAGGAGGGTTTGCAAATAAGGTAGGCTAACCTGTAGCTCTTATTTGCAAAAGGGCTTTGTTATTCATAGTCTTTGTCTTATACACATTTGGCTTTGAATAAGAAAATAATCAATAAAAATAAACCACATATGTGCGTAAGCAAACAAAAAACATTTCTTTTCACTTACAAATATATATATTTTTTTACTCCACGTCATGACTTGTCCTATTGTCCTACGTCTAATAAAAGGATTTGATGCATTCTTTATGAAAGATCACTTTGAATACTCTTTGGTTTAAGTCTAAAACTCTATAATATGCAACATAGCAGCACTTGTAGAAAGACATTCATTAACACGTTCACTCTCTTTGTCCACACGGACGTGACGACTGCGATTCTCATTCTGATACTGATCTAAAGACCCTGTCCGATATATATATATATATATATATAATCGCAATAAACAGGCATGTTCCTGTGCATTTCTCCATTCGGATAACCTGAAATTAACTATGGAGGGCTTACAACTTAATGTCTTTTTTTTTTTTTTTTTAAAGAGTAGACACAAATTTGTCTGTATTCCCAAATAGATGTCACCACCTAAGCCCCCTAAAAGATTGTTCCAGATATACCCAAAGTCTCATATAAAGGCCGGTGGATTTAAATAGAAAGGAAAAGAGGGGATGATGGAATAATTAACTAGACGGTAGGAACAGGAATTTTTAATGATACTTAAGACATTGACTAACACTCCTGGCTGTGATTTTTTCTGATTTGTATAATGCCATATTGATAATATTAAGCACTTATTTTATTTTTTTTGCAGATATTCAAAATGCCCAATGTAAAATTTTTGAATTTTCAACTTATATTTCAACTTTTGATATTATCAACTTTGGTAGTAGCAGCATGAGTAAAATCGAATCATTCTCACATCGTTGGACAACTGCACATGGACACATGCCTGCTCATTTTCAAGTTTTGTCAAGCAGTTACATCCTCTCGGCTTCAGGTCATTCAGAAGCAACGGTCTAAAAAGGTAGTGTCACCTAAATGGGGAACTCTCTCTCTCTCCCTTGATGTGCATTCTTCATTAGCTTTGCAGTGCCTCTATGCTGTGTTTTATTTAACCATGCATACTCGTAAGAACACTCTTGTACAGTTTCTCTGTCAGTTCCTCCTCGTAACTGTACCGTTAGCTTGAGTCTGCCTTGCCGAGGGGCTCAGTTCAGCTCAATGTGCCTGTATGAAAAGGTGTCTGTAAAACCTTTCCGCTAGTTCTGCACAGTCATATTTCAGATTCCCGCCGTAGAGGCCGTGGTTCTAAAGGAACGGTGGCCTGGCTGTGTTCAGAGTCTGAGTTAGTGTCCGTGTTTGTCCCACCAGGCCCCAGGCAGTCCCCGGTCCCTTCCTCTTTGTCCTCTTTGTTTGAAAGGGCCACCTCGTTCTCATAGCAAAAAGAATTCGAGTTGGAAAGGATATATTTTTTCTCAGCAAGGTCCCTCGCGCTGCACAGGGGGGTGCTGGGCACTTCGTAGGTCTTGTGAAAGCGAGAGTAGTCTACTTTGTAATAGTTTTTCTCCTCGAAGAGGACGGGTTCAAATCGGTGTCCCCACAGGATCTCACTAGCCACGTAGGAGCTGCGGCACTGGGTGGTCATGGCCGTGGCCTCCACCATGCCCTCCAGGATAACGACGATTTCAAAATCAGAGTTCTCCATTTCCTGTTTGCTCATGTCGTAGAAAGGGCTGTCCTCGTCGATCTCATGAACAATGGTGATCGGTGACACCAAGAAGATGCGGTCAATCCCACTGTCAAAGCCCACGTCAATGTCCATCTGGTCTAGAGGGATAAACTCTCCTTCAGCTGTGGTGCGAGATCGAAGGAGCTGAGCTCGAACGTGGGCCTCTACCAGGTGGCTTTTGCGCAAGTTGCCCACCCTCCACATCAGACACAGCTTATTGTCTCTCATGGCCACCGTAGCATTGTGGCTGAACACCAAAGTCTCGTTCCGCTTCTTGGGCTTTGCCATCTTAGCCATGACGGCACCGATGATGAAGGCGTCAATGATGCAGCCGACTATGCTCTGAAATACAACCATGAACACCGCGATGGGGCACTCGTCTGTAACATAGCGATAACCGTAGCCGATGGTGGTCTGTGTCTCGATCGAGAAGAGAAAGGCAGCCGTGAAGGTGCTGACGTTGGAGACACACTTGGGCCCGTCGTTCTCCAGGTCTCCGTGGAATATTGCAACCAGCCAGAAGATACATCCAAAAAACAGCCACGATAGCAGGAAGGCCAGGCAGAAGATAACGAACATCCATCGCCAGCGAATGTCCACGCACGTGGTGAAGATGTCGGCCAGGTAGCGCTGGCTCTTCTCGCTGACGTTGATGAACTGCACGTTGCAGTGTCCGTCTTTCTTGACAAACCTGCTTTGGGTCTGGTGACGGGTATGGACTTTACCCTTCCCGTTACCGTACCCATTTGGCACAGCAGCAGTGGCCAACTTCATACCGTCCTCCTCTGATGACACAATGCTGTAGCGGTTGGCCCGCACACTTCCCATCACCTCAGTCTGGGAGGTCTGTGCTGTTTCTGCTTTGGAAAACAGTCTTAGTTTCTGGAAAAAGCGTTGGAGAAACAGTTTTGAAACACTTAAGGGGACCAACACAAGCAGAAAATGGGTTTGTTCAGAGCCGGACGCAGGAGGCGTCTCTTTGCTCCAGTTGGACCTTTGATTGACAGAAAGGGCCAAGGATGGGGCGATCACTCGGTTCTCATCTGCTCTGCTGATATCATTGATCAAATGTCCTGTCGGAAACAAGAAACAAGATACACATTAACATTAATTGGCTGAGACTGTAAACTCCACATTCTCTCAACATGAACATTCACTGAACTTAATTTTTGGATCTAACAGTGCACGAGTCTCCGAGACCAAATATGATGCAAATAATTCTCACGCATTCTCATGCAAGTCTCGAACTGATAAATTTGTACACTGATTATATCATAATGTTAACATTTCCCTCTGAATTTAGTATCACATGAAATAATTCTAACTTTGATGCATGGTATGTGCTTAATCAAAAACTCATACTTTGAAACTTTAGAGCAACCTGACCATTCCTTTCAGACTTAGGAAAAAAAAAAAACAGCAGTGTTAGCCAACAAGGCTTTACTCATAATGAACAAAATAACAGAACCCAAGTTGGATTTCTGTCAATCATCAGTGAGGCTGTGAAATAAAAGACCCAAAGTAAATAGTTTCTTGTTTAATAGATTTTTTTTACATTTTTATTATGGATCATCAGTTTTATTGTCCAGCAACATCACCAACACCTGGGTCAATTTATTTGAGGCAAAAATGTATTTCTTGAATACACTGACATTTTACCAGGCAGTGCACCACAGCACTTGATTATGCCACGCCAACCTGTCTGTTTACGCTTTCTCCCATATAGTGTACTTGCCCACAGGACCATTAATAATACCCGTTTTCACATACTGTGCTAACCAGGATAAGGGTCAATGGAAAATTGTTTTGTTCAGTCACGTATGTCTATTACCTATGCACTAATTTAAATGGATGTAAACTTATTTATAATTGGCAGTGGGTTCCTTAAAGCTCTATTCAAAAACTTTACAGTATCCTCTGCATATTTAACATGTTATCTATTTTCATTGTACTGAACAATAATACAATGCTTTTAAAGAGTGTCTCACAGGATATTCACAAATCATCACAAAAAGGTCATCACAGGAATTCCAGGTAAAAAGCTGAAACAGCTGATCTTTTCCATGAAAGTCCAGGGCTATAAAATAAGACCTGTTCCCTAAAGGATTTTTGACATTTTAAGAGTCAAACAGGGAAATAGAACTTATTTAGTCGAAGCACTGAACTTGTTCTTGCGCCTAACCTGTTTACATGCTTTCTGAACGTACATAGCATTCTGAACTATTGCTTAAACATCAGCAAAGGTAAAAACAAGCTAAGACTGGTTTGCAGTAGGGTGCAGAGCAGGGACTGAGACAAGGCTTGTTGACTTGAGAGCTTGTCCTCTGGGACCTCATCTTCTCTCTCAGCAGTATAATGACAGCCCTGTGACAATTCCCCGGGGAGGGCTAAAACACTACTCATTAAAGCTCCTATTCTGCCCTCAATGTTCTTAGCAACCATAACTGAAAAGAAAGGTCCTATTTTGTCTTATTTAACAGATGCACGAAACAGAGAAGGATTTGAGAGAGAAAAAGACAGCGAGCGACTAAAACAGAATAAACGTAAGGAAATTTGTATTTATACAGAAACTACTTTTTATAATACATATATGTATATATGCATATATATATACACTAGCAAGTACATTTCTGCCATCCAAAACAAAAGTAAGCTGTTTATTTTCTTTGGTTTTTACTAAAGACATGTTTTTCACATGTGGCCCCACAGACATTCAGATAAAGAGCAGGTTGATAGATGCCATTATTTCTTACATGAAACATAATATGACAGTGTTTATATCTAGGAAAGATGTTTATTTTGATGGCGTGGACCAGTGAGCACCAATGGAAAATGTTACATAAAAGTCTACATTCTTTTGAGTGATCTAACTAGGATTAATATTCCTAAAATGTGGCTGCATATTTTAGTGAAATTCTTTTTGCCCTATTGTCACATTTAACAGTTTACTCTATGTGGTGTGCATAGACCTGACAAACAAGCTAAGCCCCAATTTAGCTGCCAATTGAAAGTCTTTCAGTCTTTAGTGCAGAAAAGAGGATCTGTGCGTCTGTCAGCCGCCTGACGCCTGACAACTGCTGAGCACAGCTGTGATCCAAATATATTAGACAAATGCATACGTAGCAACATTGAGTTCAACAGAATAGATAACTAAGAACAATATTGGGCTATATAATTTTTAACCTCATGCAACAAAACAAAATGCACTAAACCCCATATGTTCCTTCTATAAGGCAAATCTGTCATGCGGAGAAGTATATGGAGAAGTCAACAGGTGCTGGAGGAAAAGACATTCCTTTTTAATCTTTTTTTCACCGTTTTTTTCTTCTTCTTTTGAATGACTACTTAATAGCCTATGTAATGAAAATATAAGTAATGAAAATGTTAGGATGCTGAGTCACCTTGTGCATTTGTCTTCAAAGAAAATAAATATCAAATACTGTACACACGTTTCATTGATGTACATGAGTCAGAAGAATAATCTCTTAGACAGGAATAATATTAAATGGAGCTCAAACTAAGACTGTTTGATTAAGTGACTTGCTTTTCGTTTTTTTTAACTGATATCATGTGTCTGCTATACATTTTAAACAGAAAGCTCAACAGTGTTCACAAACTATGCTTCGACTGTTATCAAAAGTCAAATATAACCGAGAACTCCACTAAAGGTGGAGCAACATCTGAGCCACAGTACTCTCAATGGGATTAAGTTAAAATGCATAGCACAAAACACTTCAAAACGTCGTACGAGTTTATTTACAGTTGCATAAAATATGTCAGCAAATATATGTGCGACCTTACCTAGTCATTTGTAAATGAACACGGAAAAGTTCTCATATACATAAAAAAAAAATATCCCACGAATGGTTTTACTATCCACACTGTCTTCTCATTGATCTTGTTCTCTTCACGTAACGTATTAGTAGTATTTGATATGAAGCGTAAGAATAAAACTCTCCACGTTTCTTCTCTTGTTTGCGGCGTGCGGTAACTCATGTGCTGTTTCTTCTAGGCTTCAAACCCATTTAAACAAGACGCAACAGCTAGCCACGCCCCTTCTCTGAAAACAGCCAATCCGACGGGAGAGGGAGAGTTTCACGCGCGGATAAAACAATCTTCCTCTCGGACTAGAGAGAGCAAGTGAGACGCGGACCCACAGCGGCTCGCAAATTAAGACTTGAATCCCCCCGAAGGAAGCCAAAACAAAAGCATGTGGGTGTCTAAAAGTATGTATTCTTTCATAAGTATGCATGTGTGTCAGCAGAGTTTTCAAACAACCTTTTCACCACAGTGACATTACAAGTTAGTCACAAAGAGCTGACAAACACGCCGCGTTCGTCTGAGGAGGTAACCATAGCAACAGTACGATTCTCTCACGGTTACTTTCACAAAATCATAATCTGTTTACAAGTCATAAATATAATCGCAAGGTGATTCAAACCGACTGTTGGCTACAGTTTGTGAGTGAGGAAACTGAAAAGTTAAGTACACAGGGGGAAAAAATTGTGTATTTCTCACACTGACCTCAGATATTTAACTATGAGTAATACGAGCAGTTTTAAAGAATGAACATTTCCTGAAAGGACCATTTCCTCAAACAAAACAAAATATTAAGCTTAGTATTTACGTATTTCTTTTCAACTATAGGAATCACATATGCTTAATTTGTTCATATTGAGTCCGAAGTCAGTGTGAACGTCATTTATCAGGGTCCAGACAATTCTTTATAAAGATATTTTGTTTCAATAAACACATGCTGTATAAACTAATCTAATATGAAATACTGTTGTGGCATTTAGTCTGGGGATATGCCATTGACTGTAAATAGTTCATTCATACAGTCTGGAACCGTGCTATTTTTTGTTTTACTGTTATGAATTATGATCAACAAATAGTAGTTGTTTGTATTTCCACAGCGTCACTCTGAATTTATTCAGGTATTGTTTGTCTTCCAGCATCTTATGTGCATTGTATTGTTGGGAATCAGTAATTCAAGAGCATTTTGAAAGATCAGTTATTGTTCAATCAGAGGAATGTTTCCCCTTCTCTTTATAAGTGGTCCAATGAAAACCCAGCAGTAAGTGTTCTACAGGCCTTTGGCCTTCCCGGCTGCTGCGTGTCACACACTGCTTACTTATCATAACTAATGAGCCGTGTTAAACTTTTATTTGTGAAGCTGTTGCAAAGTGCTTATTTTAGTTACTTTCTTGTTCAAGTCTATAAATAATACAGACTATTTATAGGCGAAACGTGGTGCATGAGCTGTCCGGCCTCTGTTTACCTTTCAGCCTAATTTGAGGCTATGCTTGGACAGCACTGCATCCAACCACAAGGTGGAGGGCTGGAGACTTCACTTTCTGAGGAAAACCTCCTGGGACCCAGCAGTTTTATTCACTGTAGTAGACATATGTTTTTTGTAAATATCTCTGAGACCATACATGCCACTGTTTTGAGTCCTGGTCTGTTTTGAAGAGGACATCCTGAACTTTTTTGTCATGCCAAATTATTGGATGTGGTCAAGGGATTAAATGGGAACAATTAAAAAATGTGATTATGTTACAACAACTAACAACACTAATTGTATTAAATAAACATTTCTAAAAATTATCTAAAAACATATTTTTGTTAAACATATACTGTTTAATATAATATAGCATAAATTCCTAATCAAATATGATGTCAATATTTTGCAGGAAGAGAGGTCTTTCAATAGTCATACATTACACAATGAAATCTAAACACTCATCTATCAACCGTAAGATTGTCCTTAAGGGAATTGGATGCATTATGTGTAAATATTGAAAATTGCCACTGGGGCTCTGTTTCCAAAAGATTTTATTAGTTGTTTGGACGGAAAGGTTAACCACTCTGCAAAACAAGGTGGAACAGTGTTCTGCACTTACTCAGCTAATGCCAAAGAGACACACTGACTGACCACAGTTTGGTCCGGTTAGCATCACTGTCATTATAATTGATCCATTGCCTCTTATGTAGGTTGAAGGTTTGGGTTCATAATTTAATCAAGGCGGTCCTTTTTTGCATCTCTGGATATCAAAGAACCTTCAAGGTCATAGAAGAAGAGTCTGTAATGTCCATCATATCTGTGACATCAATGATAAAGTGGTATAAAGTGATACTGAGTTTGTGCAAGGCTGCTTAATGCCACATAGATATACACAAATAAATAAAATACTAATTAAACACACCTTTTATATTATTTTGAATTTAGTGCTCTAACTGGATTCCCATCAAAGACAAAGTGCCTACCGGGCTTTAATGTGATATCCAGTACTAGTCCAGGATACTGCCTGTGTTAGAAGGGCTATTTACTGTAAGATCTTCCTGACTATAGGTGTGCTAACTGATAGCACACCTATACAGTATGTCTAAATCTAACTATAAGTGCACTAGGCTATTTCTTACAATATTGATGCCCTTTGAGGAAGCCTGATTTCAAAGTGCTACAGAAGAGTCAGGATGTATCAAGTGTACTGTTATAGCTCGTTTTCTTGGACAGCACTGCTGGTGGATGCCTTTTCTGCCTCAAGACTTTTCCCATTAACCAATTCCACAGCTGCCGTTGGAGAACTTATGTGGAGTGGTTTGTGTTTTGGCTGTTGAGAGCACTTCTTTAGGTCATGCTCCTCTGCGCTTAATTCTGGGACCAGGACTTTAACTGTGTGGTTGAACAGGGCGTAGTCCACTCTGTAGTTCCTGCGGGTGACCTTGATCATCTCCTGAAAGTGCTGGCCCCACAGAATTTCACTTGGAGTGTAGGATGTGCGTGTCTGGTGAAGGATACCCGTGCAGTCATCTGTATAGGTGAAAGAGACCACTAGCTCAAAGTTCTCCTTCCTGAGGTCCTTCAAGCTCACCTTGTATAAAGGACTGCCAGGACTGATTTTATGAACTATGGTTGTTGGGGTGGCCAGGATGATGTTGTTCTCTTCAATGTTGAGGTCTTTGTATGTAACGTTAATTTTTCCTGTACTGTGTGCCAGGTGCCGTACCAGCTGTGCATGAGCTGTACCTTCTACCATGTGGTTCCTTCGGAAGTCCCCGACCCGCCATGACAGGCATAGGTGATTGTCACGTAAGTTGATCACCGCACAGTTGCTGAATCCAATTGTTTGGGCTCTCTTACGGGCAGATGCCATCTTGGCTACTGCGATGCCAATGACAAAAGTGTCAATGAAGACACTGATGACATCTTGAATGGTAACTACGATGATGGCGATCATGCAGCTCTCAGACATCCCCCGAAAGCCATAACCAATGGTAGTCTGAGTCTCTAATGAGAATAGAAATGCAGCTGTAAAACTTCGAACCTCATAAACACATGGCTCATTGTTGGGGTCTTTCATATCGCCGTGGGTCAATGCAATGATCCAGAACAAAATTCCAAAAAAGAGCCATGATAAAATGTAGGAGAGGGCAAATGTCAAGAACATGACCCTCCAGCGGATCTCCACCAGGGTGGTGAAGATGTCAGTGATCCAGAGAAGCCACTCCTCGGGAACGTGCCGCACAACCATGTTACAGCTCCCATCTTTTTTCACGTATCTTTTCTTCTTGGAGTAACAGTCGTCGTCTGTATGCACACTAGGAATTTCGTCACTGTACTTCACTCCGGAATACTGTACCGTGCTTGAGTTCATGCTGCCTTAGTCTAGAGATGAGAGAAAGATTCAAAGATTCAGATTCAAAGGAACCCGTAATACTGCGCTTTTATACAAGCATGCACAGACAGATTTTTACATCCATGCAAAAAAAAAAAATAAAATAAGCAAAAACACCTCCAGGGCAAAAAATCGACACAGTTATAGAACAGGTTTGACAGATGCCAGTTAAATGATTTTTTGGCTGACCAAAGAAATGGTAAGCAACTAACATGAGACATAAGTTCATGAGAAAACTTTTGTTATGCTGAGAAAATAGGACAAAAAAAAAAAAAATTAGGCATGGCCCCTCAGGATGTCCATAAATTTTTATCACAAATGATAAATCAATTTACACAGACATTAAGGATATTGACAGAAATCTTAATGATGCCTTTGGAGGGTTTGCCAGTACTGTAGACATACAGTGCTTACACAAAACACAGTTACAAAAACACAGGGTTTGATGGTTGCTGGGTGCACTTGGTGAACTATTTTTTATTTACGCTAAACAATTCCTTGTTTGTGACAGTAACTGTTATGGTAGCATCTGTTTTGTAATGTTATATTCCATGCATGTTTAGGGAATTCTGAGTTGTGTATGCAACTGAAAGTTCAAGGGATTTTGGTAAAAAATATTTATCAAAAGTCATTTGATATGTAGGTAATTCGATATATATTTTCGTGAAATTTTGCTTAATTTATCAAGTGGCTTAATAGGAAAGCAAGGTTGGCTTTCTTTGTTTGTTTTGGATTATCAGTAAACACTGCATCATATTATCCTGTAAAGTGTGGCTTGAGTCGGTTGTTTTTGTTGATATAAGAAGTAAAACGTCTTACCCGCAGTGTGGTATTGTGTTTTAGTACATTGCTTCTAAATGTAGTAATTGCAAACCTTTACGAGAACATATTTTGTAAACACTACCATACTTTGTCTCTTGGTCATAAGTACCACGGGTAGTGTTAGGGCCAGCTTTAAGGCAGTTTTAGGCTGGGTGGTGATGTGTGGAACAAGAAAAGGGTTGCGGTCAGTGGCTTGGCCATTTTATGGAGATGACTTAACACAAGCTTAACTTGGGGACACCATATGGAATGCTGGACCTGAACAAAGACCGGATCTTTTGACATAATCCACATTGTGCCCTGCATAAGAGTCTAAGGTGCGGGTGTCAGAAGGAGCAGTGAAAGCAAGAATCTCACAGAGAGATCAAATCTGACTATTGCTTAGATCTGGTGTTAAATACATAAGCCTACGCATGTAGTTCTATAGGGCAGCAGCTGACAACTTCTCTCTCCTCTCAAGTCAAGACATGTTACCTCTACATTTTTCCCGTAATAAAATACCCTGTATAACTTAAAATGCTTACACAGAATTTATTTATGCAAACAGATGTTCTGTAACAGGTCTAGACACTTCATGGCCTGTGTATACCGGTAGACTATGTCTTTTTTGAACATTATTTGTATCAACACTGTCAACAGAAACACCCCATTATGGACTTTCCCCTCTTGATCAAGATGATGTACAGGCTTTTGTTTGCAGTTCAAGGCACGAGCGCAAACACAAGCACCCATGCATATGAAACGCACACAATACATTTGTGAATGAGAGGCAGTGTTAATACATATTTTCTGGTAATGATGACCAAACATTGCCCATGGTAGGAAAAAAAAACACAACCACATGCTTTCTCACTCACTTTCTTACAAACACTCTTACATGCCTAACCACATAGACGCACATACAATTATGAAATTTTCCACACCACCATAATAGGAACGTCTGTTTAACATGGAATGGATTGTGAACGCATAATTACTCCTCACCCACTTCATGTTCCCTGTCTTAGCATGAATTCCTGGCGTTTTTGAATTAAATTTGTCCCTGTCCTTTATCAAAGGACTTACTACCAACTGAGTCCTGGAAACATAGCCTCCATCCAGATGAACACTGCATAAATGGAGTGTTTTTTAGTGTTAAGGGAACACAGAATTTTAGATGAGGAATTCAGTTTCCATTGTCACTTTCCTGTGTGCGAGTACATCAAGTATAAAACAAATAAATGAAATGCTGGCAAGTTCCCTTGAAAGTATTGTTGTCTGGGGTCTATGTGACTTTTTAATTTGCATTTACCGTCAATGAAAAAAATCTTGCAGATGAATGGAATTATCGTACTTGTGTTTGTTTCTGTTACTTTACTACTCTATGGACACGAACCAACGAATAGACCATGCTGTGGAAATAATAGAAAGTAACAGAGAGAAGAAGAGTGAGATTGTTCTATATTTTTTACAGTGGTTGATTTTTTTCTGTCCAAATTTTATTCATGTGTTTCATCAGACTTTTTGTCTGATGTTGGTTTGACTGGTACGTTTTGGCTTCCCAGATCTATTTTAAGATGGCAATCTGGGAATGTTTATCATTGGTAATTCTTTATTTTTTTTTTTCATAGTTCCCTGTGCCCAGTGTCAATGCAGTTTATCATAATAGATTGGTTGCCTGGAGATGCAAACCTCATTGCAACAAACCATTGTAATCTTTCCAGTTTGTGGGATGCTTAGAAAAATAACCGCATTGTGTAGCAGTAGTGCATAGAGAAATCTAATATCTTTAATTCTTGGTTGGCTTTTTTTTAGTTCCTTTCTGATAAATTTGGTTTTGGTTGCTGAGTAATTCTTACATGTGTTTATATGAAATTTACTGTAAGTTCCGGGTGTAAATTAAATCTTGTGCTGTTCATTCATCATTAGATGTGCTGTCTCACCTCAACTTATTTTGTAGTTTTCTTCTGTGAAGCCTTTAAAAAGACTCTTCAGTGAGAGAATCTTTAGAGGTGTTAAAAATAAAAAACTAATTTACATAAAATTATTTCAAACCTAATGCATTTTGCATGTTATTCAAAACAAAAACTGTGTGTCATTATATCAAAATGAAATAATCTGCTTTGACACAACTTTCCTTTTCAGCTGATGTCACCAGTACCTCTTATTTCAATCTTTGACCTCCAACCACCTCCATTCTGGTGTGTACTGTAACACCCACTTTTCATGATATAATCAGATCCTGATGGATAACACAAAGTCTTGCCCTGCAACTTTTGTCTTGATGTATATCCACTTTCATTCACAACTATTTGAGATTACGGAAGTACAAGAGGTTTTGTATGGCACTTCACATTGCCATCGTTCAGCTTTTAAGTTTTAGGAATGTGAATTGTTTTCTGTCGGTTTCCTGTGGTTCCAACTAATATTTATGTTTTGGTCAAATTGACTCCTCTTTATGGAATCGACTACTTTCATGAAACGTCCATGGTATTTTTGCTTCCTTTTTTAAAGTTTTAAAGCTTGAGACCAACTTCATTGTAATTAAATCAGTGACTAAGATATTATTAAGAATTTGTCTGTTTGTGTTTCACAATTGCAGCAAAGTCATATGGGTTCTGACTAAAGTGAGGATAAGTAGATGACCACAGAATGTTAATTTTTGGTATAAAGTATTCCTTAAATGATATTAGTTCTTTAGAAAACATTTTCTGATTTCCGCGATGATAAAGATCTCCGTTTTCTGCAGGGTGAGTGGGCTCAGCCAGGATAACAAGAAGCTGTTATCTGGGTGGAGTCCTGTGATTTCTCCATTAAATATTAAAGCAAGCATCTCTGAAATGCAACGCCCTGAGAAGGTAAATGAAAAGGGAATGGAAGCTTCTCATTGGGAGAACCTTTGGCAGTAGACTAATCTTTTACGGCCAAACCACTGTAAGCATCTTCTCCACTTATTGCTACCCCCACCCAGCCATACTGGGCTGCAGGTTCCACTAAGCTAACTGGCTGAACTGGTGTTCATTTCCTCAAAGACACAGAGACTTGCATGTTTTTGCCAGATTATAGACTGATATTTCTGTAATCATGTGAAATAGTCGGAGTATCATCCAATTATCTTCTCTCGTGAACTGTTGGATACAAACAGAAGAGGCCCTGTGGTTTTGTCTCCAATATTTGTGTGAAAAAACAATGCAGATTGCCTTATGTTAATTCAACTGCGCAACCACAGTTTCCACTATTTGGCCCTTTACTTGCTATTATATAGTTATTTCTTCAGTTCTTAAATGTGAAACAAGTCATTTTTATGCATCATCCTATCAATGGATACTTTTAGTTTTCTCTGCATATTAAACAAAAAAAAAAAATACCATGAAAACTTGAAAAATGACACATTTCACATCGTAATTATGCAGTTTTGGCCATTGAGCAGACCACCAAATTGATTGGTGATTTAGATTTTTCAGCCTACATTTGCCCAAATTGCTAACCATAATACGAATTGTTTTGAGCCATTTGAAAGTAAACTTGAAAGCATGACTACTGACCTGTGAGTTTTACTGTCTGTTTTTAGCCCATGTTGTGATGTTTAGAGCATTAGATTGGCTCACAAAGCAGACTCTGTATCATGAACATTCCAAATTACACATATCATCAATATCCGTCATGCCCAATATTTTTTTAAATGACATTCATCATGCATAAACCCTGTATTGTGTCCCAACAAAGAATGTTTGTGAAGACATTTACAATGGCCTCTTTAGACAACTTAATTAGAACTAACTCCAGGGTGATTTTTCACAGTTTAAAGCACTAAAAAGTTCACCTCAAACATTCACCATGAGCCCACCCTTGCATTCTTTTTTCAGCCTGTATGACTTTGTTTCTTCTGCAGAATATAAAAGTAAAAATTCTGAAAAAAATTAATTTATTTAATTTTCTGTGGTCCTTTTTTAAACTGTAAAGCATAAGTCCCTCTTCAGTATAAATGCATTCAAATGTTCATGCCATGACACAAGGGTGAGTAAATGATGGCAATACTTTTCATTTTTGGGTTCTCTCCCTTTAATGCACAGTCACAAATTCATATAATGATGAATCGGGTTGTGGTCAAGTTCCTGAGGAAACGGAACCAAATTCTCAAAAACTGCATCTTGCGCTTGCATAAACATTTTCTCAGTTTACTGTACAGGCCACTTCTTGTGTCAGACACTGATTTAAAGATTTAAACAAAAGGCATACTAAAATGGTGTAATTCTGCCCTGTCCTTCAGATGACCATCTCTTAAGACAAACACTGGTACAAGATCAAGTGGTCAGGTAAAAGATTGTGGCACAAGTAAGTCTCTTTGGAAGCTAAACATGCCCCTTCTTTGCTTAGTTTTTTTTTTTTTTTTTTTGACCTGACCGACACGGAGATAAATTTCTTTGTGTACTAAATAGTGAAATGCTGACTGCATTAATGATAGTGTCTATGTGAACTATTTTTGCCTGTCAGGGAGTACATTAATGTTGGTTTAGACAGATCAGTAGAAACTATATCATTTCTGAAGGATACTAGTCTAAAGAATTCGGAAATGCAGTTTCTTCAGAGGTGCGACAGGATGTCTTCATACTGCATTGTCTTCTAAATGGATGCTTTAGTCTTTTACTCCTTTCAGATTGATTCTTTCACTCACAATCTGCTTAAGGGGACAGTGGTATGAATAAACTGCTCATGTGGGACATATGGCAATGTTCTGAATGTCAAAGTCCCAGTACAGCTCACCTCTGCTATGTTTCCTGCACCGCTCGAGGGCTTTACAAGACCATTACATGCCCACTTAAAGCAAATAACGTCCATGCAACGTCCACACAGTGTTCAGTCGCACGAAACCATCCGGTATTTGAGGAGCAGAACTTCTTTGCCCTAGGCCCTGTCTCACCCATAATGACCTTCAATTTCTTGGTTCCCAGGAAGTTAGAGGCACTTTTTTGGCTAATGTTTTACCCGTTCCATCACAAGCTCCTGTTGATCAGAGCACCAGACTGTGTTGAGCAAAGATTAATGTTACATAAAGTTTTTAATCTGTGCAAAGATCTTGGAAGATGGCACCTGCAGGTTACAGATGTGGTACACGCTGGTTTATTGAATTTTAGTTATTGTTTACAGTCATGTTAGTTAAATCACAGAGAATAAAGAGGAATTGAGTTGAGGAATAAGCTGTCACCTTGTAAGTACTTTTCCGCATTACTGTACACTTAAAGTGCTACTTTGTTTCTAACATGAGTACTGTGTTAGCCAAGCTCCGTTAATCTTTGCCCCGAAGCACACATCAAAAACAGAGATGTTGACATTTTTAATGTCCCTGGAATACGTGGCAACAGCACTTAGTAAGTTTAAGATTAATAGAAACAAATTAGCATGGAATATTTATGCAACATTGAGTTGTGTGCTGTGTCAGCTGTTCAGACGTTCCAAGAAAATTCCCCTACGACAGTAAATACAAGTTAAGCAGCATGCATTATAACTTGTAACGAATTCTTAATGGCTCAGTTCATACATCACTAATTGTGTTCGACAAATAATATTTGTGGTTAATTTATAACATATAAAAGTATCAAGTCTTTTAAGTATCAAACAGAGGAGATGGAAAAAATACTTTTATCAGTTTTTGTACTTGTGGGTCATTTGAGTCCATTGTTTTCTTAGATTACAGCATGTTCGCTCAGACACCTTTTGCGCTCCCATTTAAAGCTTGAGACTTGTCCTCCCTAAAGCGGCTCAAGTGTCACCCATATCCTGACTCTGCCCTTTCCTCTAACGCCTTAAAAACTTAGCAGAATAGGTTTATCTCTTCTCACATGCCTGTTTTCTGATCTGTGTCTGACAGCAACAGGAAACAAGGAATACCGTTCACTTTTGGGGGGAGGACTTGGGAGGCGGATGACTGATCTTTAGGACTAGACTCAAATTGTTGTCTGCCCCATGTCCTTTAAAAAACCACCCATTTAAACTTAATACTTAAGACTTTGGATCTGCCTAATTTAGGTTTGCAATAATTTTAACTCAAGTAATTCGTCATGATCTACAAGCATCGGTCTCACAGATACTGTTATTTCTTTTCACAGGATAGCTGTGATTTTGAATATGGATGGTGCCTACCTGCTCGGTGTCTGTTGCTGTTGCTGTGAGAGTGTAGCGTGCTTTGAAGTTTCCACCTGAGTGCAGGACTGCACACAAACTCCACTGGCTGTAGAGGCTGGAATGGGTAAGTGTGTGATAGAGAACCAGCCCACCTGTACCTATGCTGGAGAACAATCACATGCACTCTTTGAGTGTGTGGCAAGCTTAAAGCCATAGCGACAATGTCTGTCAAGAGACTGGCTTAAGACGTTTTAGTCCAAATAATGATTGCGTGCTTATCATGTTAACACATCATTTTAGCATTTTCTTGTGCTGTCAGGATGGACAGAGATTTTTTTTAATTACGAACAAATTTTCTTATATATTCTTCACCAAAAGTTGCACACATTATACCTTCTTTTAATCAAAAATTCAAAACGACCATTTGCATCGAGGATGATAACTGTACCTGTAATTGCAAGGTTTTAATAAGCTTCCTGATTTTATGAGAAAATAGATGTCCACATCAAAGCTATAACAATGTCACAAAGGAACAGTATGATTGGAAACAGTTTTTTTTCCAGCTGGTGCTCAATAAAAACATTGACAGCCAATCAGAATCCATCCAACTTCAGAGAGGGTGATTATTTAAAGTGACAGACGAAATAATTGCAGCGTTTGCTTATGATAAACAAGAAGTTATTGTCTATTGGTGCAGGTACTAATGTAGTTATTATAACTGTTATTCTTTGTGTGCATGGGGCTTGATTCATTGGCTTTGTTTGGCTAGCGATTGTCATTGCAAATGGGTTGTGCAAACTAATTTTATGTTGGAATTTTGCATATAATTCATGATGCACTTCATATTGTGTGATAAGAGCACTGTAAACATTACACAAAATATAGGAGAACAATCAAATAACATGAGGATGAGTAACGATTTTTGGATTTAACTGTTCCTTGAAGTACAATGTAAGCATACGTATCAGTACAAACAAGCAACTCATATTTGATTTGGGTACTCGCAAACACTAGTAACAAAAATTACCTAAAGTAAAATAAAACCTGTAACGTGCTCCGGGGAGTGAGGACATGTTGTCACAATAAACACAGACAGCATACACCTAAACAGCTTTGTAGTCTTGAGTTACAGCTAATTCATCACAAAGGCTGGTGTGAATGAGAAATTCTAAACCCAGCTATTAAAACTGATTCACTCCAAAAAACTATAAGCAACTCAGAAAAAGTAAATATAAAAAATCCATGACTTACAGCAATATTGTCCGTCTGTGAAGTGTTCTGATAAAGTGAGTTTACCGGGACAAAGGATAGTAAATGTATCTCTCCTGTTCTCTTAAAAGCAAAAATTATAATTGAGACGAAAGGGTCTACAGTATCTAGGCCAAATCACTTTGTTTTCTTCATTTTCACATATGCAGGACCATTATATTGCTTTCTTTCTTGAGCTTGAGAAAGAAATAGGTTAGCTTGATGTATAAACAGTTTGGACGTGTTGCTGCCCACAGGCACACTTAATGAAATGGAAACAGGAGTTTACTGTTCAGCCACTGTAACCTTCCCATGCTGGCACAAATTTTTTTTTTTTTCTTTTAAATTATCAATGGTCTAATTAGAAATGTGCATGCACTGTAGATGTGTAGATTCCTAATAAGGAGTTTTCTTAAAAATGCATCTTTTTGATTCAGTTATTGAAGTTGTTTTAATAGTAATTAATAGTATATAGGACAGATGACTGAAAGTGATAAAAAATACCATGCTCTCATAGTTCTCAACCACTTTAATTTCTTTCTTCAACAGAATGCAAAAAGTGTTTAATCCTATTATTTTGTCTAAAATAGTTACCAATGGTTGTAAAGTTTCAGAAATCACTAAAAGTGGCAATAAAGGTATTGATGATGATTGTCATTAGATTACAATCTGTTGTTAACCATTGATCTTAAATTTATTTGAGTCATTCAGTAGTTTAATAGCGCCATGGGTCCTCGTCTGTTTTGCAAATTCATTTACTTTAATGTGGTCTCTGTTACATTCATCCTGTAATAACTTCAGAAAGTGTAATATTTATAAAAACAATACCTCAAATAATCTCAAATTCAACTTGTATGTCAAATGATTAACTTCTTAAGGATGAGGCATACCAAAACTGCATTTACAGTGTTATTGTGAAATATTAAACAGATTTCTAATCCAATGTATTTTATGTTCCTGTGGGCTTTACTAGGGATCCTGGGGGCTTTACTAGGGATCCTGGGCCCCTTGCGCACATCATTGCTTTGGGCCCCCTTTGTCTGAAATTGCTTTCCAGGGCAATCCTAACCCTAATCTTAACATTGTCTAAGTACATTAGAACAATTTAAAACCCAAACCCAGCTGACCCCAGCTGAACCCAAACTTGAACAGTATTGTACAGTGGACATAAAAGAACAGTTGCAAGCCATTTTACGTCTTTAATGTGAGGCGCAACATTCAATAAGGAAAAGCTAAATTAAGAACATACCTGAGAGACTCTTAAACAATATATTTCTCCATCTAACTATTCACCATTTCTATTTTAACTGCAGATCTTTTTTGTTTTACACAGTAGGCTGAACTATCATCAAGGTCCTGGATGTGCACATGCTTTCAATGAAACAAAATTGAATTAGCTCAAATAATTTGTGCGTTTCCCTGGCTTTATGTTTCCCCTTCTGACCCGAATACAAAGCAGCCACTGTTGGTGTTAATCAAGGTTTTTAACTTTACTTAATCAGCTAATATGTTGCTAACCCTACAGCTTGATACCCTAATAAGCATAAAAATGCATGCACTACTGTTCATAGGTTTGGGTTTGATAAGATCATGCGCTCACTACATTTACGCTTAGTTAATATGAACCTGACACTTTATAATAGTTTTGTGACCATGGTACGCGGTAATGATATGGTGCTTGTCTCATTCTCTTAAGGTATTTAAATGCCTGTGCGTGCATGTCTTTCGATCTATTCAAGGTATTTGGTGTCCAATGGTTCAGAAAGCATCCCCCTTTTAAATGTCTTCCTTCAAGCAAAGCAGCAAACAAACAAACAAACGATTGTACCACTGCAGGGACCCTATGGGCCACCCTGTCTACAGAACACTGTGGTGGTGTGAGTCCTGGTTCAGTGTGGGTCATTAGTTTGTCTCACATGTGAACTATTAAGAGAAACACAGATGACCTGAAACAGGCTTATTTATGCCTGCGCTTCTAGAGAAGGACCTTACATAATTCCTAGTGCAGCAGTCCAAGTAGGCTAATGTTTTTATTCAGATTTCAAATGACATTGTACCAATAAGTAGTAAATGCTCTTTCTTTCTGTTTTATGTTATGCAAGTATAGTAGTTCACCCAGAAATGAAAATCGTCAGCGACTCGTTCGTATATACCCTTGGTTTGTATTAAACAAAGATTTCCAAGCTTCAAAAAGGACACAAATTTAGTCCATGCAGGTACTACTGAAATCATAAGAAAACTTTATGGATGAAACAGAGCGAAATTTTGTGCTGTTTCTCCCAAAACAAGAAAACAGCAGTTAACAGTTAGCTGTTAACAGCTGCTACTGGATTGTTTAGTCAAAACTGAATCAGCGATTGAATCGTTCCAGCTGGTTTTTTGAGCTAGATTCACTGCTTCATTGATAAGATCTAACCCATAAGAATTAGTTTCTTGTTTAAGTGGGTGTGGATTGACATCAGGGTGAGTAAATGATGATGAAACCTTTTTTTTTTTCCAAAATACATGCGTTGCTGAAAATCAATTCCAGGCTATAAATAGCACTTCTTAAAATGATAAAAAGTTATTTTCTGACATTGGTATATGCCGTCTGTGTATCTGGCTGTGGATTTGTCTAGGCCCGTCTGTTCCATTCGGAGTCTCACATTTGCATCTCAGTTTCATAAGCGTTCTCATGTCAGTGGCGATGAGGCTGTACATTGATGCTAATCTGATAGAGCACAGCGAAGGGAAATAGCCACTTTTCTCTGGTCTTTTTTCACCCAACCTCAGCCCTGCCCCGACCGCTTGGCTCCACATGCATGTTTCCATCTCAGACCTGCTTTTTCCATGTTATATTTCAGATTTAGCCTTTTCACTTTTGTTGTTTGTCTTTCCTTCTGTCTTTTATTCTCTCATTGCTCTTCCGAAATCCACAAGATTTTGTTTCCTGGTGAGTTAAATGGCTACAGAGAGACTGAAAGGTCTTTATAAAGATGCCATTACCTGTCAGACATTTTTGCCTCTGTATTTTAGATTCCCTTCCAATCCAACAGAACCTCATGTCTATGGTGACGTATTGACCTGTTGTCAAGACAAGTTCTCTTACCTTTGGTCTTGACTTGTACAGTATAAATATTTTAATAAGTCTATGATAAAGTGAAACTGGGACACTTTATCAGTTGCTTTTCATATAAAATAAACAAATCTGCCATCTATGGGCAGTGTCTTTAGAAAGGTATATGTAACACATTACACACACTTTTGTGAACTCTCTTGTCTATTTGCATACTTCTCACCCTTCTCTGGTTGCCCATTGTGTCTCCAGTTGGCAGTAATGAGTAATTGGCCTTGTCCCAAATACTGACATTTTCCTGTGCACTTTTGATAGCAACCACTTACCTGCTTTCAGCAAATCATTTACTAGGGGAACATAACCTAATTAGAATACATGAACCAGGTTGATGAATTTAAATTTGAGTTCTTTTCAGGTTGTTTCTACGTCACATTTTTGAATTGAAATAGCCTTGAAAGATTGCAAATACGTCTGACAATAAGACATGCTCATGGTCAAAGTTATAATAATAGTGATGTTAGTAGTTGCATGAGGCTGATATACAAGCATGTCATTTATTTTGTGCTTTTTAGTGTTTCTCTGTGTTTATTTGTCAAAACGTGTAGTGGCAATGACGTTGTGATAATTAAAGTAAGTTAATATGTTTTTTTAATATGTAATTTGTAATTTTAAAAGTAATTTGTTCACTTTGCTCAGCTTCTGTAGATTTACTCACAGTTACTCACAGTAGATTTACTGACAGTTTACACTGATTTAATGTCAAATTAATTCAACACATTAAGCTAAATTACGTTTAAATGTTTTGTACACTTAATTGGATTATATGGTTAAAAATTCAAGCAGAGCCACAACCTCTAATATCATATTCTTTCTTGTTTATTATATTTTGTTTTATATTGACAGTAATGCGCTTTTACAACGCTTTAGTAAATGAGGCAGGAGTTTGTTTTGTAGAAATGTGCTTTAAGTCTAGATAATGTCAGTTTTACTGGATGTCCTCTCTCACTATTTTGCCCTTTAAACAAAATCAGAAAAATATCTAATAAAATTGAGTGAAAAAGTGTGTAACGCATTTTAAAGAAAATCAGCATGTGACGCTCAACATGGCACCTGCAGCAGTTCCAGTAGTAAAAACCACATTTATTTTCTCCATAGAGAAATAACACACCAGGCAGTAAACCTTTCGAAATACAACGATCAAGTGTAGTTAAAAATATGCTTCTGTAGAAGCCATAGCTTTAAATTACATCATCCAGAATCCTGAAGTGAGATTTTCTCAATGCAGTCAGTAATCATTATGCAAGTTAGATTGGTAGAAGGGCTTAGAACTCATTGACGTTTTTAAGTGTTGTTTTAACAAGTGGACATGGAAACACTGGCCACTAGCGCCAACAAATAGCCTAGCAAAAATAATGTCCGGTTTCAGACAGGTTCTCCAAACACTTGGTCAGTCAAACAGATATGATGCTGTTAAGCTGGATGAGAGCTCAAGCAAACAGCTCAATTATTTGGAAGAGCCAGTGTTTACACTTTTCAGGGGAAATCATTCAACTAATGGCTTACTTATAGCTGTCTCTGGATATTATACTGGGATATTTTTATACTCTCAAGATTGAATGTCTTTGGAGAAAATAAAAGGGAGAAAATACCTCTGGAACCCAGACTGCCGAAAAAAACATGAATGGTGACTGTTGTGTTCTATTGTCATTATATAATATTTTTCTCCATGGTGAAAATATGACGGACCGATGATTCAAACTGTGCATACAGTTTGATGCATGTCCATGGAATTCTTTCTATCCATCTGTTGTTTTTATGCTCACCTCTAATTTGTTTCTTTGATTGAAATCCCCTCAGTGTGTGTGTACTAACAGCCCTAGACGTGAGTCATATCAAATGACTGTCTTCTGGTCTCTTTGTATCTTTCAAACATTCTCCGTCTTTCTCTCTCCGCTCTTACAAACACACACACACTCACAAACCCGCACATATTTGTCGCACATAGCTTTGGAAAATCTGCTGGAGTTTATTTGCAGATAGAAACAGAGGAGAAGAATAGTCATGTAAATGTTTCCAGCAATCGAGCTTTTCCATTTGCTTTAGCGGTCGAGTCAAACCTTCATTGTAATACCTCATTGAGTTCCAACAGGAAGATAATGTGGTATGTTTTTGTTTATTAGCAGTTAATGAACTTTGACCTCGAGTAAAATGGTTGAGATTGCATTTATTTCATACATAATCAGCTCCTATTAATTTTACATTTTTTGACATAACTGTCCAACTCCACGCAATGCATACGATTTTTGGATTCTGCCTCCTTTTGTGTCTCCAAATAAATCAAATATATGACCCTGGAGCACAAAACCAGTCTTAAGTCACTGGGGTATATTTATAGCAATAGCCAAAAATGCATTGTACGGGTCAAAATTATAGTTTTTAGCCAATAATCATTAGGATATTATGTAAAGATCATGTTCTGTGAAGATATTTTATAAATTTCCTACTGTAAATATATGAAATAATTTGCATTGCTAAGAGCATAATTTGGACAAATTTAAAGGCAATTTTTTAATATTTTAAATTTTAAATTTATTTTTATTTGTATTTTTTTTTTTTTTTTGCACCTTCAAATTCTAGATTTTCAAATAGTTGTATCTCGGCCAAATATTATCCTAACAAACCATATATATGTGGAAAGCTTTTTTATTCAGCTTTCAGGTGATATGTAAATCTCAATTTCAAAAAAAGGATTGCTGGTTTTGTGGTCCTGGGTCAGATATTTCATAATTTAAATGACTTTCATAATTTTAATAAATCATACAGTTGACAACACTAGATGGAGAAAAAAAATGCACGATAGGGCTTTAGGCTGGAGTCAATAGAAAAAAACAGAAGACACAACTAAGGAAGACCCTTGATTATAGATTACAGCTGGAATGAAATGCTAAAAAAGATGTTGAGTTTGGACATGGTTGTTCTGGACAGAAATTCGTTGTCATTCAAAAGATAAAGATGATCACTTTTTCTCTCTCTCTGTATTATTAGAGTCCATAAAGACAGCGTTGAGAGATCTCTGGCTAACCTTCTGTCGACTCCAGTGCTCCAGAGAGAGAAAGTGAGTGAGTACAGTGAGAGTTCCAGTAGATGTCATTGGTGTTCACTGGGCTAGTCTGGGTGGAGACTGGGCGTTTGGGTTCCTGACAGTCTGTCCTGGGATGAACTGGTAGACTTGGTGGACAGGAGTCAGGACAAACACACACAGAGAGAGAGAGAGACACTGATGGAGTATGTGAATGAGGAGGAAATCAGCTGTTTAGGAGAAACAAGAGCTCAGCCAAGACTCACCGCACTGTCTGGCAGAGTCCTTCTGCTCATCGCTCCATCGTTTTCATTTTCAATTACGCTCTACCCTGGTCCATCATTTTCCTGTTTTCTCTGTCTGTCGAACAGGCCAAATCGAATCCCGCTCTTCTTACTGGTCCTGTTTATCCTGGTCTCCGCAGGGAAAATTGACTTGACTCTGGGCCACTGAGAAGATGTTATCTTTTTTCCGCTGACATTTTCGATCTCAAATCACATCAAACTCCTCATTTGATCTAGAGGGTTGACTTCATAATAATTGGGTTTTCAGCCACGTGATCCTGTAGCACTTGCAATAAACACTAGTAAATGAGCTACAGGCAATATTGACACAATCTATCACCAAGCAAGTAAAAACAAGGCTTGTTCACACAAATCAACAGGTTTTTAGGTTTCCATCTGTTTGTGCAGCGTGCGAATATCTGAGCAGAGAGGAATATTTCTGATAGCTTTCTACCAAACACCCTCACGCTCTTTCTTGTGAGGTCAAATGTGATTACTTCAGAGCACTGTCAGATAGAAGGCCTCTGGCAGTGTAGTACACACTGCAACAAACACTAGCACTGGCCGACAGTGACGCTGGTCCCTACAGCTGGGTCTCCAGCACAGAGTCGTACACAGTGGTCCACCTGTGACAATAAACACTGTGATTACCTCCTAGAGCCTACTGACGCCATCTAATATACTCAAGAGATCATCACAAGGACAGGGTGACCATTCCATCCGTCTCTCTCTTGCCACATCTCTGTGACCCAGTCCCACCGCCTCCCCTCAGCAGAACAGAGGAGCCTCAAGGGAAGTACACTGGCTCGGTTCCCACAGCATTTTCCATCACTGAGACCAGGAGGTGAGCACCTGTGATGCAATCACAACAGCAATTGTGTTCATTTAGATTTTTTCCCTCTAGATTTTGTCTTAAAGGTGCATTAAGGTGGTAGGCCAAAAAAAATTTACTTATAAACATCACCATGATAATGGCAAAAGACATGGGCGCTCTTCAATTTTTGCACTGACAAGATGGCATTTGACAATTTTTTAAACAAAAATTCTGCCAAGTGTTCGGATAATTCTCTTTCTTCCAGTCTTTGTCAAACCATAGAACTGTATGGTGAAAACTTGGCACACCAATTAGGAATAGAGTGACCAAATGTCCCAATAAAATCATAACAGTGCTTATTATATAACTACTTTCCCGTATCTGGAGTTAAAAGTTAGTTTTATTGTTAGAAATAAACATTTTAAAGTGACGTTGATGTGGCTCATTTAAAAAAAAAAAAATCATGTTAAACTAGCACCACAATGTGTAACCGTAACATGAATGAGTGGACTTTGTAAATCTTTAACCGATTAAAGTATTACATTGCATAAATGCGCAAGTGACAGACTTGTGTTGACTACCATCTGGAAAAATTACTTTTTAGAGACATACTCAGTTGAAAGCTCATCGGAAATTGATTTAGAACTTTACAAATCCTTAGAACACAGGCATGTCATAATCAGATGAGATGAGCATGAAAACTATTTTCTGCTGCCAACAATTAGCAGTTCAAAGCATGCACACTGCCTTCCAGCATGTCATTTTTATCATGGTCATCTGGTCACTCTAACTGGCAAAAAGCTTCAATAGACCTGTGACCAGCATTTAGGCATCACACTTGATAATGCTATTTCACCGCCAACTGTTCAAGTTTTTCTTCCGGTAAGATCTCTTGATGAGATCTTTCAAAGATCAGCCATATTCCCCATCTCCCATTTTACATTTAGTTCCTGGCTTTCAACTAGTCTTCATCCAGTTTTGATAGGATAATACTCATGACTATCCTGGTTATTGCAATATTTTAACATTTTTACCAGTAATACAGCTATGAATTTAAAAGCAAAACAAAAATAAGGCTATATCTTAGCAATGTTTAGTGGATTTAAGACATTGAGAAAATCTTAAGGGTTTGGTGGCAGCGCCACCTACTGGTTTATAGTTTAACCTTTATATTTAAACCGGTCACAGTTTTTAAAATAATTGGATATAAATGCATGCACAGGTTGTCACTTGGCCTCCTCCTGCTTTTCTTATTCTGACACAAAATGCCCTCTTCTGGTTTCATTTGAAAGTAAGACCTTTAAGCATAGTGATAATCCCAAGCATGTATCATTATATCCATCGTAGGCACCAGCAAATGTGACTTTGAACTCCATAACCTTCAGTCACCTTTGATCTTGATTCCATCGCAATCTCACAATGACTCAATCCTTTAGCATCTATCCTGGCTTTCTCTCTTATATCCGGGGATCATTACTGGTGCTCTAGGCCTTCAGACTGCTATCAAGCTCCCAAATGCTGTCAGTCAGTGCACAGTAGCCCAGAACCACATGTTTGTGTAAATCAGCAGACAGCCAGTGGAATGATGCGTCTGGAGTTTTGCGTCTCAGATGTACGACTGGTTCCATCTCTGGTGGAAACTTTGTGTAATAGCTTTACGGGCAAATATATTTTCTCATTTAAATCACGACATGTATAGTATACCTTGCCCAGTCCTAACAGCTCAATACCTAAGCCATTCTTCCATATTATATTGATTGATAGTCTCGCTTTTTAACCCCCCTATAAAGAAGATTGTTTCATCCGTTAGACTTGCAGCCGGATATGTATAACACTAGTAGTATATTTTGCCTTTTTTACATGATTTATTCCATTCACATGTCAGCAAGGGGGCAGGTTGCATTGGCTACATAAAAAACAATTAAGAGGGGAGGGCTGGTTTCATTTCCTTCCGTTACGCTTGCCCCCCTCATCTTGCTGTCCTGTTGTGGGAGAGTGCTAGAGAAGGCTTTGTAGATTTAGGGTGCTAAAGAGCCACACACATGGTTTTCCTAAGCTGTAAATTTTATGGATAATTTCTGATGTGGTTAGAGATTTATACCCCCCAACTAAGACCAGCATCTGCAGGTAATTATTCCTCTGCTCACACGCTTTTCTCCATTGCTTTCTCATTCTCTCAAACACACACGATTTCTTTACAACTCCCACATATTTTTTACACTTTGTCACTCTTTGTCCTGTCTACACTCACTTAGTCACACAGCTGAGGTTGGTCTTTCCTCTATCTGAACTTTCATTTGATACCCCTAAACAGTTAGATGTCCCGAGAGAGTGAGAGAATGACAGACAAAGAGAAAGTGAAATTCAGGAAAGAAACTGTGTATTTCGCTCAGCGAGTCCTCGGAGGCCCATGTAAATCAGACAGCTTCAGAGTTCAGGTCTGTCGGAGGGCTTTGGGTTATGTCATAATACACGAATTTGCCCGAATACAACTGCAGCCAAACCAACTCATTAGGGAAGTGTGTATGTGTGTGGTGTGTGAATAGGTTGGATTTGAAGAGATCTAATGTTTTTCTGGATGTTTTGTCATCTCGAAGGCAGAGAGCTTTATATTATTACAGTATCTCATGGAATCCAAATACCTGTAACATTTTCCATCCTGCTAATATTTTCCATGATATTTTCCCACATTGTTCGCTTTCTCGTACACGTAATATCTTTTTAATTATCCAGCGATTGGTGCTTGCGCAATATTTAGTTCAGATAGGACAAATAACTGTGTTTGAAGGCCGATTCTTGTTTAAAGTGCTTTACAGTGAAAATGATGATGAACATTGCATTTCCCACTTTTCTTAGTGGCTTTTAAAGATTCATTCATTCATGAAGATTCCCACAATGAAAAAAAAATAATAATAATAATAAAAATCCATAAAATGTATGGTAAAAAACTGGCAGCCAAGAATTTGACTAAAAAATATAGTAACAACATTTGAAGTTTTACGGTTTTAAGTTAAATTTACAGTTAAATACCGTAATTTCATTCACTGATATAATGTTAATATACCAACCTATTAAAGTACTGAAATCTGTTTTGCACCTTTTGCAGGTGGTGATGAGAAAGTCACACGATGAACCAAAACTCATCACAAGCAGCTTTTAAATAGGAACAGGTGCTCAGTGTCATTCACACAAGCACTAAACACCATCATGGTAAGAATTATTAAACTGAAATATGCAATAAACATTAATTTAACAACATTGCATGTAACATACAACCCTGATGAACATAACTGATAAGAACTAACTAAGAAGAAAAATCCCATCAAATTCAAACAAAATTTGAAATACAATGCAGGGAGTTCTGAAAATGTCAGTTTATGTTTTTCTCCGTGTACATTTTACAGGCATCTACCATTAACCATTTAACAGGTTTTACTGTAGCATTTTCACAGTTTTTTACAGTTAAAACCACTGTTATCTTTTACAGTGTGGTTCCTCAGAAGTCCACATATACCTTGGCAAACAGGTGAAATAAAAGAAACCTGAATCAGTGTTGTGTCATTGCTTCTCAGAGGGATATGCATTTCTCCATCATTGGATGAGTAAGTATACTTATACTATATAACATATGTAAGTATTGTGTATATGTATATATATATATATATATATATATATACCATGTATAAGCTTTCATCATTGTTCAAAATACATTCTTGTTTGTTCCACAGAAGAAAGAAAGTAAATGACAATTTTGTTTTTCTTAGTAAAACCGATCTCAACCTCCGTTAGGGTCATTTAAGGTTGAACTGAATGAGTTCATAGTTTTGTAGACTTTCTCACCCCTGCACGATGCTGGCATTGTTGGTTGATGATTGGCGGACTGCACTCTTAGTTGGGATGCATGTATGACCTTCTTTGCCCTCTCTCGTAAAATTGTCTTTCTCTAGTGTCAGTCATCTATTCTCAAAACCTGCTGGCCTCTTTGACCCCCTTAACCCCTGTGGGGTCCTGGGCAGTGAAGGCTAAACTGTCGGCTGGTGCCCAAGTGCTCCCCTAGAGCTTTTACCTTTTTAAATATAATTTATTTTGATTTAGCAAGTTTAGCAGGTCTTGAGCAGTCAGGTTTTGGCTTTGAGGGTGTTCCAGTGCTTGTCTTATTAATCCCCTGCAATAAAAAAGAGGAAAAAAAGAAGGAAAAAAAGGCAACATTTCGGTCCATAACAAGGGTACTGTTCAATTCTCCTGTCCTCTTTTGTAAATGAAAAATTTACTGCTATGGCTTTGAACTCCAAACCAAATAGTAAATCTCACCCGCTAGAACTGAGCAGGAGTGTGCAATGGGTAAGGGGAGAAATAGTTCTCATTAGAAACAGCTTGTTAGTTCATGTTTCTTGTTACCAAATAGTTGTCGAATACTCAGAAGGCAGTATTATTGGTTCCCTACTGATTGGCACCAATTTTTTTTTATTCTAAGCTCCAAATGTATATTAATTTCAGATTCGTGGACATGGCATGTGTTTGTCAGGGGAAATAAACTGCACTTTTAGGAGGTACATTAGCTTGTCACTTTCCGCCAAACAAATACTTTTAAACCATATCAACTATTAAAGGTTATTAGTAGTGTGAAGGTATACATGTACATCTAAATGTGCCATTAAGTGCACAGCCACAGTGTCACACTGAAAATAAAGTTCTTGCACAAACTAACAGATTTTTCATGTGCTGTCTGCGGCTTTCTGCTATGTTGTATGACTTTTTGGTTCGGTAGCAAAATATTTTAATGACCCATTGATGCCTGGTATTTATCATATCCACATACTTTGGGAAATTAATATTCCCAATATTCTCACTCGCTTTTTCTCTCTTTTGCTGTTGTGCATTTCTTGGCTTGGAAAGAGCTGAGCAGTGAATACTTGACATGTGCTGTTACCAGACAAATAAAAAATGAACAAACCAAAAGAATAATGAAAATATTTCTTGTTAGCGTAATGGGAAATGTTAGCCTGGCGCTGTGACCTGCTCTGGTGGTGCTGGGGCAGCACATTTTAAGCACGCACAAAATGAAGACGGTTCACTCCAACCCAGTCCTACAAATTTTGCAAGACAACAGTACATCTTCTATCTCTCCCTCCATCCTCCCTCAAGCGTAGTCCATCCTGACGGATGCCGCTTTTTAAAGCCTCCTTGTTTTGCGACTCTCCATTGAAGGGCTGATACTGGAAATCATCTCCCGCCGGTTTAATCTGTTGGCCAATCCACGTGGCGTCTGGACACGGTTTTTATGGTCTGTGAGGGAGCAAAGGCTCGTGTGGTCCGATCGGACTGGAACACGAACCTGCCTGCGACCCTCATGCATGCACATCCAGTAAAAGCATTCAGCCATCACTGCCAGTTCTCTCAGGTATAGAGGACGGATGATATCACTTTGTTGGCCTTCCACAGCAGCACCCTTTGTGGAGTTTTACCTGACCACCACCACTGCAGAGAGCATAGGGCCCTTGAACATTGCTGTGGCATTACACAAACTCTATAAGCCCTTCATTCATTGCTAGTCTGTACCGTTAGCATCTTGAGTCCTCCAGTTGAATGCACAAAACCCCATGGATGAGCGCCAGCATCCTGTGAGAGGTAGCAGACGGAGCACTCGTGAGCCGTTTTACTCTCCTCTCTAATTTCCTCGAAGAGACCGGAGTCAGGGGAAGTGCAGGCTGAAGCCACTGTCAGGACTGGCAGTGTTTGGGCATGCTCCAGCTAGAACAACTTGTGGTTTTTCTGCTTGCATGAAGTGGAGTGATTCCACATTCTGGTGGGTAAGCATAATGACACGCTGACCGGGGAAAAAGTGAGGATGGACGATGCTTGAGGAGCGAGGGAGAGAGAGAATCAAGAGATGGATGCTAAAGAGAACATTAAGGACAGAACAGACAAATAGGGTCAAAGTCAGGGCACACCGCTAAAACAAAGAAAGATGGTACAAATTAAGGTTAGTGATGCTAAGCAAAAGAAACAGTAGACAAAATACAAGACAAAGTCATGAATAAAACTCGGCTGCCGCTGATACTCATGTTGATGAGTCAAAATGTACTTGGGTTTCGATCCAATAGTACAGTGTAAAATATAAAGACGGGAAAAAGGGAGTAGAATTGAACACTGATTCAGACCAGGCAAAATGGATTTAGAATCAAAAGGGAAAGATTTTAATTCTTTGTGTGTAAATCAGCAGGAGACACGGTTTAAAAGGCCAGCATCGATGATCATACAGTACTTTGTGTTTTGAATGCTGGATCCCCAGAATGGTAATAAAAAGTAGAGAATTAGTAGTTAGAAGTTTACAGTAGTGGTCAAAATGATTAGAACACTAGTATTTTCACCAGCTAAAAACGGTTTTAAGTCAGTTATTTCTATCTTTTGCTGTAGCGTGTCAGAAATATCCGTTTACATTTCCAAACATTCATTTTGCCATTGCTTTGAGTGAGGCTTTTGTTTGTACTAGAAGTCTGACAACAATCAGTGCTCCACACAAAGATCTGATCTGATCATCATTCAGTCTGTCTGGAATGACATGAAGTAACAGAACAAACTGAGACGGACTAAATCCAGAAGTACTGTGGCAACGTCTCCAAGAAGCTAAAAGAAAAACCTACCCGCAAAGCTACAGTACTGTTAAAGGTTTTAGGCATTTGTGTAAAAATGCTGTGAAATGAAGATGCTGTCAAAAATCATGTCATAAATAGAATTTCTTTGTCAATTAACTTGTTGATTGGAAAACCTTTTAACTGTTTTAGGAAGTTCAAAAATCAATATTCGGAGGAATAACAGACTTTCAATCACAGACATGTGTCTTGCCTTTGTTTGATTGCTTGTGACCATCCATCTTTCTCTAGATCACATTCCAGATGTTTTCAATGTGGTTCAGGTCTGGAGATTGGGCTGGTCATGACAGGTTCTTATCCAGTGGTCCTCCATCCATTTCTTGATTGACCAGTCTGTGTGGCATGAAACATTGTCCTGCTGGAGAAAAAACTAAACAAAACAAAAAGCAAAACATTTTCAGAGCAGAAGGAAGCAAACTTTATTCCAGGAAAACCTTGTGTGTCTTAATTCGTTCATTCGTTCACAAAGACCATTCCATTCCAGCCTTGCTGAAGCACCCCCTGATCATCACTGATCCTCCACCAAATTTTACAGTGGGTGCAAGACTCTGGGTCTCTGTGTAATCATTAGACAACCAGGTGTTTGGCAAAGATTAAAATTGAACTCATCACAGATGGTCCAATCCTTATGTTGTTTTTGCAAGGCTCACCCCAGCTCTTCTTTGCTTCTCATTAAGGAAGGGCTTTTTTTATCCCTAGGAGCCTGTTTTGAACCATCCTAACCATGCACTTCACCCCTGCTGTTGTTTACCTTTTTTTGTAGATTGCTTGATATCATCCTGCATTGTCGAGTGACGTTTGAAGGAATTGGCAGTCATAAGTGGAGAGTCATTTTTGCCCCAATGTCAGTGCAGCTTGACCTTGTTCTTATGAACCACTATCATTGAAATTTTTACGAATGGATGATGCTCACTGTATCCCTCTGCCACTAAAGACAGAATCAAACTCTTTTGTGCCTCACTCCAAACCAATCATTTTAGCTATTTTGGCATGGTCAATAGTTATTATTTGATTCCAATTACTTTTGTGGTCCTACTAGCACTGTTTTTGCCATCCTGCTGGTCTTATTAGTTTTTATTATTTTTTATTATTTTGGTTGAGGGGATCACCTAACCAGTGTTTCATTAAGCAGAATGCGGTGGGCCTCATGGAACTGATTAAAAAAACAACAACCTCCATTTGGCGCAGGTTTAAACCAATTATTTAAAAAAAAAAATGGTGCAGATTATAAAACGATATTTTAGCGTCTATAGACAGAAGAGCCAGAAAGAGCAGCAGTCTCCTGTTTAGGGTTGGATTTGTGGGTAAGTACAGTAGATGGACACAGAAATGTATTTACAATCTCTTCATGCCTAGACCTCACAGTCATACCACCCTCCAAAAAAAAAAGAGAGAGGCAGAGAAAGTGAGCTCCAATGTGTTTATAGATCAGACTCCTCCAGTAGTACCACAGGAGAAAAAAAAGAGGGGAAAAAAATAAGGGGAAAGAAACAACCCCCTCCACCACCACAGGAGGCTGCACATAGTTTCCATTCGCTTCTTCACTTGCATTATAAAAATAATTAAAGGGGATGTTGTGAGGGGGAGCAAGTGGCCCTGATGTCTCTCTGCTCTGTCATCTCAGCAGGTTCCATTCAGAGTCCACACAGGTCAGCTCACTTCAAACATCACCGTGCAGATTGGGTTGCATCTACTGTTGAGTCCAAGTGGATTTGTCAAGCCTTTTTTACATTTTGAATTAACACATGTGTAGCACATTGACGCATCAGTCGAAAACGTGAAATATGCTCACTGTAAAACAGTTTCATGACTTAGGTATTGACTTCATTATAGCCCTCATTCATCTAGGCGATGGTTTATAATGTTCTCCAGTGGGAAACAGCTGCGGTGACCACAGGCTTTCACATTTGCCACAAGCTTCATTAAGATTACAAAGTGTTTGTCTTCTTTTCTGTGTTCATTTATCTTTGCTTTTGTAATTTGTATATGCTAGCAAATTGTTGTACATACGTCTCATGCTAATGACACCGAACGCCCAAACAATTCCTCGGGGCCACGTGGTGCTTGTATGGGGTGTCATGGGATACTTCGCAAAGCCAACTCTCTCCAAAATACCTGCGCTCATTGGAAACACATTAGAAAGCGATGTGTTCATTCTTTCCGACGTGAGGTGATGCACTTGTCTGGTATGAAGTCCTCAGTTTGTGGGCGGCCCTGAAAGTCGGGGGGCCATGGAGTGGGCAGGGAAACGATGAAAAATGAAATGCAGCAGCCATTCCTGAAAACACACAAACGTGATATATCCGCTTGCGTGTCTGGCTCTCAGGCCGTGCAGTTTTTTCCTCCCATGAGCAGACGGCTGTGTGTGTGTAAGAGAGACGTGTTGTTGCCATGTGTTTTCTTTCATGCTGCGTGTTAATGAGTAAAGATGTACGGATGAAGGCGTAGCAATGTTTAACTGATTCTCACACGCTGCTGATGACACCTCGTGGGCCGCATGCCGACCTCATGTTCCCTTAATGTGAACATGCATGCCCGTTCAGAGTTAACGCAGAGTTTGTGTATTGCTGGGTAATGAGTGATCCGGTTTTGGGGTAGGTTAAAAATAGAATATATGACTGAAGATTGTGTGTCTTAAACATCAGAAGTTTATCAAGGTTGCTTGATGTTTTTCTTTTCCCCTCTAGTATGCCATGTTGCAAAACATATGTGATATATTACTTGCGTTAAGCCACCAAAACATGTGTATAAATGTTTTTACGAGAGGTTTCATTTCACACGAGACTGGCTCATATATAATGCAGTGAGTGACACAATGACCCGCGCTGTTTGCCACAAAAATGCAAGGAAAAAGCTGCTAAATTTTTCCATTGGCGTAGAGACAAAATATTTTCAATAAAAATTATGCGAAATACAGTTTCATAGCCAGTAGGAAATATTCTCAGTTCACCCGCTGTTGGCGGGTATGTTACAGAACTAATATGATTTGTTCTTGGAGAAGTACCGTTGATGTGAATGCTCCCTTATAGTTGTTCCATAATAGCCTAATTGATCTGCATTCTACCGTCCTACTTTAAAGAACAGTGTGAGTACAACTCACACTGTCCCATTCATCAGATGTCTTACATTCATACAGACTTACAAACCAACAGTGGTGACTCATACAGTATGTGACCCATCACGATGTAATTTTTCCATCAAACTGAAATGGTTTTTTTGACAGCACCATCAATTCAAGCCTTTTTATCCATCTGATTAAAACCTGCTGAATCGGTGAATCACTTTAAATTTATTTAGGTTACGTGAAGCATCGTCAATAAAATAAAAAAAATAAAAAAATAAGGAAGGGGAAAGGAAGTGACAAGTGTATGGTTTCCCATACTAGGAATTAGTGCTCTGCATTTAACCCACTCAAGTGCACACACACAGCAGTGAGAAGTGAACAACCACACACACACTGTGAACACATAACCGGAGCAGTGGGCAGCCATTGCTGTTGGGGGAACGATGCCTTGCTCAAGGGTCTCACCTCAGTCGTGGTATTGAAGGTGGAGAGAGTGCTGGATATTCACTAACTCCACCCACAATCCCAGCCGGACCTGGGACTCGAACCTACAACCTTTGGGTTACAGGTCCGACTCTCTATCCATTAGGCCACGACTGCCTAAATAGAACTAGTGAATGCAATTATGGCAGTTACGCTGATTTATTCATGAAAGTGTTGCTTAGGTTTTGATGTGTTCTTAATTGGTTGGGGAAATAAAGTGATTTTTCCATGCAGTGTTTCGCTGCTAAAGATCACTGAGGTGTGCAGCCATGGAAAGTGTTTAAAATATCCTACTGAGAATTAGTTAGCCATATACTCTAATTTTGTGGCTGGCAGCACATTAAAAAGGCTGAGAACTGATGCCAGAAGATAAAACTAGATTATGGATTGAGATGTGTGTGTGTAATTGTCAGTCAACATTTCAGTGAGCAAATGTTTGTCTGTAACCAGGAAAGGAAAACGCTCTCACTGGAGCATGGTCTCTTAAGATTTCAAGTTTTGTTATTTATCTATAACGTGCATGGGATGGGATGTATGTTTGAATGCAGGTCTTGTGTGATTAAAAATTTGGCACATGGCATTAAGTGGGCAAGGAGAGGGCCAGGATCCCATGCTTGATCTGTTTTGGCAGCTGGAACTTCATTTGGATTGGCCTGAACCCTGTTTTCTCCCCTTGTTGTCGGCAGTCTTATTTTAGATCCCAGGATCAAGAGGTGACTTTCCATGGCAGAAAATTAGCCAGTAATAGAAGCTTGTTTAATTAGCCCAAGATTAATTAGTCTGCATCTTTTTGCGGACACAGAGTGAACGCTTTGCAGTTGGGGCACAGCACTACCAGAAGATCTATCTTCTGCTCAGATGTTTGTTTTTGAATGGGACTCCTTCACCCGTTGGGTCTAGAAATAGCAAGTCCACTTTGCACATACAGCTATGATTATTGCAGATTATTTTTCCAAAATAATAAGTATTATTATTTAGCGCATCTACATGCTAAACTTGAATCTCAATTATGCTATTTTGGGAATTCTGGGAATCAGCAGTTGTTTGTAGTGGCAGAAGATGTGTAGATGTCAGGATCCTGCTGCAGATCACCTTGATGTCATCCTTGGTTAGGCTGGACCACACGGGTAGTGTGCAGTCCATGGCTCTGGTCTGTATTGTGAGACTGAACTGAACTGTTTTCACAGCTGCTCTGTTCTGCTCAGAGTGCTCTGCCTCACATCTCATCACCATCAGACTCAGTCAGTCCCTGCCAACCTCTCCTGGACATTAATGGCATTCTCAAATCCTCTAGGTGGTCTGCTTAAGTTAAAGATAGACAGACAGACAGAACACTTCCTTCCCAAAATGCTTTACCTGCATACCTTTTTTGCAAGAGGTAGACAGACAGACAGACAGACAGACAAACAGAATACTTCTTTCCCAGAATGCATAATCTGCATATCTTACTTCTTGACAGACAGTCAGGCGAAGAACTCATTTCACAGAATGCATTACCTGCATACCTTTTTTTGATAGACAGATAGACAGACAGGTATTTTACCTGCATATACAGTATTTTCCCAGAAAACATTTCATTTATCTTTTCTTAGACAGACAGATAGAATACTTCATGTACCAGAATGGTTTATATAGATCAATAGATATTTAATATTTAATTCCCCACAATGCACAACCTTTTTTAGGATAAGTGACAGGCCATTTAAATTTAAATTAAATTTCCCACCAAACATTTTTAATACATAGATAAAAAAAAAAATATTTTACCTGCATACTTTGTTCTAGACTGTCGAACAGAACTGTAATTTCTCAGAAAACATTTCCTTTACCTTTTTCGTTGTTGATAAATAGACAGAAAGACCGAATGTTTAATTTCCCAATATGCTTTGCATGCATACTGTATATTTTTCTAGAATGATATACTTTTCCAATTGTCTTGATGAATGGATGAATGGATCAATGTTCATCAGAGATGGTTAGAACAGGCAGAAGTGGGTATCTGTCAGGAATCTGCCACCAGAATTCTTCATGGTCGTGACAGCTGTAGACTTCCACTCTCCCTTGTTTGTTTTCACTGCTTTTCATCTCTGAACAGCAGACAAATAAGTCAATACTCAGTTCTGCCCTTCGGCAGCCAAGAAAGCTTTTCATATTTGTAGCATTTGTAGATATGTCCATGGAACTGAGGCCTCACCCAAAGGAACATGGCTTTAATTAGACCCCTCTGTGATGTGAGTCAGGGGGGAACCCTCTCACAGTGTCCTGCTTCCTATTTGCTGCACATCCGATTCTCTCTATGTGTACACAGAATAAATAAGGCGCATAGGAAATTTGCACGAATGTCTTGTCACAGTGTGGTTATGTTGTGTAGGAAATACTGACAAGACTCTGAGGCAAATCAAGAGTTCAGCTTTAGTTTTATGGAGGAAAAAAATGAAAAATATTATTGTGTAATCAAGCGTGGAGATTTCAGTCTTTCCCAGTTCAGAATTAAGAGAGCTGTACTTGTACTTACACTTACTTTAAATTTCCACGTACTTCAACTTAAAAAACAACAACAACAAAAATTTCAATGGCTGCCTGAAATGTAAACTTAAATATTTAATTTAATAACATTTTTAGATCAAATAATCCATCAGTATTTGCACTATCGTAAACAATATGCTTTTTGTTGCTATTTACATTTGGCACAACATTACCACAACATTTCCCAACGAGTAGAAATAGCCGATGCCTTAATACATTCTGTCAGTAATGGGATGCATGGTCAACTGCATGGAGACACGAAAGTGTGCTATGAAAAGAAAAAAAATGACCTAATCTACTTCCTAAACAGCTATCCTGCCAAGGCAGAAATATGCTAATTTGCCAAAGTGATACCACTCGCAAATTAAAACAAAGGAGCTCGCTCATCCAAAAATCACACTCCATTTGCATTTTCCCTCTCCAAACATCAACACCACATGACAGAGCAATTGGTCTCTGATGGCAGCAACTCCTTTGCTTGCATGCTGAGACCTCGGCATGACCATGCACATGGCCCTCGTCTGCTTGCTCTGTCTCTCACCTTCCTTAATACCTCACAGCTGAAAGCAGTCACCAGCTCCTGTCCAATTCAATGAGACTGGTGAAAAACAAAGAGGTGTTTTACCAGAACTAAATATATCTGTGAAAAATAAAAGTTGCATTCCTTTTTTTTAGTAATGACAATTAAAATAAACACTAGTGTAATGTCAACATCAAGGGAGCTGGATTTCGTGTCTTCTCACTTTGTTTTCCGACACTGATTCTCAGAGGATCTTCTTTATTTTATTCCTTTTTTTTTCTTAATTTCTCTTTTTTTCCCCTGTTTGGACAGCTAGCGTGCTAAGCTGACTGGCCCTACAACTGAACAGGCCATTTGGAAAAGCTTGTGAGTGGGTTTAGTGTGTGTGTAAAAACTGTGAAGGTGAGTAAATGGTTGTTTTTGCCTGTGCTTTTACTGGAAAAGGAAAGAGAGATGAACTGCTGAAATATCCTATTTCACGCCTTCCGAGTGAAAGTTGTTATTAATTCGTTTTTTTCCTTTGGCCAATAAAAGCAATGAATGGTAACAGGGCAGAAAAGATTAACCCCAGTGCTAGAAAAAAAATGTTTGGAAAGAGAATTAAAAAGTAGGTGAAAATGTCGGAGACCAAACTTTTCCATTCCGCCATCACACCTGATTTATCCAAGATATTACTGGAAAGCTCGCCATGGCGGCCGTCTCTCGCTCTATACACTGAGGCCCAGTCGTAGTCTCTCCAGGCGCCCTTAATCATGGAGCGTGCAAACACATGTGAAGGTTCTGTGGCTTCATCAGTGTATTTCCAGATATTAACATCACCAAGAGAGGAAACATTTATGATTAAAAATAATAATAACAGGTGAAAAAAGCCACTGAAATTAGACCCAGCTGGAATATCGGTGACGGTTAAGTCAAGCAGAGGAAGAGGGGGAGGGAAAAAGAGAGTGCGAACGAGTACAACATGTAGAAACAAGTTTCATAATGAACGTACTTCTGAACTTATGACCAAGATTTACACCACAACTACTCAGATCGTAGGGGGAAATAGGTGAAATTCTGCAAGATGTTTTAAACATACACTCTAAAGAATTTCAAAAGTTAAATGCGACCCAGCGCTGGGTAAAATATGGAAAAACCCAGCTATTGTTTTTTATTTTTGTTTGACCCAGTGGTTGGGTTACTAACCAGAAGGTTGGGTTAAACATTTAAACCAAGCACTCAAACCCAGTTCCTGGATTGGTCCATATATCACCCAATGCTGGGTTGTATTTATTGAGTTAGTAAAATCTTTTTAAGAAATGTAACCTAATTGTTCAGATTTATTCAAAAGGAATGCAAATTACACCAAATCTGTATGACTTTTTGTTAAACACATTTTGTTTTATTACATCCTTAAAGAATAATCAAATTAGTCTTTGTGACTGGGACAGATACTTGTTCCACCTGAAAAAGTTAGCATAAAAAGCGTCAAAACCATTCAGCCTGACAGGCATGATGGAGTCAAAGCCTTCAGAAAATAATTACGCTTTCTTATTTTGTCAGACATTACCTAGAAACTGTGTAATGAACACTATAAATCCTTTTCAGGCTGTATCAATCTTCTCTGCTTTGAAGATTCCCTGAAAAAGGAAAATGTTATCAGAGTGTATCTCTGGAAGCAACTCTGTTGAAGTACCTTTTTATTTTAGGAACAGGCAGACTTACAAAAAGAATGAAAATAAATTTTCAGATGGAAGGATGTTGCAATCCTTTGATGCGAACATGCTGTTGTGATAGTGACAAGGTAACGAGGAGTTTGGCGGGAAAGTGGCACGCATTTGTGGGAATATCTGGATTTCTTTTTTTTAGCACCACCTGCATCTTATGATCTTCATTCATGGTGACTTTGACCTTCACAGGGACAGTATGAATGGTGCTGAGATTGCTGGAAGGCTTTGATTCTCTGGAGAAAACAAGCGTTATTGTGAGTAGATCTCACCTCACCGATATTGTTGTTTGTCTTCTGATCCAAACTGAACAGTTGGCACTGGCTTCTGCTCACAATGTACCTTCTTATGAGAACAACTAATAGCTCCCCATCCCTCCCAAACGGTGACCTTCCCTCAACCCATCTTTAATCATAACATAGTGCTCGATGTCAAAGCCCCTCAGATTCTTACACTGTTTATTGCCTCTTAGCATCCCACCATGCACTGTACAACGATGTGGTTCTACAATGGAAAATGTTGGTTCTTTTGATTTCTGCTTTTCTGTTTCGCCCAACGAGTGATTTAGGCACAATCCACTTATTGTTTTTTTTTAACCTCAAGACCTTTTCTGGCATAAGAGGTCTCGCTTATTTAAGTGATGATGTACCTGTTCAATAAAGTTTATTTTATTAATTTCCATGGTTATGGCCTCTGTTATTCCACAACAAAGCTGGTTTATGAGGCATCCGACAATGTAAAGCCCAGCTCTGTAAACCAGAGATCTTCCATGATGTCACTGCCTCATGCCAGGTGCATGACGAGTGTGGACAGTGGGAAATGTTGTCACTGTCCAAATTTCAATCACTTGCTCAATCGAAACGTAATTGTACCGATACATGTACCGCTGCACAATTAAATAGCAAAAAGCATATCCGCTCAGAATCAAATGCTTAAAAGGGACATCTTTTGGAAATGGTTGTGAATTTAGAACACACATGTTTGTGTTTTAACGTCCTCAGTGAATGGAGAGCACCTAGTGGTCTCGCTGACAGGCCAGCTGTAGGTGGTCTGAGGCCAACTGGAGGAGCTGGAGAGAGCTGTTTATGGAAGAAGGTTACAGAAAGCACACACTGAGAAACATATCCCAAACATTCCTACTGAGAACGTCTCTGCAAATGTCAATTGACATTGCATGGCAGAAAAGCTCACGTCCTTATTGGCCAAAGTTCTCAAGGGCTATACCCACTACTGCTGCATTTTAACTTGGAGTTTGTCCTCAGCAGTAACCTTTGGTTCATACCCAGCTACACAAACACATCACTTCCGACATTGCTTGATTCCTGGCAATAAAGAATTGTGGATAATTGGAATAGTCAAACACAGGAAAGTTTTAAAGCATTCAGCTGAACACTGGGCAGTAGTTTGATCAGGAAGCTGAATGTGTGTCTAGTTCATTCCCAGAAACGTGATTGGTGCGACTCAACTCGGCTCAGATGGGATCTGCACACAGTCTATTGTGCTTATCGATGACAGGGTTCCTGAACAATATGACCTCATTCAGGCTGTGGGGTGGGGTGCCCTAGAGAGTTCAGCAATGCCACATTTGCTTTTTGCTGTGGCACTGTTGCACTTTGTTTCATATACCCGTTTCGGACATATATAGTGTAATTCATATTGACAGTTTCCAAATAAATGTGTATAATTAATATGGTTTATTGCATACTTTTTTAGGAGTTAACCTGCTCTGCATGGCTCTGATTCATACAAATTGGAGGGCAGAACTCAATAGCTTGGTTCCAAAGAACATGAGCTCATGGAAAAACTGGAACTATCAGGTAATTTAAAATTTGTGATGCTTTGTAGCACTTTTTCTATTTTAAAAGTTTTAACTTAGCTGGCAAGGCTTTTTTGAATTTAACAGGAGCTATAATTGAAATGTGAATTTTAAGAAAGTATAGAATTAAACATTTACATTCAAAGAAGTAGCAGCTGGTGCATTATGGGTATTTCTTTAGAGTTTCCTTATTTTTGTATCATTTAAGCAAGACAGTTGGGTTTATGTATTAGTGATGTTATGTGTGTTTATGTTCAAGTTAGTTTGGGTGGGTTTGGTTCATTTGCATCCCTGTTATATAAAAGTGTAACTGCTACCATCATGGAGAGAGGGGAGGGACTTGTTGATATTGCCGTGCGAGAAACATTTCTATTTCCAATGTTTCTATTTCCAAGTATACGATGATTGAAGAAAGTTTTTGTCTTACCTAATAACAGTCAGTTGATACAATTCCTTAAATCCGTCTATGATTTTTTTACTTCACATCACATATTTAAGACATTACTTTTTGTTTAAAAAAACAAAAAGTAAGGGCATACGCTATCCTTCACGGCGTCAAACATCCATCGTGGCTACATATTGGAGGTGGGGGGAGGGGCGCTAAGAGGTTACTCCCAGGGAGTAATTCCAACCGCTCAGAGTCATTCTATTTAGCTAGAAATGTTGAACCTTTCATGCATCTTATCCTTATCTCATATACTTAATTTCCACAGGCCATAGCCTGTTGAGTTACTCCACCATGAGAAAAACAGGGTTGCTGACTGGTGTGACCTCAATGACCCGTTATATTCTGAGCTTAGTGAACTGTGCACATAACAGGAAAGTGAACATGAATCAGTATTCTCTGTGATTTGCCAACAAGGTACAGGGTGTAAACACAGCTGATGTTCTGATGATCCGAAGTGTGAATGTGTGCATTTGCTCATTTGTTTTTTCCATCCTACCCAAGGGCTCTGGGCCATCGAATGAATGTGCTTTTTAGTGGTAATCTGTTTAGGATTTCCGTTTGTCAGAGTATGCACTCGTGCTCATCATTCTCATTGATCACTGCTGCTATTTGTGTTTCTTTGTGTTATAGGTGAAATATAAAATAACAGACCTTGCAAGGTTTATAGCAATAGTTTCAAATAAAAAAAAAAACAAGATCACATGTAAAACAAAGGTTACAAGGTAACCTCTAAAATCTCTGGTTTTAATTGAACACTTCAGTCTGGATTTTAATCGTTTAAATCTGGTTGGGGGCGAGAATGCTGTAATAGTTTATGCTCCATCTGCAAATGAGTGACTGTACGTATTGACAAAAATATTGTTTATATCCTTGAACTTTTTGCGGTGATGCTTACTAACCTTTTGAACATGCGATGTGATGGACAGCCAAAATAACAGATGAATCAGACTATACTATCTGTATAAAAAGAGTATGAGAATTTCTGGCAATAGCAAAACTGCCTGTGTAAAAACAACAACACCACCAAAAAAAAAAATGATATAACAATTTTTTTTTCTCAAGAAGCTGTTTCTAATATAGTTGTCAGGAACAGATTTTACTGCATTGAATCAGCCTTATGAAAAGCATGATTCATGGTGTCCAGAAGCAAAATGAACAACCACGCACACACACACAAAGCTGCAGCAGCAGTCCAGTGGAAAAAAGCTGCCCTCGTTTTCCATTAAGACAATAGGAAATTAATTGATGACCTTTAAGTAATTATTGGATTGGGGAAAAAAAGACAACATGGAAGATGAGTTCAGGACCTCTTCGAAACAAAGAAAGAGTTGTGCTTACGGAACAGTGTTTGATGTCATATTTTAATACCAGGCAGTTATGGTAGAAATAACATAAGCCTTCATCAAGAAGATGGATATAGGCCATCCAAACTGGTATTATCTGGGTATTCCACATATTTTCCTTTCATACACTTCGATGTCCACTTTAAAATCACTCTTTGATGAACTTCCCAGTGAATTGTTGTGTTACAAGGAGAGCTATTCACATTTTAGGAATCTACTACATCTACTAAATTGCTAAGATGATTAAATTACAACTGAACACAACTTTTTATGCATTACCTGCATTTTGTAATTAGACATTGCAGTATAAATAGAGTGCCGTTGGACTGGATATCAGTTACTCTGTCTATTTTACAATGAAACTAGTACCAAATTGAATTCTAAGTGCTCATTTTCTGGAATCCTAACAAGCTATTAATTTTATACATAGGTTTAGGTTTAAACTCCCGTGACTCTACTGTGTGTAAATTTGTTTCTTCATCAGATTTACAGAAATTTAGCATTACATGGCATCAAATGCTCGCTAATGGATTGCCAGAATTCCCTGCATTACATTAAGTTTCTACGATACAGGGGCGGAGTGGCAATCGGGACTTTTCCCGGTGGGCCCACCGAAGGACTTACACAGCGGAGCACAAATTAAGCGGCCGCGAGACGAACGTGGCTGGCCTGAGCTTATCAGAATTATTGACGTTACTCAATTCTCCTCAAAAAGTGACCACATACTCCCACAAACTCCTCACTGGACATGTCCGACCAATATTTATATCAGTTGCTCACGCTCTGTTTCTTTGTCATGGTTAGTTTATCCTGCAGAACATTCATGGTCACAAATTAAAAAAAAAACAAATTGATTTGTTTGTTTGTTCTTGAATTCCCCTTAGGGATCAATATAGTATCTATAATCTATCTATCTATATATAATGTAGAATAGAGCAAAGCATCTTGGGAATGAGGAATGCGTTTATCCAATGAACCGATTGCAGGTCAAGTCTTATAAGAAAATTTTGTTTTACTGTGTACATCTACTGTAGGATGGTCTGCAGGTGAGTAAATTTTCATTTCATTTTGTTTAATTGGACTCCAGAATTCTATTCTCAGACAGATGTGTAAAGAACCAATTTTAAGGTAGATGGGAGCTTTACGGTGAGTCAGATAACATTGTGAAAACCAGCAGGTTATGCAGCACTGGCCTCCAACTCACTGTGGCTGCAGAGACGCCATGCTTCAGAAAGAACGAAAATGAGTAAGGGGGACACAGAGGGGGAAAAAGAGAAAGAAGGAGCGTGAGTTAGTGATTGTGGATGGAGAGATTGAGAGCGGAAAGACTAATGGTTGTGGTGAAGAGGAGTACGGGATTGGAGGAAATTAGCTGATGTGGAAAATGTTCAAATGCCGTGACTGAAAGACTGAATTCTGGTCCACGCCCGTGACCACATCCATTTACCTTTACTGGAGATGCAGATATGGCATCAAATCATTGGCAAGGTTCGATCTTAACGCAGACACATTGTAAATAAAACATAACAACCCATGTGGAACGTGACCAGCATACAATCCAACAGCCAAAGTCATGTGATGTAATCATTTTGGATGTGGAATATGTCAAAACTGACACACCAGGCATGATCGGCGTTAGAAAAAGCAATAATTATTTAAAACCCATACTTAATAAAACGACTCACTCATATTATAATTAGAAAGTAATTATGACAAAGTAGAGAATTTTGAATGGTTTGATACGACTAAACATGATAATAAAAAAATATTTTAATGCGACACACTACCAGTAGTAATAAGGAAAGTCCCAAAAGGCTTGAGGATGACAAATCCAGTGGCCGAAACTAGACAAATTATCAGAAATCATCCAATCCATCTAAACCAGTAAACAGTTTTGCCTGGAATCCATGTAGATGAGGGTGCGTCATCTCGATGGCCAGCCAGTAGCCTTCGACTGTTCCCAGTTGGGTTCCCTCAATTGCCGTCTGGAGAGTGTTATGGGATCTGTCTCAACTTTTGGAATTGTGCTCTGTGTGAGCGGGAAGACGTAGGAGGTGCTCGGCATTAACCTGATGCTTCCTAACCCACAGATGTCGGTCCTGATGTTTGGTGGCAGGCTTCACACCACACTCCACCTAGCCTGAGTCACGATATCTAGACTTGAATAAACTAACAAACTAAAAGTGCTGCTGAAATATGCCTTTCCAATATGGAGCTGGATTCTCGAAACATTCTCCTATTAAATTTGGGTTTAGGGGTCTCCAACAACAGGTTGACATGCATTCAAGGTCAAAAAACACTTTCATTGTCGTATAGTATGCATTTATTTTTACCTTACTTGCTCAAGGATTTCCAAATGATTCGTTCAGCAATTCACTTTGCATTCAAACGGTTGATTTCATGTTGCCTGTAATGTCTGATAAAGCAGTGTCAGTGCAGATCTGCTTTGTGTAAAGCGTTACTGAGAAAACCGCTATTTTCATGCTCCAAAAGTGGCACCTAGTGGCAAATATTTAATTTGCGTTTTCATTTAGACCAACGCCAAAAGACCAACAAGTGGGCGGGCAATATGCAAATGTTTCATGTCGACCTTAACATAAAACGGCTTGGGATTCATTTTAAAAGTCGACTCTTTCTTTTGAGAGACAATAACTTTATACATGGTGCACTTTCAGATTTTAAACTTGATGTTTTCATTTACTTAGAGCTATGTTACATACTGCATGAAAGGTCATTTTTAAAAATCCATAATACTTTAAGAATTAAATTATTTTTCAGTGCCATTTTTTATGACTAAAAATGTAACTGAAATGAAAATGTAAAAAATACTTATTTAAAATTATGTCTAAAAATGAATCGTATCTCAATCATGTTAGAATAACACTTAACACATGCTGTAATATACAGTAGTTAACATTTGAAGTTCATCTAGTTTGTTCTACTACAAGAAAGGGTTATTGTTTGAACTTCCAACCACTACAGATGTTGACTTCTATATAAAAACGTATAATAGACCTTGAAATCAAACTGATTTCGATTTATTTTCTATGAAGACTTAGATTTATCAGTGCCCAAATTAACAAAACAAATTCGTGAGCTTTCAGGAACCATAGACTGGCCTATGGTTAAAAGTCAAGAAGGGGGAGCGAAAAGGTCTTCAGACAAACAATGAGGTGAATTAAACTGGTTTACCAGTAAGGGAGGGGAACAGACTAAGCTTTGGGCCTGGAAAGCGGTGACCCCTGACAGGAGTGAGGGATCAGGGAAGAGGGTCTAAAATCTCCAGAACTGTCACTCTCCTCAGGGGATGTTGTCGTGCCTGAGGCAAGGCAACTGAGTCAACACAATGTGGGGCTCGTGGTGGTCTCTTTCACCTAGACCCTTCTGACCAGGCGGAGAAGCTAGCTGTGCGTAATCAGTAAACAGAGAAAAACAGCGGACGTTGAATAACCGCAGGCCATGGGTGGCGGGCTCAGGAATGGTGGTGGTCTGCAGAACGAGAGTGAGGAAGACGAGTTGTCATTTAGGGCATTCTTAAATTCTTTGACTGCTAATACATGCCTGAAATCGGTCATGCATTTTTATGCTGTTTTTGTAGTTAGCCGCTCTATTGATCGATGCAGAGATGTTCTTTCAAAATGGAATATCTCGAACATCTAGCATGCTTGCCTTGAAGCCACAACTATCGTTTGAGTGAGGAGAAAAACTGTACCTTTTGGACCATGGTTTGATTGTGTTGGCTGGATAGTCCATGTTAATAGTGGAAGGAGAAAGCCTGTCTATAAGAGAATAGTGAAGTTATTAAGCGTTCTGTCTTTGTGACAGTGTTTTAGCTGCTATTTTGATCTGATTTTCTGTCGTTGTTATTTGAGAATTCTGCTTTTCGCAAACCAAAATGCGCCCCTAAGATATAAATAAGAGTATGAAATAATCAACCCACATAGTTTTAGAAGGGCACTCAAATGTTAAATGGATGTTTCAATAAATATCCTGTCATCAGTTGGTCACAAATTACAGAATTTAATTTTTGGGTGAACTGTCCCTTAAATGTGTATGTTTTAACAATGAATATTTTGAATAGATTGCATTCCAACCTGAGACTATTCCAGCTTGAAGTAAATAGTATGTTAGGCAATCAGTATATATTGAAAGGCATTATAGTATTGAAAAACTCAGGGTGAATAAAGGGCAACACTTTCCAGTGATATGCAACTAAAAAATGGAAAAACGTGATTATTATATGTAGAACTATAGCCACCTTATGCACTGTTACATTAAACACATACTCAGAAACCAAAATATGGGTCTAGGTCTCATTTCCTTTTCCTTGAAAATGTTTACATGTTTGCATTCAGGGAATCCAGCAAAATCAACAATGCAGTGCAATGCATACTTAATAAAAGAAAAGAAAATCTAGTTGTATGCATTATTTGTAATGAACAAAATAACAAGACTCAGAAGCTCAGAAGTACTGTACAGCCCCCATAAACTTTATTATGCCTTTGTTATGGCTTGTTTTGCATGGCATAACCCGTTTGTCACTGCATGCAAACTGTTGACAGTTTCTCCCCTTCTGCAGGTCTTCCAATACAAAAAGTCCTTTACAACTCTGTCCATTAGCAATGCAACATAATTTGTTACTTTGTTAATGCTAAAATACTACATACACTGTAAGAAAATAATAAAAATAGAAGAGGTAGTGGAAAAATGCCAGGGCATTTTCTCTTACGAACATTTCCTGTAACAGTTAATCAACACAATGCAAAACACCTGTGAAAAATCAATACGGAGAACTACTTCATATTAGCACAGTGCACTAAGCTCTATTTTCACACTTTTCTGAATAGATGGAGTGTTCTGAGAGTGTATTACTTTACTAAGTAACATTCACCACAACTGTTCAGCAGAAGTTTGCATTCAAATGCATCTTTCCTAAATCATATGGAGAGTTTATTTCAATCCAATCACCCTTATATTTTGTGGGGCTGTCTGCCTGTCAGAGCCCAAGGAAATGTAGCCTGACGCTAGGAGCACTCGTCTGACAGGCCCTTAGTTCCCATGCATAGTTCTGCTAATGGCCTGCACAGCTGAATAGAGGAGGAAGTGGATTGAATAACACGGGCAGCACAGGCCAGTTCTGCTGCCTTTCTCAGCTTCACCGCAGCAATTTCTCTCCCTTGATGACGTCATACTCTGTGTGTTTCTGTTGGCTTCTCAGTGAGCCCTGGGGGCATGACACTGCCGTTTTAGTCAGCATTTCGATGAGTGAGCAGTGAGTTTTGGTGGTTGCTTGTCTCACTCTTGTCCTTCTTTGGCAGCATAAAGCATACAGGTGGAGAGAGAGAAAATAAAATATAATCAGAAACTGTGTGTGTGAAACACAGCTAGCTATGCAAAAGCGTCTAATTGTGCACTTTTTAAGGCACACGGAATGTGAATGTCAGCAAAAATATAATTTATATATAAATAATTACATAATTTATATAATTTCGTTATATAATATAATTTTTACTGGGACAAATGCAAATCTGGAGTCCAATTAAAGGTGTAGTTCACCCAAAAATGCTAAATTACTAAAACGTTTAATCACCATGAGGCCTTCCAAGATGTAAATAAGAAATGAGATACGGAGAAATGTAGCATTATGTGGCTTGCTTACTAGTGGATCCTCTGCAATGAATGGCTACTGTCAGAATGAGCCAATGAAAAAAATAATAAGATGGCAAATTGATGGATTGGAGTGTGATGTGAATGTGATGTTTTAATCAACTGGCCCCCATTCACTAGAGGATCCAGAGATGTAATGCTACATTTCTCCAAATCTGTTGTGATGCATTCAAAAGCCCATGTATATCTTGAATAATGTTTCAGCAACTTCAAAGACATGCTACATTTACTTTCCATTATGCATACATTTCCATTATACTGTATAAATGTATGCATTTAATCTTTAATCATTAGGATATAACTATGGACATGCATGTCCATTTGTCTGCTAAGCTTCTGCACTTTGTTACACAAAACTGATGAACTGCAGAAATCCTTTTGTGCCTCTGTCATGTTTTATTCTAGGTTTCATTGAATAACACTCTACAGCTCTTCTAATGTAGTTGTATAAGTCTGTGAACTTCATGGTGTTTCTTTGCAAGTGAAAAAGAACTCGCTGAACCCTTCTGAGATATTTTTGGGCAGCACATTTCTTTGTAACTGTTGACCTGAATCATTTAAGTCAAACTAATTATACTGAGAATAAATGCTGATCTAAGATGAGTGGCACAACAAAACAACTGATATTAATAATCACGACAATATCTGTTTCCTGCTCAGTGGCTAGAGAAACATTGTTGTTTTATGATATGATTGGCCTGTAAAATCGAATCAATCCGGAACGCAATCTGGGTTTGCAGTTGCTGCAAGCAATGAAGCTTTAGATACAGAATTTTCAGTTCTTCTTTGGTTATTTTTAAAACCTTTTACCAGGATTTGACCCCCTACCAGCGAGAAGGCTGCTGCCATTAGCCAGACAACCAGACGAGCTCTTAACCTGTTCTGTCCCTGTTGTTCTTGGCTTTCCATCTTGAAATGCATGTAGAAACGCTAGAGAAAAAAAAAAAGGAAAAATAAGTCTGAGAAAGGAGTCATTAAAAATTTGCTATGCAATCAGTTTATACTATAAAAATATGGTCTGCATTTGTTTTTGATTATTCTTATTAGAAATTATATGACAAACCTTAAAGAAAGTACAACACAGTCCATTTTATTTTTAGGGAAATCAGGAGAACCCAGAAAGTGTGTGTCGAGGTGCCACTTCCTCCGAAAAGAACAGTATTTAAAATATAATTTTTTTCTAACAATATAAGGCTTTACTATAACTTTTTTATTAATTTATCACATCCTTGCTGAATACAAATATAAATTTTTCAAAGATTTTTCAATAAAAAGTTTTAGCTGTTTAGCTGCTTATATAATGTAACATAAATTTCTCAGCATTCACTTTAAAGGTGCCATAAAATGCATTGAGAGAATATTTGAAATTGTTCTCTGATATGTACATAGAAGGTATGTAGCT
>JAUMHQ010000069.1:14731764-14744853 GCA_032361165.1 Enteromius paludinosus
TGTCCATGTACTGAACTGTTATTATTCAACCATGCCAAGGTCAATTCAGTTTTCCATTCTATGGCACCTTTAAAGTTCAATCATGCAGAGATGTTTTTTTTTCTGTGAATACCTTTCCAGGAGAGCAGACATCATCTCTGCACCCAGGTTCTATCAATAGCTCAAACAGTAAAGCATGGCGCAAGCAACACCAGGGTCAAGGGTTAAATTCCCAGGGAACTAATTCAATGTGTACTTTAAATACAATATAAATCGCTTTGGATAAAAGATGTACGATTTAGAAGTCAGTTTTTAATCAGAAAACTGATATTGTTATCTGGCCCTAAATTTGTTAGTCGAGTGAGTTCTAAACCCATAACCTCCCACATTTAACGCAAGAAATATAGGCTACCTCTAGACCAGATGTGTTTTTTTTCCCTCTGCCAGTGTGGGTGAAAATAGGTCAAGAAACTCAGATACCTTTCTTCCAGTGGTGTATCTCTCCTCTCAACGTTTACTGTTGAAAAACACTGTAATGGTGAACAGACTATGCAGGGAGCAATAGACTAAGCACAATTAGCCCTTCACATTCCAGCTGTTTCTATAAATACCCCTTTCGTGGTCTCCCCTCTCTCTGTCATTCTCATTAAAACAGTGGAAAATCAGTCTGCGTCTGCCGGGACTTTAAGCCCTGCTTCCCCTCGAGGAAATTAAGGCATGCAAAGGGCTCTCTCAGTCTATATTAATGGCTCTGGAGGGGTCTTAGAATGTGCTTAATAGAGTCATCTTAGTCTGGCTCAGGTGATGTGACAGTCTTGTTGGGTCAGGGAGCTGAAAGTTGCAAGGTTGATGAAGAGGATGGGGAAAAGCCTTAGGTGATATTCCTGACAGACTACGAGATTATTTTGGCTTGTATAGTCGCATTTTTTGCTGATCATTTTGACTGTAGACGTCATGCCTGGACAGATTTCTCTGAAAGAGAGAGCTTTTTTAGTGCTTATCTATTTCTGCTGTTATAGTGGTAATGAACAAAACAACCCTAATGGAAACTCATCATGTATGACCTATGATATTTACCAAAGCATTGATAAACTTTAGTAAGGTGCTTCTACAATTGTTATGTTTATCTCATGAATATATACACAGATTTAAGGACAGAGCGCTTATGAAACATGATTTTTTTTTTTTTTTTTAGCAACTAATGGGATTTGATTTCTTCTGATTTGCATTTTGTGGTTTGTTTTTGCTTGAGTAGTAATATACAGTAAGAAATCAGTGGACATTTTTTATTAATAAACGCTGGTTTATTTGCTTCTAAATAAACAAATAAGTCATTTTAAGATTAAAAGGTGTATATATTGTGATGCAAAAATTTGCAATTGTGAGATACACTGTAAAAATTATTTCAAAAGCTGTAAATAAAACACATATTTATTAGACAATGTTTTTACAAGAAATTACTATTTTAGTCTTTGTACTTCAAAAATGAATGTTAAATTCAGTGTCTTATTTAATGTTTCTATGCAATTTTGTGAAAATATATGAGCAATTTCTATGAGAAAATTGTTTCTACACTATTTATTAGTGTATTAAATCATTTAAATCAAAAGCTGAATTTCTGGGTCACACTGTCAAATATAAGTTGTTGATTAGTTGATCATCTCTCATGTGTGCATTAACAATATTAATCTTTATAAATATTATATAATATATTTGAATTAGGGCCGGGACTTTAACGTGTTAATTTAGATTAATTAATTATACAACAATAACGCATTATATTTTTGAACGCATTTTAATCGCACTTATTTTTGCACCACAGAACGTTACTCACTGGATGAGTTCCGGCGGACCGATTATACTGGAGCACCAATCCACGCTGATAATAAACATGGTTTTGCGCAGCTCGTCAGTGAACAACGGCTGTGTGTAGTATATACGGCTCAATGTGGAATCACACACGGCACAATATTGGTCTGTTGGACTTGGTTGAACAAAAAAAAATATTTTGTTGCATAAGCTTATGTATTCAGTCATTATTCAATGGTATACTAAACATCCATATGAAAAAACTTACTTCTCACTGTTTTTAGGTCAAATATTTCTATGCAATTAAAATGCGATACATTTCGATTAACTAATTACAAAGCCTCTAATTAATTAGATAAATATTTTAATCGAGTCCCGGTCTTTTTTGAGCAGATTTGACACTTAACTCTACGAGGCTCTGAATTCTTTATATTCTCTAGTAATGGCCTACACTGTGGGGAAACAAAAATCATATTGAAAGTGCTTCCCAGATGATGTAATTCTTTCAGGTGATGACCTCTAAACAGCCTGTGGTCCTTCATGCAAAGAAGGAATTCAAATGCCTTCATGTCTCTGGAGATGGATAATGTGGTTAATGGCACAGAAGGGCCCAATATGCATGTGAGCTTTGCCAGGTCTTGACGATATGTGCTGTATCCAGGTGCGCTTTCCAGCCGCTCTTCGTTTAAATACGTGAGATGCGTGGTTGCGTTATTTCCAGCTTCAGCCTTGGCAGCTAAACGCACCTAAACGAGAGTGTCTAGCTGGCTGAGCATGCCCTCGAGCCATGGCATCCAGAGTTCAAAGCACTGCTGTCTGGAAATTGAGCCTCAATCACCTTGATTGGGGAGAAAATGACCTCTTGTCTGCGGCATCTGCAGCTGTGCAGATGGGTATTCTTAAAAAAGGGAGTTCCAGGATGGCTGGATAAATTAACATGGTCATTTGGTATGGATCTTTGCCTGTCTTGGTAATCTGAGGACTGTTGTACACAAATAGTGGTAGATAAAATCCAATGACATAGTGTCAAATGTTTTCTAGAAGGAGTAGTCATTAGAAAGAACCGCTGTCTTCAAAGCATGTGTCAGCCACAATGCTGAAATTAAGATGTTGACTGTTATTAAAAGCATAATAAAAGTATTTTTACATTTTTATTGATTGATTTATTTATTTACTACTTTTAATAGTTGCTGATGACACTAGTCGACCAATAACAGCACTCCCTGCATTAAAAGCAGCATTTACTAGACCCAGACACTGTATAGAATGAAAATCAAAAATGAAATGGAAAGGAAAGGAAAAATATCTGTGAAGCACTGGACATGTTACATGAGCTGTTGGCTCTCAGAGACCCAAGTTCAAGCCTGTGTCAGGTCCTGATCCCACCTCTGTTTTCCAGTCTTCACTCCACACATCCTGTAAATAAAGGCAAAATGCCTCAAAACACATTTACCATTTCCTTACAAAACAGGTATAATGCCTTGTTATTAGAGTCAAATGCTGGTCTCCGGTTTATCTAATCCTCCTCCAAGAACTTAAGCTGTTCGTGACGGCCCGAGAGGTTATTCCGTGTCTTTCAGGAAGCATTCGAGATGCTAAAATATGTCTTAAGGCACTATAAATATGGGAGGAAAATATTACACGATCCCGAGGCAGAACCGAACGGTTGCGGGCGGATCTGTTTTATGTACCTTGTACCGCTTTCGCCATCCATGTTTTGGAATTTCATTGAGGTGTTTTGTTGACGCTGTCGTTCCTTTTTGAATTTGTTCTGTTTGTTTGAAGTTCACCAAAGCCTGTGGTTCACCTATGACAAAAAACTGCTGTGGGTCCTTTCCGGAACTGGGTTAAAAGCCTCGGCCAGTGGGTCCTTGAGTTTCCACCGCATAACAACAATGTTTCAATTCGTCTAATCGGGGGTATTTAGGATAAGTAAACTATTACTCTTTGGGATTTCTTCAGAAGACATGGCCCAGTCATGCCGGTCTTTTATTCGAACCATTTGTGTGCGGTTGGAAGTCAGGGGCGGGCAGCAGCCGGTGGAGCGAGTGGAAGGATGGAGGAAAGATCGGATAGCCCTGGGAGAAAGTCTGAGAAGCGCAGAGTGAGAGGTCTTGGCTGCCAGTGCCAAACCACACGCAGCTTGCGTGATTGTGGCTCTGCTGCCTGCACACGCTCCCCCATTCCTCCCCCAAACTCCCAGAAGCACCTGCACGCACCGCCACCTGACCTCGGTGACCTTTGAACTTCTGAGAACTGTCCGGACAAGATCCAAGGGGAAAAAAAGAAAAGGACAAAAGTGCAACAAACATCTTCAAGCGGTCTAAGTTTAGCTCTTACTTCACCCTCTCATGTGCGCATTTCAGACGAGCTCCAGATTGAAATAATAAAAGCACAACCGAGTCTCTGACCCGTGATCATCTGCGTCTCAACTGAATGCTTTTTGTGATATCTTACCGTTATAATTCATACACGTTTTTCCATTACAAATGCACTTCGTCGACAGGTCGATTCGCAGCGCGCGCTGATTTACAGTGCTTAACGAGAGCGCTACGAGCTGATGAATTCATTTCTTATCAGGTCGTAGCGCTCATGTAATGGTCTCACTCAGGGGTCCTTTAGAAGTCTCACACATACACACACACACACCAAATATGTATAAAAGGAAGAAAGTTTGAGCAGGAGCCAAAAGTCAGATCTCGCCAGCAGCTTTTTAATGGCACAGGTTTATAATGAAACACTCCTTTAGCCCCCTTCCCAAAGCAGTGACGCTATCCACACACACACATATTAGAAATGCACGCTATTCATAACATGTGAGTCTATCACGAATGGAAAGAGGCATTTTAGGGGATGAAGAGAACTCAAGCCTTATGAAACCCAGGTTTGAGAAAGAAAAAAACCTGCACTACTTGCTTAAATATTGCATTCACACAAAAGGCCGTTGCCCAGTTAAAACAGATGCATAGAGGTCGACCCCGTGATTTGTGGGGTTACATGTCTGTCCAGCTTCGGCTCTGGCTGGCCTCCATGAAAAAGCCAGTGATGAAGTAAAACTTCCTGTACAGAGCATACAGCCACAACACACACAAACCATTACTTAGAGTCTGACAGTGACTATTATGCAGCCCTTGTTCTGCACATCCTAAGATGCAAGGCATGCTGAACAATAGCGCAAGCTCATAGAAAGAATAAAATATTGTGCATGAGATTTAAAAGCATCTCTTATTTGTTCAGTGGCTTCACAAGAGCTTTGAATTACGAGACTGGGAACGAGACACATTTTCCACTTTAATTTTCAACCACAAGCTTTCTATTCTGATTTTGATTTAGTGTGATTTGTTTTTAACTCTCTTTTTTATTATTCGATAATAATCGGCACATCTGAGACGAGTGTATACAATCAAAAAGCTTCTTTTTTTTATTCAGTGAAGGATTTGTCTTCATTTAGTCATTTCAGTGTAAATCGTAATACACTGGTAGTGCTGTATGTCTTTGATTCACTAAAAAGTACTGTTCACAAGAGACATTTGTTCATGAATTGGACTACACAGGTCAAAGCTTTGTTACTTTGTATTTCACAGTACACACTTTTTTGCAAAAAAAACTTTTTTTATCCAATTTGAATTCTGTAGATTCAGTAGTGTGAATGCAATTCTGCTAAATAAACAAATCATATATATGAAAAAAAAAGTTTTTTATTTTACACATTCCAATGTCAGTCTATAAGATATGTGCACTTTTTAAATGCCTTGGGTTGATTGTTGCAGGACAATTTTTTGTCATTTATCTGCATGCAAAACCTCTGTTAAGTCCACATTTAGCCTATAAATTCAATTACTTATGCTTTTCTTTTAAATGAAACGTGCAGAGCTTATGCTTTCCATAGTGTCTCTTTTCTTAGCCACCCAGCCGACACACATTTGGGCCCCAAAATATTCCCATGTGTTGCCAGCGTGAGGCTGTCAGCTCTTGTTACCCCAATATCACCCAGCAGCTTTGAACGAGCAAAGCCCACCGGAGCAACAAGTTCACAGCCTATTGTGTCATTTCCGCTAGTGCGAATGCATAGAAAGGGGTCATTCAGGCCAGCCTCACCTGATACAAGAAACTCGTTGCAGTAACAGTTGTGTAAGCAGGCACCACTTTATGACCGATGGAAAATATAGAACCCTCAATTCTTCGAGGATCACTAGGTCTTGGAGACCACAGCAAAATCGTAGCCAAAAACAGACAGCGAGTATTCAGAAAAAGACAGTGTGACGTAAAGAACGTACGAGAGAGTGATAAATGGTCAGAGGAAAGGAAGGGGAAAATTTCCTTTTCCTCTGTTTTTCTTCTCTTTCTCTGAATGAATGGAGTGCTGTTTAGTTGACTCCGAAAGCAGTAGTCATTATTTTGACAGAGACCCACCAACAGAAGGTTAAGTCATTACAGAGGCATCCTAGGCCACTTTCAGCTTTCAGATATTCCAGGCATTTCTTTCAGAAGTAGTAACCAACCAGCCAAGAGTCTGGAGAAAATGGACCATCAGTGTCAATGGACCTTTGAGAGGTTTTGTCACCACATTTGTTAATGTTACGTCAGCATTAGTAGTCATTGAAAATGAGTCATGACTTCATTGAAATAATGTAAAAGATACACTAGTAAATATTATTATTATAGTTTTAACATGTTTCATTTTTGTAAATAAGAACAAAATAATATTAGTTAACCCTAAATGCCATAAAAATACTTCTCTAAAGAAAAGAAGTTTTAGTCCTCTATAAAGTTTTGAAGCTGGATTACATGCTTGGGAGCTTCATTATGAATGTTTTACCTGTTTAATTTGCTTAATGGCAATACGTACGATATACCAACAGGTGGATAGTTCTGTGCGGCCTAAAAATGCACAAGCATCATTTTCCACAGTTTTATTATTTTTTGTGATAGTGCTACCCTCTGGTGGTACACTTATGTGTATACATGCTAATGCACATAAGGTGGCATATAAGGCAAATTAAAGGTCAAAAGGTCAAATCAAAGGCCTTATAATGTAGCTGACATTACATTATAAGGGAAAATGCAGAGTGCAAAAAAGCAAGTCTACATATGTAAATTTGTGATGAAAGTTCATTGCTGGGTAATGCAATATCAAGCCTAGAAATGTATGTGTGTGTATATATATATATATATATATATATACATATATATAACTTTTCTAAACCCTCACCTGATCAGCTTCATCCTCTGTCAAATTGCTCCTGGTAATTGAATTTCTCGTTATATTGCAACCGAATCTAGAAGGAAACAAATGGCAAAGCTCAGTCTATATCCAGCGGTATAAAAAGCAGCGGTTAAACTTAGTAATGTGTGTATGTGTATGTGCAGCAGTGGAAAACGTGACTCACACTGTAAGGATGGTGGGGTTCAGACAGGGGCGAACTGGCTGAATGGGGTTCTTCTGAGGGAACTGGGTCAGGTCTCTGGGTCCAGGGTGAGAGATGAATGACGGATGAAAGGGATACTGCTGGATATTAGTTCTGTCTTGTGCAATCAGAGCTCAAGACCTACAGATTTAGCTTTTGTCAAATACAGTTATGACTTGGACTTTGAGTCTTGTGAGTTACTGGTGACAAGTTGGTTTGGGCTCCTATGAAGCATATAGATATGTGGGATATGACAGAATCTTATTGTTTATTTGTCATGGTAGAATATCACAGTTTGATTTATACAGCATGCAAGTGTAAGGTAGGCATGCAGTATATCTAATGTGAACATACTGTTTTACAGGGGTTGTACTCAATGAACTTTCAAGTCAGAAAAAATACTCTTCATTTACCTCTAGAGGGCGACAAGAGAACAAGGTAAACGAGAATGGAATTTTTAAGACTTTTTCTTTTATTTAAGAAATAATTTGTTGAGTACTAAATTTTGAATGTAGTTATGGCTAAAAGTCAAAACAACATTCCAGCCTTCTTAAAAACATGCTCAACCCCAAAAGGTAAAACCTGGGTATTGGTACACAATGTATCTTCGCTATATCCTATAGTTTACATGAGCTAGATATCGGCCGTGTTAAATGACATGTGATGTGTTGCAGGTACATGAGAGAGATGATGGGGATGAACTGAGGATTTGTAAAGCAGCATGATACAAACCACTAGCACCTCCACAACCTCTGAGGAAGTTGTCAGATGCAGGTCTAGAATGTACAGTAGATAAATTATGACTGTGGAGTGGACATGTGTGTGAACGCTCATTATAATGCTCCTGGAGACCAGTCTTCAACATCATGCTGAATTCTGTAACAGTCGAGAGTTACTACTGCTCCTATTAAAGGGATAGTTCACCACAAATGGAAGTTAATTACTCAACCTCATGTCGTTCCAACCAGGCACGGATTATGGCTTGTGTGGGCCCCTGGGCAAAAGGTTTGGGTAGGCCCCTGGACGAAACCTTCACACAACGTTGACCCAACGTTTGCGCGTCCTCCTGGGCGACACCTTCAGACAAGGTTCGCACAACACAACCACTTAATGGGCTCCCCCTCTTTGTGCTAAGGGCCCCTGGGCAGCGGCCCCGCCGGCCCGTTCCGTAATCCGTCCCTGGTTCCAACCCCATAATGCCTTCGTTCGTCTTCAGAACACAAATAAAGATATTTTTCATGAAATCTGAGGGCTTGTATTGCAATGCAACTACCACATTCAAGACCAAGAAAGGTAGTAAAGACATCATCAATATAGTCCTTATGACATCAGTGTTTCAACCGTAATTTTATGAAGCTACCTATACTTTTTGTGTTCTTTCAGAAGCACCCCACTGTTGAATATAACAGGGTCTATTTGTTGAATAAAGTTGTTATTTTTGTGCACAAAAAAAAAGTTTATTCTAAATCTATATTTAGCTTCAGATATGATAATATCTTGGATGCCACTAGCATCTGTTGAAAATGTTTCATTTTAACCATCAACGTAAAGTTTAAATAGATCTTAAACTTCAAGTTTTATTATAAGAAGAAAGAAAGTTAGACATCCAGAACAACTGTAATTCCTCTATTTCTTTATTTAGCTTCAGTGAAACATTAAAATGTAAATTGTTATTTTTTTCAGGTCTCCAAATAAACTTGGTGAAAAAAAAATCTAAGTTTGAAAAAAAATTTGTTTGATTGGGCTAAATTTATGCATGTTTCTTTTATGGCTGCTGATTAAACTATTCAGATGCAGCATGGATCCATCCTGCTGTAGGCCTATATATATATATATATATATATATATAGACATATATATGATGTCTTTCTTTTTTTTTAAATAGCCTATATATCATATATAGTTTTATTTTATAATATTTAGTAATATTTAAATTGTAGTGTTCATCATTTATGTAAACGTCTTGCATTGTATCTTGAGAAAATAGTTGAGTGTAAGGGGAGGAGGCTGCTGATGGGAGTGATCATCAGATGTTCAACACCTACACCATTTGTACCTGCATGGAAACCATCCAGGCAGAAGATGCTTTTCTTTTCTCATAGTACTTGAGTATATTTATAGGACTTTTCGCAAAACGACGATGAAGAAGTTCTTCGTGCGTGTCCATATGGAGTCTGTGCAGCGCTGAAGCATTTCAGACGTTTCCCTGGTCAGAAAGATGAACGCGTCTCAGCAGATCCACTTCTCTTCCAACTGGAAAGTTGAGTCGGTAATCATTTCTGTCATATTCTCTCTCATTTTTTTGGTTGGTACCGTGGGGAACTGTCTCGTGCTCGCGGTTCTAATTCGCAACGGTCAGATGAACACAAAGAGCACCAACCTGTTCATCCTGAACCTCGGGCTGGCGGACCTCTTTTTCATCGTCTTCTGCGTGCCGCTCCAGGCTACCATCTACACCATGGACGAGTGGGTTTTTGGACAGTTTGTGTGCAAAGCTGTGCACTTTATCATCTACCTGACCATGTACGCGAGCATCTTTACGCTGGCAGCGGTGTCTCTGGACAGGTGCGTTCTTATCCCGGTGCGCGCGATTAGCGCGGGCTTTTCTTTCCAGTTCAGTGCATTGGAAAGAAAACGCATAGCTTAATTGATTAGATGTTATTAGCGACAATGATATGCAAAACGTGTGCACAAGGATGCAAGAAATCTAGAGAGAAGGGCAGAAAAAACTTAACTGCTACCATATTATCTTCGGGAGTTTGCATTTAAATAATTGAAATATTTTTAAATAATATTGTTTTTCAACTACAGCAATGTTGGTAGCATTTAAGTTATTAATATGGGATTAATTCAGAATAATTGGGATATTTTCACTCGTCTCAGTTTACCTTAAGTCACCCTAGTACTTTAGGTATTCAATTATTAATTTATTAAATATAATTACAATCATAGCATTTTTGTGAATGCTTTGTTCATGAATAATGGCTAAACTGTACTTTTTTGTTAATAAAGTTGTTAAAAGCACACTTGAGAAGGGTAAATTATGTCATAACAACGCTGATTGGCTGATTGCAGCGAAAAAAAAATATTTGCACAGAACCAAACCTCTTCACAGCAGTGTTGGGAAGGTTAGTCTACTTTGGAAACGCAATAGGTTACAGATTACAATTTTTACTTTATTTAAAACGTATTAAGTAAATTGTAAATGTTATATCAGTCATTTTATTAATGTTACTGATTACTTTTTGATCATCTTTCTAAATTTCTAATAAATGTTTCAATTGTTAATCATTTTAAAACATTAAAACCAATAAAATTAACGTTAGACGCTACTCAGCACTGATTAATGTCAAACTTTCACCTTCATCTCTTGAATTAAAAATAAAAATGTAATTTTAGACCACAGCCACCACAAAATCACACTTTAACTATACAGAATACAGAAAAACCCATTATGCATGCTGTATTATATGTATGTATTTTGACAATAGGCCGTTTTGAAAATATGTTCTTTAAGTAAAAGTTTTAAAAATAACTTGGTTTCGAGAGGATCGCTGAATGCGTAAACACACACAGCTGGCAGCTCGTTTCCCTAATCATCCCTCATCATCCACATCCAATCAAACCTTCTCCCTTTCGCTATAAATTCTCCCAGATTTCTTTTCCCCGCATCTCGCTTTTTGTGCATCCCTCAGTCGAACGCCGAACTCTTACCCTTGCTAGGGTTCCATCCATTAGGGTTCGGAGTTCGCCGTTCTCCCAGCTCGCTCCCCAGACAGCACGCCAAATTTGCTTTTATTACCATTGCAAGGAAAGCGTGAACTCTTGTAATTTATTCCGGACGTACTTTGTTCTTCATGTCAGCGTTGTCAAGTGACTGCCATTCATAAATCTTCTCTCATGGACAGTAAACAGCCGATCAGATATGCACTTCAGAATCTCACTAGAAATAGTAAATCACCAAAATCAAGTTGGTGTTCAGTCCAGCAATAAAGACCACTTGGACCAACATAAAAACCTTCTAAAACCAGCCTGCTAAACTATCTATGACCATGCTGGAAAACCAGCTAAAACTCAGAACTCAGAGGGAAGCACAACTATATCAATATTCTTCTTGCTGGACTCACACAATTGTATCAATTAACCACTAGTTAGATAGTGCACACTCTTACAGGTGCTTCACGATGCCATAGAAGAACCTTTTTTGTCTAAATGGTTCCATAAAGAACCTTTAACATCTGAAGAACCTTTCTGTTTTACAGAAGGTTCTTTTTTTGTCGAAAGAAGGTTCTTCAGATTATTAAAAGATAAAAAAGAGATGGAATTGCTGACAAGAACATTTGAAAGCAACACGCCACACCAGCTCCCCTAGAGTTAACAGTCGAGTCAAGTTTTTTCACTCTAGGGGAGTTGGAAAATGAGCCTACATTTTCAAAAGAAGTGTCAGGTTCCTTTAAGTGCCTTATTTTTAAGAATGTAATTTTAATAATTACTATTTATTATTGAGGTATTATGTTTGCATTTCCCCTACAGATATCTCGCCATTCGATATCCTCTTCGCTCAAGAGAGACCAGAACCCCTCGTAACGCTATGACCTCCATCTGCCTTGTTTGGGCTCTATCGCTGTTCTTCTCCAGCCCTTATCTCAGCTACTACCAGCAGATGGATCTAGACGGGACCACCGTTTGCATCCCGGCGTGGAACACCCACCATCGTCGAGCCATGGACGTCTGCACCTTCATATTCGGCTACCTGATCCCGGTCCTCATTCTCGGCATCACGTACGCCCGCACCATCCGCTACCTCTGGACCTCCGTGGACCCCATGCAGGACATGTCGGAATCCCGCAAGGCCAAGCGCAAGGTGACCAAGATGATAATAATCGTGGCTGTGCTCTTCTGTTTATGTTGGCTGCCACATCACCTGGTCATCTTGTGCATGTGGTTTGGCCACTTCCCGCTCAACCATACGACCTACGTCCTCCGCATCCTCTCTCACCTGGTGGCCTACACCAACTCCTGCCTGAACCCCATAGTCTACGCCCTGGTGTCTAAACACTTTCGAAAGGGCTTCAAGAAGGTGTTTGGCTGCGCGTTTCGTAACCGGGTCATAAACCGGATTCACGCCGTGCAGCCAGTGCAGACGGTGAGCCTGATGGAAGCTGTTTCATGCGAAGGATCCAATCATGGCGACGGGTCAAACCGGGGTCGCCTCTGGAGCAAAAGTAGCAAGAAGATGATGACGAGTGCCTTCATGACATTTAATGTGACATAATCCACTTAAACTCTCACCTACTGTCAAATCAGCGCTCTGCCAAAGTATAAAACTCTTCTGTTCCGGTGGCTTTTAACAGCATTTGAGCTGTGATTACATAAGGAAAGATATCATATAGGTGCAGGCTGTCAAGTAGAGAGGAAGCAGCGCTTTTTGTGTTCTTGGCGAGGACAGTGACCAATGTTTAAAATGAAAAGCTCTCTCGTGTCTGTGTTTTGTCAGTGTTGGCAGCTTTCGTCACTGTGCAGTGGTAGCTGTGTGTTTTCTGGTAGGGTTTTCCGGAGGTACGAGCAGATTCAATTATCAGAGGTCAGCGTCGGCATCAAGTTGTTCATGGCGAACATTTATAACAATTTGATCATGTTTTAACATTTTTCGAAATTTATATTCTCGGCTCCTTTAGGGTTAACGCCTGCAGGATCTGATGTCTGAGTCAACAGTGTCTATAATGTAAAAAGATCATACGTGGTCATACAGTTTTGTAAAATGTGTTTTCTTGTGTGTGTGTATGTATTTTTGCCATGTTTTTAATAAGATATTGATAACACTTCAGAATAGGGGGTCAGAATAATGCATTAGTTAAGCATTAATTAATGGTTAATTTGTTCACAATTAAGC
>JAUMHQ010000069.1:14786075-14798770 GCA_032361165.1 Enteromius paludinosus
ACAACCCAGAATTTTGACCCAGCACAATTAACCCAGCAATGTGTTTACAGAAATAACCCAGCACTTTTTAGAGTGTATAATATAACGCAATGTAATAAAACAATATTATATGTCATGATCATTCCAGACTATGTGTAGTTCTCACTGTGGTGCGAAGAGTAAAAGCGCCATCATGTGGCCATTATCTATTGTTTAATCTTTGGTAAACATTTTACTAAAATAGTTCAGTTTAGTTTGTAATATAATGCATATATTTACATACATTAAAAGTATTGCGTTGTGCTACATTGTTCTAGCCGTATTAAAAATATGTGTATGTTGTTCGTTGTGCTGCAAGTCATTCCTGAATAATAATAAAATTTGGCCTCACTCAGAAAGCAGCATCATGAGATCCATCACATCTTCTGAGCTCAGCACGCGCCGCTGGTGTAGTGGTATCATGCAAGATTCCCATTCTTGCGACCCGGGTTCGATTCCCGGGCGGCGCACGATTTATTAAATCCTTCAATTAAGTAGATTTATTAGCAATACAAAATGATACATTGTAATTCACTGGATGTTGACCGACTCTTCTATCATCTTCAAACAGTACGGCTTGAACATACGAACATTTTAAAATACTGATGTCGCTTTCTGAGCCTTTCCAATAATGTTACATTATTTCCTCACAACGTTAACCGACAGTGAGTGATGATGGGTGATTGTTTTACAGGCATTTAAAAATCTGTTTTCGTTCACTGTAAACTTTTCCGGCTTTTGATTGCTTGCCTTCAAAGACTGCCTGTTATACGAGCGAATAGTATTCGACCGCGTGCTGTGACGGAGCATCTCATTGGATGAAGCAACTGAAGGAATACGCCCCCTTTATTAAACACTAAATAAGTGAGGAATGATGGTACTTTTTGGTGAAAGGGAGCGAAAAGAAAAAAAAAAAACGGTTGACCGGTAATAATATATATTTAGTAGTTGCATGTTATTTATAAATTATATAAAGAAACGCCGGATCCCATAGGTGTTTTGAAAAGATGCTAAAAGTTTGATCGGCTTGGTGTTTTGATCGGATGAGTGAAAGATTCAATGAATCACTCTCCAACTGGCGTAAATGATTCACTTGAATGAATCAAAGCATCAGGCGTATATAACAAGACTAAATATGGTGTTACCTAATTGTTGTTGCGCTGTAAAACCATAATGGGATGATCTCTCATTACGGATAAAGACTTCCGCGAATACTTGATCCACTGCCATAGACAAATAGTTACTTTCTCCACGGAAACAAAGGTAAACAACTATGTTTTACGGGCTGAGTGTGCTACAACAGGATTTTGGGTAATGTTAATGCCTTCTTAGTATACATTCTTAGATAGAAACGCCTGCTTAATGAATATGTGTAAGCGAAGGTAGTTTGTGGGATGTCATTTTTTTGTGAACTGAGGTGCCTCTGTTGTTGTTGCTTGGCAACAAGCGTCTTAAGTTTGTGTAAAGTCTCTAGGAGGGTGTAACTGAAAACTCCGGTAACTTAACTGATGTTCAGTGAATCGAAAACTTTCTATTATTTATAATTCCTTACCTGTTTAGTTTTTTTTTTTTTAAAACAGCACACTTGAATGGATCTGCAAATTTTTAGACCATGACTGAAGTGAAATGTTTAAGCGGAGAATCTGGTGATTCAGTGCTCGAACGGTCTTGTAAAGGAGAGGATGAGGAATTCAACATTTGTGGACATTGTGAGTCCTGTGTCCTCTCTGAGAAACTCCATCACTCCACCCAATGGATGAATAAGGCCGGAGGAACATCCAAGAGAAGGTTTCTCACTGGCGTCCTGGTGCGGTGCCACAATCTTCAAATCCTGGAGAATCTTCAGAGTGTATTACAAGTCACATCAGGCAAGGATTTCACATATGCCAGGTCCAGAGCCCAGCTCAGCCGACCCGAGGACTCCTTGTGGAACATGGATGGAGCCCTGGACACAAAACTGAAAGGAATGGACACATTGGAAACTTGGGAATGGTTTAGGAAGAGCCCAGACTGGATCAAGTCCAAGTATGTGATGGGGCTCTTGTCTTTATGTGACACCTCTCTTTTGCACATGTTAGGAAATCTGGTGCACATCTTGATTGTTTGGGAGAAGCACAAATTTCTACAATTCAACAGTCCTGGTGAGAATGCACCAACAACTGTACAATGGTTATGAATAATATAAACATATTAAAATAGACAAATATGATTTTAGCAAATTGCATAAGCCTATTCTAGTAAATTGTAAGTGCCTAAATCAAAAACGCAAATATATGAGTTCATATGAGTCTTTTTTTGTTTTTTACCAAAGTATATCTATGTAAATCAATGCTTGTAGTTTAGTTGCCACAATACTTAAATATATAAATATATGTTTTATGAAAATATATTATCATGTAGATCTCTCATTTACAGATTCACGAGTCTGCTACCATTCAGAATCTGACCACGCAGATCTGGATCTTCTCATCCAAGCATGTTCTGTATATGAGCCAGCTGACCTGCTTAAAGAAGCTTACCAGGGCAGTCAAACAGATGTCTTAAAACAGGAACTTTTAAAACAGCGTAAGTAGTTAGCTTTTTGTATAAGTGATTGGATATTCCATAGCAATATAAGTGTATTAATAAGTTGTGGGCCTATTCAATTTACCCCTTTTATTCTACAGTAAATGACTCCAAATCTCTCAAGAGTATCTGTGATGAGGTTGAGCTGGACGTTCAGAACGTAGACCCCTCGAACAGAAGAATAAAAAGCCAAGATTCAGACTGTTCGGATGATCCAGATCCTGCACTCACTGTTGTTCCCAGGTCGTCAAAATCTCTGTCAGGGGTCAGCCGTCATAGAGATTTTATTAGAAGCCTGCCAGTCGACATTGCAAAGAGGATTTTAGGTTAGTCTAGTTTTTCTACACATAAAGCTATTAAGAGACTGCCTTTTCACTTCTTAGAATTACCTTCAGAATAGATTTTAAATTCTCATATTCTCAGGTGTTTAGATGCTTTATTTTAAATTGGTTGATATATGAGTGCATGCCCTTTGTTTTTGTCACCCTGTTCTTTTCAGACTTATGAAATAGTCTAGACTTGTGCTGCTATGGATACAATTTTATTGCATGTGGACAAGAAGGTTAGGTTGACTCTTAAAAAGTGTAAAAGACTTAACAACTGAGCTTAATGGCAGCTAATGGCAACACATATTTTTTCAAGAGCTCTAATTCTAAGAACAAATTTTTCTTGAATTACTATAATCAGAAATTCTTGTAACTGAGCATTGGTTGCCATACGTGTATATTTTAACAATATTAAATTGCATTTATATGAAATGATCTTCGAGCATTTATGCATTTTTATCTTAGCAGCATCCAGACTAATAGACACATAATATTCATCTTTTTCTCACATATTTGACACTTAGGGCTTTTGGATAAGGTCTCACTGAACAGCTGCAGGCGCGTGTCAATGCACTGGCAATGCCTAACGGAGGAGGTCTTAACTGAGATAGAAGTAAAGAAGTGTGTTGAGAAACAAGCCATGATTCTGCAGGTAATACTTAACAAGATTTTTTTTCTGGATATGATCTCATGGATATCAGATACATAAATGTAACCTGCAGATCAGCTGGTAGAACCAAGTATTAGCAACAGCTGGATTTGATTCCTAGGAAACACATCTACAGATAATATCCAAGTTTTGATTTTCATTTAAATACATGAAAGTAATGTTACAATTCAACCCTTATCATTTGTATGCATTTTCAGGGCAACTCAGCATCTAAGGTCAACCCTGTTTATGCAAAGATCTGTGAAGTTGTAGTGCCAATCAGTCAGGAGGACAAGCACTTTCAGCATGGAGAGTCTTTCCCCAAACATAAGCTGGTACAAAAAAAAAACACCTTTTGCAGTCTGAATAAAAACTTTTTCATATCTTTGTTTTAAACATTGTAGAGTTTTAGCAAATTCCTGTGTTTTAGTTGCAAGAGCAAGATTTGGATTCTATCTACAAAGGTTTTAAAACTAAGACAGTCCAATTGGAAGAACGCAACGTGTACTGTGGAGTGTATAACATATCCATCCTGTTGGAAAGGTAGAAAACATGTAAGAATAGACTATAAGATACATGTGTTAAATATATAGATGCTTCATAGTTTGAAAACTTCCTGTCATTTTATTTTTGCTCCATTTAGAGAAGATCCCAGTAGAGTGATGCATTATGCTGGGGGGCAGTTAGTTGCGGTTGGCTCCAAGGACCGTATAATCAGGTTGCTGCATGTCCCATCGCTAAAAGAGATTCCTCCAGTGATCCAAGGACATGCAGGTAGTATAAGAGCAGTGCTGGTTTGTGAAGAGAGAGAACTAGTTATCAGCGCTGGCTATGACCTCAGTATCAGGTTAGTCAAACATTACTGTGGTTGTTTAACAAAGTAAGATCAGAGACAACAGTGCTTCATTTGTGTACTCCTCCCAAAGGTGCTGGAATCTGAAGACAGGTGTATGTATGATCATTTTTAATGGACATTTTGGCACTATCAACTGCCTGGATTTGTGTGAAGATAGACTGGTGTCTGGAGCCAAAGACTGTAGAGTTAAAGGTAGGCAGTATGACCTGCATACAGCTATAACAACACAACTAATTCTCTAATGCCTTTATGCCATTAAGTCTTCAGTGTCACATGCTCCTTCAAAAAGTATTAGAATATTCTGATTATTAATGTTGAAAACAAAGTTCTGCTTAAAGGCCTTGAAACATGCAGCATTATTCTATGTGGTGGCATAATTTCAACTGAAACAGGAAGACAGGGTGGGATATATCGAGCAGCCCCACCTCATTTTTAAAATAGCCAATGGGTTTTGTTTATATCTGCTCTGGAACCGTTGATCTCGGTGAACCTGCATTTGACAGCCACAGTCTAATCAATTACCCCGTAGATTTAATGTGAAACTCTTCCTAAAACAAAACAGTCATCATAATCATGCTGAGGCTGTGTAGTTTTTAAAAAATGTTTAAAATATGCTGACTAGTGCATATGATTCGCACCTTGTGATCGCATCTCTGGACCAGAGACAAAGTCCGGTCAGACTGTGAGCGCTCTGGTTCATGTGACACAGCACAAAATCCTCATTTTCCCCAATCGAAAGCATATTTAAACTGCCTTATGGCCTACATTGTGAACTACATACCATTCACCATACAGAAAATACTACATTGTGAGCAAAGTGCCCAATCTCAGTCGCAGCTTCAGCATAAACAGCAGTGTAGGGTGTGGACACTTCAGATTCTAGAGGGCATTTGGTTGGTCAGGAGATTTGATGAGAAGCTGAAGTACAAGGTGACATCCAAAAGAAGTTTTTTGAAAGCTTATATCTTCTGAATGCGAATGTTTTCACTGTTTTGGAGCATGCTGGCTTATAGATAACCTTAAGACTAGTATAAACGTATTTATACTATCACCCAAAAAACTTAAATTTTGATTTCACAGGGACTTATTTTTGTGGAAACTGTGATGTACTTTTTTGCCATTGATGATCAAATGTGCTGTCATTAGCATATTGTCTTTACACCAGCATTTATGTATCTATTTATGCATATTTATCACAGTGTGGAACCTTCTGACGGGGAAGTGTGTTGAGAACCTTAAGTTTAAACACCTTAAACCAATCATGTGTGTGAAGATTAATGAAACTCTGGTGATCAGTAGCTGTGCTGGAGGCCAGATCAGAATATGGAGCATGGAGAAAGGATTGCTGATAAGGGTGACAGGCTTCATGATCTTTTCCAGAACATAACAAATATAAAAACATTGGCATTCCTGACCTCAGCAACATACTACTGAATAGTTGAAGGCTAGATATTCTCCCTCACTTGTGAATTCTTTTCACATTACAGCAAATCAGTGGCCACAAGGGGGCAGTGCTGTGTCTGTGTATCGATCAGTGGCATATCCTCTCTGGGGGTTCGGATGGGGTGGTCAAGGCATGGAGCACCAACTCTAGCTTCAAGAAGTGCCTGAGGATTTTCCAGCATCCGAAGTAACTAAACAGTTTTGTCATTAGCGAACTTACAGCTGGTCATCCTCATTAATAACCTTTAACGCCATAACTGTGCACTTTCATAAATGGTTTGCCTGTTCTCTATTACAATCTTTAGAGAGGTGTTGACCATGTCTTTCCTGTTCCTGCGGATCATTACTGGCTGTATGGATGGAAAGATCCGGATCTTCAACTTCTTAACTGGAGACTGCCTGAGAGTTATTAAGACAAACATAAAGCAATGCCCTGTCCTTTCTTTGCACACGCACCACAACACGTGAGTATACCCTAAGGTCAGACATATCACACAAATTTGCAATGCTGTTCTTTCTTTATGTAATTGGAAAAAGATGTTGTAATAAGGTTTGATTGATGTTTTCTGTCATGCTTTCAGTGTGGTTGTAAACAACAGAAGCAGTGTTCTGATGCTTCAGTTTGCAGAGGTTCACTGGGACTACTCTGCCAGTGCTGTGAGGAATTTTTTGGAGCAGTCCCGCGTCTCCCCTGAGGATGTGCTTCGGAGTGCTGAACGGATGACTCAAGGGAACTCATCCAGACTGAAAAGTCGCTCCCACCATTTTAAGAGCCTCTCAACCCCTAGTATGCAGCATGCACAAGGTACAGCTTTTCAAACGGCTTATAGTCAAATTTATACACAGATCATAATTTCTAATCTTTGCCTAGAGTGGTTTATGGACTACAGTAAGCAGCAATTATTATTTGTTTTATTAAAATAAATATTTAAATGATTGCATTCTTTATTAAATAGTTTGCTGTGTCTTGCCAAAAATATACGCTGATGTGGCTGACATACATCATACTCAAAGGGGAATTTTGTCATTCCTGCACTGCTAGCATCACCAAAATAATTACTGACAAAAATAACAGCTGTTTTCAAACAGGCTTCCCATACACTCATGTATGCATGTCAGTTCGCTCCTCAGCCATATTGTTAAAACTCCTGGCAGCTCTTATCTACTATAATAGGGAGAGACCAAAATCAAGATTATATTTTTATTATAAAATTAAAATAAGAACAAATTTAGACAAGTATAGTAATATTTCTTCTTTATCTTAAATCACAGTGAAAAAAAAAACACACATAAAAAGCAGCTGGTACTATAAAAATTATAATAAATAAAGAAATAAAAATATATAAAAAAATATAATTATAACAATTTCTGATCCACCCATATCAATTGCATGCTTAAAATAACATACTGGTTAAAGCCCCGCCCAACCTGATGAACTACCAGGTTAAGCCCCACCCACACCTGGGTTAGGCCCCGCCCAGTCCGAGTACAGATACAGATAATTCATATAGTTAACAGATACAGATAATGCTGTACTCACTCATCCCTAGTATACAGTTAAGAACGTTTTATTTGTTCAGGCTGAAAATAGCCTGCGGGGGAAATAAATGATTTGTGTTTGCCTGTTCTGGTGGCGTGTGCTCTGTAGCATCGACCAAAAGGCAACAGTTCAAAGAGAGTGGGCTGGGTGTGTGGTGTCCAAAGTGATTTTCTATCGAAAAACATGTTGGATTGTGTATTGTTTCAATCTACCAGTTTGGATGGATGAAGATCTAAATGTATGTTCACAGTACATTGTAAGAAAAGTAAAAATGAGAAGTCTGTCATTTCATCAGAAGATCAGAAAGTTATAATATTTTAACATTATGAGGTCAAAAAAGAAATAAATAAATAATTAACATGCATTTAGAAAATAAATAGATGGGGTGAATATCCTTTTTAACAACATTGCTATTTTGTAACTTTAGATGCTCAGCATGAGACCACAAGGGCGGCGATGTGGAGTCAACTCCAGGCTTGTCGTCACAAAAGGGCCTCGTTCAGCCCACAGTCTGGGTCCCAAAGCAGGCCTCAATCTGTTCTTTCAGCAGGCAGACCTGTCAGTGGATACAAGGATTTTCAAAGCAGAGTCAGCCAGACTCAAAGCACTTCCACCAGCAGTTTGGGTAAGAAAGTAACCAAAAGAAAATTATTTGACATGCAAAGATTTTTTAAAGCTATGTAGCATGTAGTCATGATAGTAGTATGTTCATGCTTGAAACATGAGAATAGCCTTCTTATTTAAAGATAAGAAGACTTTTGACACCAAACGCACAGTACTCAGCCGGAGTGAGAAGGCTGCCCAAAACAGGGCGAGAAAGCGAGGTCCTCACCACCCAATGACCCAAGACCTAATCTTACTAAGGACCACGAATGCCCGGCAGGGTCAATACAGTGACCTAGCAAGGTCCAACATGGAGTTGAATGCCAGAGTACGAGATGCCTGGGGACCTGATTCCTCCAAAGAGCCATCGTTTCACACCACCACCAATAAACCCTCTGAAGTCCATACCCCATTCACTACCCATAGCGCTGACCTCAGCCTTCAGAGCTCCTCACAGTCCAGACAGACCTGCTACACCCTCCACTCTCTTCTCACACAATCCCAGAGGTCATTCAAAGTAGTCAAGTCTAGAACAAACAAGATTGGCCCACTGAATGCAACTTCCCCTCAAGATGGCAAGACACCACGACAGTTGTTTATGAGGCGAACCTCCTTGCCAACACATTCCAATGAAGATTTTGAAATGACTAAGTCCAGTTCATATCACGTCCCTCTAAACCCCTTCAGGGAGCAAGGAGACTTTCAGCTGAGGACGGACACTCAACTGGAGGCTTACTTTCAGGAGTGTACCAGACAGCAGCAGATTCACAAACATGGCAGTGGTGATGACCAAGCTAAAACTGTTTGGAAGTGGAGTCATTGTCATCAGTAAGGTACTAAAAAAGATATGGCACTTTTGTCATTGCTAACTGACTTCTCAGTTTAAAATGTTGAACTCCATAGAGGTAGCATATACTATCTTAATACAATATTTAAAAATTAATTTTGCATTTGGTTGAAAATCTAATTTAAGAGGGTAACTCGGTTAAAAATATACAGCGGCAACAGTTCAAGCTGATCATTAGCTAGACTCTTTGGAACCAGCAACAAACTATCTACCAGGTGGTTAAGGAGGTTTCTGAAACATGGTGGCTGTAAAAATCAGGTAGAAACCATGTTCCAAAACTCAGCTGATGGGTGTAGCATTATATCTATGCAATTTGAGCTTATGTCTTACTTTTGTGTCTTTTTTTGTATACTTGAGCATGTTTGCTAGGGGGCAGCAAAGTACAAGTTAAAACGTCCCATGTAACTATTAATCCTGTGGTGGTACGTCATTAATAAATATTATCTAAAATAATTATAAATCTTTACATTTTTGAGGATATTTTGCATTACATTGTCATCTTTATACATTTACTTGTTTAAGATTGTGTGTTTAAAAGTGTCTGGTTGTTTCACACCCTTCATCACCAGTTCTGCATGCATATACAAACACTGTGACTTTTACCTAATTAATGAGAGATGCTGACAAGAAGTGTAAACATATTTTGCTGATGTTGGAGAGACCAAATAAATTAGATTTACCACACACTGTGAGTAAAGAGATCTTTGAAGAAACTGTTTACATCTCTGTCAGAACAGTTATTTTATGTCTCTTCTGATTCTTATTAGGGAACTGTTCTAATTTAGAGATCGAAACAGAGAAACAATTGTGAGAAGAGGTTTATTATTGTTGAAAGTAGATGATGTGGCAGGCAATGTAAAGCTCTCTGCTTTAAACAAATGTTCATCAAATGAACACCGTCTGTTGAGGTTTCTGATTCTACAGATATGTATGTAGCATTTTAATGTTGAGTTTTATAGCATCCAGCATTTCACATTTTAACTCTTTAGTCCTTGATGTTCTGGTGAAATGACTTTTGTATGTTGGACTTCTTCAGTCATTAAGTCTGCTTAAATTCTGCCCCTGTCTTGTAACCTCACATTCAGTCAGTTGTGTCCATCCAGGCAGGAACCAATGGATATAACTCAAAAGTACCTCAAATTTTGCAGTACACTCTTAAAAATAAAGGTGCTTCACGATGCCATAGAAGAACCTTTCTGTCTTAATGGTTCTATAAAGAACCTTTAACATCTGAAGGATCTTTTGTTTCACAAATGGCGAAAGATGGGTCTTCAGATTATTCAAATGCAAGGAAGGGGATGGTTCTTCAAAGAACCTTTGACTGAATAGTTGTTTGCTGAACCAAAAATGGTCCTTCTGTAGCATCACTGTGAAGAACCATTCGAAGCACCTTTATTTTAAGGAGTGTACTTCCATCTCATTCCAAATTTAATATAAAAGCCAACTTGAGTAAAATAACTTCTGATTGGTCGATGAAAAACAGCCGCCATGAAATGAAAGAAAATTTGTGCAGTTAGCAGTCATACTTGCTGCTTTCAGTGCTTCTTTTATTCTGTCATTTCTCCCTTTGAAAATGAACTGAACATGGAGATCAACTCAAGATCAGTTATCTGTAAGTTTCATAAAAAATATTGCCTCTGAATATGTCAGAATATGCCACCACTGCTACACAAACAATGTGTTCTTTGGTAAGCCTTCTTTAATTAAGCTTTGGATCCTTCTGGGCACAATACATGCTGGTGAGTTTCTTTTTCTTTGATTCACTATTCAAAACAAATGTGTTGACTACAAAGTGATTTGCAGCTGAAAAGAGTCATATGATACTTTTCAAAGTTGGATCATTGATGCCATTGGTTTTGTGTCCAGCAGCTGTTGGTGACCCATCCTGATCCGTTCTTTCTAGCTGCCACCTGCTGTCCACTATTGCCTTTAAGGCATTACTGAAGGCTGAGGATGAAGTTCTGTTCCAGGGAGGGTCCATTTGAGTGTTCAACAGCTGTGCAGCGGTGCAACAGAGGAAGCAAAGGGCAAGTGAAAGCAGTGGAGAGTGAGGAGTGGGCCGCAGTAAGAGCAATCACCCCTCACCCCTGAAGTCCACTCTCTCAGGAGCTCTCTTGTGCTAATTTGATTTAATCTGCAGAAAATTGGGCTTCACCGTATCCCTCTTTTCTTTCCAACCAGTGACTGTGTCTGAAATCGGGGGGAGGAGAACGCACTCCTAAAAGCCTTCTCAGTGGACACCGAAATCCTGAAAACCCAGCATTGTTCCCCCAGGTAGAGGCCTTGTTGTCTGGGGTCACCAGCTCCATGGTGAGATAACGAGCATGAAATCAAAGCAAAGGTGAACAACACACAGGCTTCATGCAGGAGTGCGCACAAGCCTCCTGTTCCTCTCTGAGACCTGGAGTGGGGGATATATTGAGGCTGTGCGTTGGGGTGAGGGGGCTGGATTCATGCAGTTTTCTAGAAAAAAAACTCTCTGTTTGCATAAAAGAGCTCAGATGTGAGTGGAAAACCTGAACAATAAGGCAGAATTGGTGCATATGAATGGCCAGAAGGGCTTGTGATCTCCATTTGACTGGGAGCAAGAGGGATTTAGACATGACGGTCTGTCAAATCACATTGATGGAGGTTGCAGTTGGAAGCACATGGCAGGATGTTGCTTAAAGGTCCCGGTGGCTCATGTTTTTACTCCTAAACCACAGTTTATTTGCGTGGCATGTTGACATTTGACAGAACTGTCCCCAGGCTGGGTAGATATGACAGAATGAGGGTATACAGAGGAACTACATTAATTAGGCCTCATTTCAGAAATAAATTAATGTCTAGTTTATGCTTAGCTTTTATATGAGGAGACTTAAACCAACAGATATCATTCAGTTTGGAATGATTTTTTTTTTTAAATCACCACGGCTGCATTTGTTTGATCAAAAATACAGTGAAAATTAGAAAAAAGTAACAACATGCTAAAAGTTGATAAAGCTGATACAAGTATTATTATTAGGCAAATATTAGATAAATATGCAAAGGTTAGGTGTAGTTCATGGTAGGGTAAAGCATGTAGACATTTCTGTGACCACAGATTCTGTGTGGGCCTGCTTATACTGTATGCACTAAAATGCTTTTTTGTAAGTCTCTTTGGTAAGAAAATTGCTGCCCAGAAGATTGACGTGTAGTTAAGATTTATTTAAGAAGTTTGAAATGATTCATAGTGCAGTCCAGTGTTAGTTCTCCATCCAGGAGTGCTTGTGTTATAACGTCAACCCACAGTGTCACAACAAAGGAATCGCCATTATATAGAGAAACTAGTGAGTGTAATTCTTGACCAGGATGTAATGTGAAAGGAAACACAATAGAAACAGATGGTTTGGTTTTCTTTGTCAAAACTGTTTTCTCTTTACTTCCTAATAGTATTTTCTATGGAGAGAAATCTGAAGCTAAAAATCCAGTGGCTGAAGTAAATACTTTAGTCCTTGCCTAAATATCCTGTCAGGAGCGTGATGTTGTAACTTTATCTAAACCTGATGACGTCACTTAAATACAAAAACAGTGGAACGTGGAAGCCACAGTTTTTTTTTTATTAAGACCAAGTGAACTGCCTTCTAAGAAATGAAACTTCACAAGAGGGTAATTGGGACTGTTACACGAGAACAAAGTGCACAAGAGGTTTATACTATCGCAAAATGAGTTGCAAATCATGGAAATTAGTTAAGATTCTTTTTGGACTTCAGATTGTCCCAGTGAGTTTTAGGTCTGTTGTTATCATAAGCTCAAGATATTTCTGTGTTTCTGTTGAACATGTACATTTGTACTACAATGAAAAAAAAAAAAAAAGAAAAAAAATCAGT
>JAUMHQ010000069.1:14806238-14819843 GCA_032361165.1 Enteromius paludinosus
CAGATCTCAAATGAGCCATTTTAATCTAGATTAATCTAGATTCATTTCAAAATTAATCTAGATTAATCTAGATAAAACAATAATAATCTATGCCCACCCCTAATATATATATTACTATTTATAAATACAAACACATGCATTAAGATTTTTTTAAAATAATAATTTTCAATATATTTATATATGATATAACATGTAAGAATATAAATGTATATACATGCAAATGTTTTCAAAATATATACTGCATGTATGTGTATTTATATATACATGTTTATAAATACTTATAATATACTTTTATCTGGATGCAATTAACCGTGATCAATTGTTTGAGCACTAATATATATATATATATATAAATATATATATATATATATATATATGTATGAAGACAATATAAGTGACAGCCCTGATGAAAAACATATTGCCTCATCTAAAAATTGGCCATATAAACTCATTTATTCTCTCATCTATTTGTTTTATTGCCCTATCAATCAGTGACAGTACTTTAAATAAGCAGTAAACATCTGACTAAGTTTTAAGACTGAACCTAACGGGTGGGATCTAATTTGATGGACCATTAAAAGAGATTGTAGGATGTTCATGAGAATTCTATTCTTCTGATGCAGAAGACTGGTCTCCATGGTTTTAAAAAAAAAATTGTCCTAAGAGCAGGACAAACCCAGAATGATGATGTTCCCACACACAGCAACCACCAGCATTTGTCATGTTGACCATACAATAGAGCCGGACCAGACTTTCAACACAACTCTGTACAGCTGCAAACACACACTCTGCCATCTTAGTCTTTTGACATTCTATAAAATGTGCTTTGGTCCACTCATCTCTGACCATCTGAAGAGCCTTGTTAACCAGCCGCCTTTGATGTGGTAACATCCAGATCCACTTCATTTCTTCAGTTTGTACGTGTTACCCATGTCTGTAAGTTTGGATGTTTGTGTCATGCGAACACAAAGCTTTAATGGAGTCTGTGGGAAGGTAAACATGGAATGTAGGCTGCTTTGATTTTCTGAGTGCTAACCAAATAGTTTGGAAAAGAAAATGGAGGTCAGTTGCAATGTTGGCTCCTCTCTGGTTTAAATATGGTCCGTGAAAGGACTTTTTGTATTCCATAGCGGCAAACAAGGCATTAATTTATAGTTTTGAGAGAGTTCACATTTGTGCACTCTTTAGAGGTTTTAGTTGTGCACATCTTGAGACACTTGTCATTTTGTTGTTTTAAAATAACATTTTGCAGCCGTTTTTTATTGAATGCAACTTACAAATTAGAAAAAAACAAATGGTCATACTTTATGCACTTCTCTTATTGTACTTGCCTGGTGTTTTGTATAATTTTTTAAGCTTGAAACCTACTTTCCATATTCTTTGTAATTGCATGGTTGAAAAAAAATAAGAACAAGTGCATTATGAAAGTTTTTTTAAAAGGAATAGTTCACCTAAAATTTAAAATATGCTGAAAATACTCACTCTCAGGACATCTTTTAGCATTAGAAATTTAGCATAACAGTTTGTTTTGACAACAAGGGATGGACCTTTTCACTGGAGGAAGTATCATTGTGGGTTGTGTATCTAAGTTAGTACACCTTAATGACAGATTTGTTTCTTGCAGACACGCAGCTTTTTGCTTCACAAGGTGTTAATTGATCGTTTGGAGTCGTTTTGATTGTTAACTTGTATTATTGTGTTTTTTTATCAGCTGCGGAGGATATTGGAAGTGTGACATTTCTTTCTGTGGCATTTCTTCTTTAACTCTCCAAGGTGGCTGAATCAGAATGGGATCAATTTGGGAGCAGATCCTTTGCTTCAGAGAGAGTTTGTGTTGTGTCTGGGACACCAGAGGGATTCTACATGCATATTGAACTCTCCTCTCTCAATTCCTTGTGCTTACCACTGCCTCATCTACTGCTTTGAGTATAGGGAAAAACTCTTACTCCAGTCTCCTGCGTTCTCCATTGATATGGACCGTTCCAGTGTGATGGCATTACTAGTTTCAACAAAACATAGATGTAGGGAGATATCAGACATATTTGTATGTTACTACTGAGGTCTCCTGCAGCTGTTACAAACTGTGCACTAAGGAGTTGAGAACATCTGGCTCTAACAACAAGTCTAGATACATCTTACTCTAAATAATCCTATCCTTGTAATAATTACAAACTAATTCTAGTCTGTCTTTTCTTTGTAGCCTCATATTGTTTTATTAAAGGATGTGACTTTTTTGACATGAGCAGTCAGTCACCCAATGCTGTGTAATGAGGGGCAGGAGGACTCAAATGATGTTCCAAAAACAGAAATAAAGTTCATTATAGCCTCAGGGAATCTAACCCAAAACAGAAACATAAAATAACGTGATAACCACAGGGCTCAAAGTGGCCATGCAGGTGGGCGACAGGCAGGAAGGAGCGGGCAGAACAGAATTCACTGACATGCTTCCAATCCCAACGCACTGTCCAGTGGATGATTTGGTCCTTGCCTAAGGATCCTGGACGCAAAACAATAGTTAGAAGAGAGGACCTCTCTACACAAGCAAGATAATGCATGACACAGAGAGAACACACAGACAGGAATAAATAGGAGGGGAAAACGAGTAACAGGTGTAGGGCTGATGGAACCAAACACAGGTGACTGTAAAAATGTGTGGGAGAAAGGAGCTGATCATGCCAGAATCCCTCACCTCAGGGATGCCTCCTGGCATCTCCAGAAGTCTCACCATGATGCAGATGGAATTGTTCAATAAGAGTCAAGAGCTGGAAACCAGCATCCCTCCTCCTGACCATAGCCTACCCAATCTACCAGATATTGACGACCCCTGCCCCGTCGCCTTACATCAAGGAGCTGTTGGGCCATGTAGGCAGACAGCCCCTCCACGAGCCTAAGAGGCGGAGGTACAGAGCTCTGGGGTTGAAGGGAGGAGTGAATAATGGGCTTAATCCTGGACAGATGAAATACCGGATGGATCCTCTTAAATCTAGGGGGTAGTTTGAGTTGAACAGTCACAGGGGCTAAGCACCTTTGCCACAACATATGGTCCAATGAATTTAGGTCCCAGTTTACGTGCAGGCAGCTTGAAAGGGATGTCTTGGGTCGACAACCACACAAATAAAATGGGGGCTTAGAAGGGCGACGGTCTTCTGACGTCTTGTTCCTCTCGCCAATCCAGATAAGGTCTTGTCTGGCGAGCCTCCATGTTCGGAGGCATCTGCAAATAAGAGAATGCATGGATGGAACAATGGCATTGGATTCTTGAGAGGGAAATAACGGGGGCTGGCAACCTAAACATCACAGGAAGGGAGACAATCCCATGGACAAGACCGGGAGGAAGTTATGTGGATACTCGACAATGGCTAATTTGCAACTTCCTAGTCAAAGGTTCTGCTGATGCCACGCAATCTGCTGATCACTTTGACGTGATCAAAGACATTGGCCGCTCTCTCCGTCGCTGAGGGTAGTTTGGGGAGGGGAATGAAATGAACCGCCTTTGAGAACCCGTCAACCACAGTAAGGACCACGGTATTACCACTAGATGGTGGTAGGCCGGTGACAAAATTCATGGCGATGTGGGATCCGGGTTTTGAAGGGATAGGCAGTGGTCGGAGAAGCCCTACTGGGGGTCAATTGGAGCCCTTACCCACCGCGCACACCAAGCAGGCCAACACGAACTCCTGAGTGTCCCGCACTATTGTTGGCCACCAGAACCACTGCTTAATTAGTGCAAGGGTCCGAGCCACTCCTGAATTGCAAGCTTGCTTAGAAGAATGGACCCACTGAAGGACGCTGGTTCGGACCGTCTCTGATATAAATAGCAGACCCACAGGGGATCTCACAGGCATAGTAACACCATCAAGTGCCTCGCGGACCCTGGACCCTGAATTTAGTTCCCAGGTTCGGACCGTCTCGGATACAAATAGCAGACCCTTAGGGCATCTCACGGGGATAGTAACGCCATCAAGTGCCTCATGGACCCTGGACTCCACCTCCCAGGTGACCGCCGCAGTCACCCGACTGGGTGGTACGATGGGCACCGGGGAAGAGGACCCAGGCTCTGCTTCAAAAACCTGCGACAGCATGTCTGGCTTACCATTCTTTCTTCCTGGGCGATAGGAGATGGTGAAGTTCCCTGGCGGAAATGTATTCTCTTGGAGGCGTGGATGTACTCCAGAATTTTGTGGTCAGTCCAAACCAAAAAAATCTAGCGATCTGGCTTAACCCGCGAATGAACCACTTGTAAAAACTTGCAAACCCCAGAAACAGCTGAACTGCCTTGCGACTGTCTGGGATTGGCCAATTAGCAACTGCTGATACCTTGGCAGACACTTTTCTGTATTCATTGGATGAAAAATCTACATAAATATTGTAATTATAAAAATATAGCAATATAATTATAAATATATAATTGTTTTTATAAAAAATATTAATATTTGATTCTAGATGCAATGGATTATACTGATAAGCAGCTTCGAGATGTTTCTAAAACACATTCTAGGGACTTATATACACCCTTTTTATTTTCACTTTGAAAATTACACACAAACCGCAAATTTTGTCCCTTGATGCTTTTAAAAGCTTGTTCACAGATTCATATCTCTTTTAACATTGTTTATCTTGGTTTTGAAGGGATGAAGTGGGCAAAACCTTCCCAGGACCCACAAATCACTGGTGACTTTTCAGTCAATTTTCTTCGCTCAGAGCAAATGTTTTCACGGCTTTGTCCATTTGGCTGTCAGTTTGCTCTGACGTGCCTGTTTTATTGCGCTCTCCCCGGCCGCCTGTAACAATTCTAATGAAACATATTTCAGGGTTTCACCTCACAACATCTGTTAACAGCTGCACAGAAATTAATTAAGAGGCTGAAGTGAGAGTTTAAAAAACTAGATAATAATACAATATTGCTGGCCACCTTAAGCTCATATAAACAGCATTGTTTGGAGTGTTTATGCGGCCACAATTGCACAAGATTGGAAAGTAATTGATCCCTCAGCATCTTGGCTGTGTTCAGCATATAAACGGGTAGCTGGAGTGTTAACCAAACTCTCTTTGGCATTAGTCCTAAGTACTTACTGCCAGACGTATAGAGAGCATATCTACAAGTTAACTAGGGCAAATGGTGGAGTTCTGCCAGTGGAACATGATAGAGGGCAAAGCGACAGCGGCTGACGAATATCACTTGCAATCTGCTGAATGGGCTGGTAATGGGGTCCTCGATCTTGACAATTCTGTTAAGAGCCTCATGCGGTTGAAGCTTGAGAAAAAGTGCCCCGAAGCGGTAACCTGATCTGATTTGATAAGTCAGATATGTCAGGCTTCCACATGTGTCGGGGTTTGCGTGCTGACGTATTTGATGTGGAGAAGTCCGAAATTATCTTTGAAAGTCTGTTTTAAGACAATGTATTCCATATCAGAATTCACCCAAAAGAGTGGATACAGTATCTTGGGATTTGTGCATATCGAGGGATGATTACATCTCAGTTTTGTTTTTTGCATGAGTGGTTTGATGGTCTGGTTGGCTTTGAATGGCAAGTGTTTTTGAAGGAGGGAGAGTATAAAGATGACAACTTAAACCAGCTTCCAAAGTAAAACGAAGCCTTTCATTTCAGAGCAAAACTGTGATATTGGATATATGGGTTTTGCATCTTTATCTTGGAAAGTATATCTAGATATGTGTTTTTTCCAGTTGAATTCCTCTGCAAGTAATGAAAGTCTCAGTAGGGTAACCAAATTTACTGACCAATTTTGCACGGTCACATAAAAGCCCACAATTGGCACACTGTGAAACTTTCCAGATGGACACAAAACTCAACATGTTTTTAAGCACATAAAGAGTTTTATTTATTTATTTTCTCTGTGAATGACAAAATTTAAATGTGACACAGTCTGCATTCTGGATTTCCCAACCTTTAAGTTTTTCAAAGTTTGGGTTTTTCAAGGTTTTTAAATATGACATTTCAAATTCCTCAACCTTTGACTTTTTGAGTCTTTTTTGATAAGCTATACATAAGGTAAGCTTACACACACACACATAATGTATATAATGAATATAAAAAATAATCATGAACTAATATAGCAAAAATGTTCAATCAATGGTAAGAAAATAATGCTGTATTTCGATTTATGCAACTTGAAGACTTGACTTGTGTAAACCCAGTCTGTATTCCTCTTTTCAATTTTGTTTTAGATTTTAATGGCATCACAAACAAGCAATATCTCAGGTTTCCACACTGCATAAATGTGTCAAGCCATTATGATATCATCTCTTGTTTTATGAGAATGTTTGCTAGCACCAAACAAGTTCTTCAAGTTGTAAAGATGAAAATCGGTATGAGAGAGAAGTATAAGCGGGCAGTGTTAGCAACTAGTTATGGCTTCTTGCAAATGTCCCTTTAAGGGGAAAAAGTGCAAAGAGTCCAACCGCTGGTGGCTACAGTATGACGCACACTGCTGGCCGTCACCCACAGCTCTAGTGGGTTAGACATTTGAGGATGCATCGTAAAAACACATCCTGTTGAGGTTCCTTAGATCCGGTGCCAGTGTTCTGTAAATTAATACTTTGACTTTAAGACTGCACCTTCATATTTTAGCTTTTTATTCCGTCAAGTGACACTGGATCATTGCAATAAGAAATTTAGTAATGCTGTCAAATGATTAATCGTGATCAATCGCATTCCGAAATAAATGTTTTTGTTTACGTTATTTATGCTTACTGTGTGTATTTATTATTACAACATGTACCTTTATACATTTATATTCTTATTTTTTATAGTATATACAAAATTAATTTAATATTTGGATATAATTTTATATGTTTTTTATAATTTATATAATTATTAATATATATATATATAATATTTATTAATATAATAAATATAAACACATATTAGTGACAGTAGTAAGTCTAATAATAAAACATAATAATAAAAAAATTATGTCTGCCTACTAAGTAAAAAATGTGTATTATATTAAATTATTATACATAAACATTCCAAAATGGTGTTTTCAGTGATGCCATGGAACAACTATTTTGGATCTCTGAAGAACCTTTCAATGCAGTTCTTAAAAAAAAGAATTCTGAGTAAAGTATATTTTCGCTGTAATCAATCTTTAGTGGAATTGTAAGGTAGATGCCAATAAAGAAAAGAAGAAATATGTCACCCTCAAAAAATGTGTTGATAAATGAATTTGATTTTGCTCATTAAGGAAATGTTTGCGTAACCTTTAGCCGACAGATTCAAATAGAGATGTCTACCAACACAGACATAACGTGTATAATGACATCACTGGGGGCCAAAACTAACCTTTCAAGTTGTGCTTATCATTAGACCAAGCATGCTAATGACATCAATACATCACGACCAATTTGGAAAGAGGAACGGTTTATATGTGACACGTTTACATTGTAATTCATGACGTTCTTTGCAAGCTCATTGTCAGCCAGTAAAAGCGCAGAGAGGGCTCGGGCACGAAAAACATTCGCCAACAGACTGCGCAATTAAAACATTACAGTAAAGGCTGGCCGCAAATGTTTCAGTAAAACTAATTGGATGTTTGACTTACCCAATTGTACTCTAAAGCCTCGTCTAAAGTGACAAATACCCCGTTCTCTCCGTGTACAGTGTATAATCTTGCTGAAACCTCAGCTGCTGTTTGGGGACTCTAGGGGAATGTAATGTTTTATAAACAAGGTGGGAAAATGAAAACCAACTGGGAATAATCTCCATGGCTAATCAGCTCCAACTCGCCGTCCACATTCAGGTCTCGAAAACTCAGAAGACGTTGTGGTTTTGCCCGCCTAGGCCTTTCAACGTCTGGTATACCGGTCTGTATTTTGCGACCTGCGTGACTATCATGGGCGGCTGAAAATAACTCCAGAGGAGACGCACAAAATATCAAGATACGTTTGATATCAGATCTGCCTTGTGTCTGTATGCCCGTGTTAAATCTGTCATCATCAAGGGCAAGCGGTGCGCTTTAAAAGGAAACTCTCGCCCGACCCTTCTCAGATGATGCTGCGCCATGTCAGTGGGCCCTAAATAATAGACTTTTCCAGTAAAGAGAGCTGCGAATGCTGTTTGAATGAATCCAAAGCCTTTCAAAAAGACATTTTTTCCATATGTGAGCAGTAGGCATGACTGGCTCGGTATCAGATTGGAGATGATACAGTTGAACTGAACTCGCAAGGGCTGTTCCTCCATCCGCTCGTTTATCTTTAATGCTCCATATTCATATTTCAGCGGTTCCGGTTGTGTGAATGTACCCAGGCTGGAGAATATCTATCAAAAACCATGTTTCTTGGCAGTGGGAGCTTTAACGTGCGCTGCAGTACTGTTATAGTATAACAATACCCCATGCTCAGGAGCCGTAAAGGTCTAACCGTGGATGTTTTTCTTGGTTTGGGAGAGTAAAATATCTCTGCATACTTTTTAACACCCTTTTCTCCCACGGCAACAATAACATACCACGGGCCAGCGGTTAGCATGTCTGATGTCCCTTTTCAGGCTCTTTCTCTGTTTATGCCCCACGAGTGTCAGAATGTCCTGCCAGGCCTACTTCCTCTCATATCTGCTGACATTAGCTAGAGGTCTGCATTTATTTGGACAGCTTTTGCGAAGGAATTGTAGTGGTTGCCAAAATCCTCTATCCATTCTACAATCAACATAGCAGACATTTCATAGACATTCACCTGCATAGAGCTAAAGCGAGACACTGATGATTACGGTTTTATGGACAAAAAATTTGTTTATTATCCAAAATTCTCTTGTAAGTTAGGTTAGATAATTTATTGTAAATTTTATTTGTAGTATATTTAGATTTGTGACAAAACCAGCTTTTTGTAAAAAAGCTGCTAGGGTATATTTATAGCAATAGCCAAACTTATCCATTTTTCTTTTATGCCAAAAATCATTAGGATAGTAAGTATCATGTTCCATGAAGATATTTTGTAAATTTCCTACCGTAAATATATTTAAACATAATTGTTGATTAGTAATATGCATTGCTAAGAACTTTATTTGAACAACTTTAAAGGTGATTTTCTCAGTATTTGAGGATATTGCACCCTCAGATTCTAGATATCCAAATAGAACTAGAAAGAAAATGACACTTATGATTGGTTTTGTGATCCAGGTTCACATTTTAAAAGTTTGAGGTTAGGATATGTATTTATTTATTTATTTAGTTTTAATGAATATTGTTATCTCACAATGGTTCATTGAATTTCTGAAAAGTGATTTGCTAATAATGGATGCTAAAAATTTAGCTTTGCCGTCACAGAAATTTTACAGTAAAATGTAAAAAAAAATAATATATATATATATATATATATAATAAAATAAAACACTTTAAATTGTAAAAATATTTATTTTATTTTATCAAATAAAATAAATACAACTTGTAATGATAAAATGTAATGATAAAATTACTTTTCATACTCTTTCTTTTTTTTCATATTTTGGCTCCATTTGTAATATTTATTGCGTGTTCTAGCAGACTGTTCGAAACTGTGTTGACTTGCAAAATTATTTACATTTTAGATGTTTAAATATATGTGTATCAGCATATATGGGTTGTTGACAATGCAGTATGGTTCGACATAGGAAAAATATAGAAAAACAAAAACAACATACAAATAACATTAGAAAAATGTATCTTCGTTACTAATAGTGTGAAAGAGGCTTATCTTCCATGTTAAGATTTTTTTTTTTTTATAGGACACATTGACATATGAGTCATCTACTCATATCCATATAAATATATATATATATATATATATATATATATATGTGTGTGTGTGTGTGTGTGTATATACATGTACTGAAAATATATACTAATATATTTTTGTGAGAGTATAGCAGGATGACGTAATTCACAAGGCTTCATGGGAGGAGATGGGGCTGTTGTTTTTATTTTTAATTTCTTTGTACAATTTTTGGATATTATCCAATATTTAAAGCACACTTGTGTTCTACTAATGAATATTTCACCACTTAATCTAAGGGCTCATGATAGGTCTGACTAGAAAGGTTTACATTTATACATAAAAACAGGAGGAAAAAAAGGAATGCTTTTTGCTTCAAACAATATTAAGCTTTAATTTTTTTTGACATGCACAACTTTTGGACGATCTTGTGGCTGTAGCACTTGTAAACATGCCTAGAATGATGGAAAGGGTGTTAGCACTGTCTACATCATGGGAAAAGGGGTAGAAACGCTCAACCCTAATATTTGGGTTTAGCACGAGGTCTCATACTCCCAGTGTAAGCTACAGGTGAGGCGTTCAGCGTTGTGTAACTGTTGACATCAGTTTTGTCAGTTCATTATTGGTTTCACACAGTACGGAGCTGGTAAATAAACCAGACACGGATAAACACTGAGAAAATTCAAAAAATGAGATTGTTTGGAGCCAGTTTCACTCATGTGTGAAATTCCTATCAAAGGTGCTACATCATAGTTTTCTGAACAGCATGTTAATAATCGTATGCAAGTCAAGCGTTTCGCGAGCCAGTCTGATTACTAAAGCAAAGTACACTTTAAAATACACTTTTGAAAAGACCTGTGAATGGATGACTGCCGTGATTGGGTTGGTGAATCTAATTCCACATGCATTCCTCCTCTCATGATTAATAATGACAGCAAGAGGAATACAATCTCCCTGTAGTCACAGAAAACAAGCTTGAAATGACAATAAACATTGTGCAGACATGAAAACAGAGATAAGTGCCATGCCGATAGAGCTAGACTTAATAAACTGCGGGGGAAGAGGGGGATAGACGAGCTGGGAATCTTAATGAAGTGATTCTCTTTCAGTTCATACAGTGATAAGGTTCAGGACCGGTTCAGACGATTTATCTTTCCGCCGGAGGAGGGGGGTCTTGAAATTGGGTCCGTCTATAGTTTTCTTTCATCACGTTTTTCTTTATTTTTTTTCCATTCTTTGTTTTCATAATTAATTCAGTCCACCTTTTTTCACTCATTTAACCCTACGTGCATCTATGCTCTTGCATATGCCTGCAGTTAATCTGTTGATAGTTTTTTATCGTTAAGAGTCTAGTAAAGAGTGCATGTATTTGAGAAAAAAAACTATATACAGTATATATATAATTAACACACACATACTAATTGAAAATCATGAAAAAAAAATTCAATGAGTTGACAAAAACAAAAAATGTAATATAGCAACTTTAAAGATAATTAGATATTTTTAATATTTTTGAGGTATTTTCATATTTCATACATATTTTAGATATTTTTGTTTTGAAAAAATATATAACGTCCATTTAAAGTTTTAAAAATGTGTAAGATATCTGTTTTTAATATAATAAAAATGTTATTTTTTATTTGTAAGTCCCCAAGGCTATTTAATCCTAAATACAGTAATACTGTTATTGTCAAATATTGTTACAATTTAAAATGACTGTTTATTATTTTTATACATTATGATGTATTTGATATATTTTAATGTCATCAGTGTCCCAGGATCCTTCAGAAACCATTCTAATGTGCTGAAACATTTCTAATCATTATTAATGCAAAGAAGTGCTGCTTTGTTAATTCATATTTTTGTAAAAAATCATGATAAATTGTCTTTGTGATTCTTTAAAAAATTACCACATTTATTTAAAACATAAATATTTTATTATTAATGTATTTAATGTCACTTTTTTATCAATTTGACATTTAAAATAATAAAAAATAACATCTTTTGAACTCTGGACTTTTGAATGGTAGTGTAGCTGCCTAGAAAGGTAGTTGGTACATATCATAAAGAAAATGTAAAACCCTTGATCTAAACTAATGTTTAAATGATGTTAGTGTGCATTTGACTTGTATTTGAGCTGAATGACAGCACTATAAGTCATTCATTCATAGAGTAAGACATTTTCCGGTGGATGAGTCTCTCCCAGACAGAACCATGAGCTCATTTTTTCCAGCTGTGAATCAGCAGCATCTGGGAATCTTGGCAATGGGAATAATGCCTAACCTAAATAATGAGGAGAGAATTCTGGCAGATTTTGAGGAATTCTAAAAAACAGGTATAACCCATAAACCTTATAGGCTTAACTTAAACCCACCTTAGGTCTGTCTGAAATGGCTAATTAGCCACAGATTTCCAAAAGGAATTTCTGCTGCGCTGCGTCCCATCAAGATATTCCTGATTTCAGTGCAGCTGCGGTTCAGAGTAGCGTGCCATCCTCCTTCAGTCAGTTGCAGCGCTCTCAGATGACCATGAAGGAGAGTCTTTCATATCATTTTGTCATGTTATTAGTGGGAGAGTGTGAAATATCACACTTATCCACATCCTCCAGCCGATATGGAAATTTAAGGTGTCTGTTTTTTTGGTTCTGCCTAAGAGGACTGACGATATCATTAATGTCCAAAAGCCTTTTGGTGGTGTTTTTTCTTCTCAGTGACCAGCCCATTATTCAGGTGAAGCTGAGTACCTTAGTGAGTCCCTGAGGAGGTAGACGGACACTGAAAAGAAAAAGAAAGCCATTTTTAAATGTGTGTTAGAGCTGCACGATTTTTTTTCTTAGAATAAAGATCACGATTCTGGAGAACCTTTTTTATTGTAAAGATTTACCCCTGAAAAATAGGTTATCAAACTGCAGTAAAATAGCAGTTTAATAAGATAAAATACTGTAATGTAAAAAAGAATTGCATAATTTATTTTATATTTTTAAGATGTGACTATTGTATTGTTTGTTTAGTAATTATAGATGTGAATTGATGTGAGACAAATATATATATATATGTGCATTAGAATAGTGAGTCCTTTCTATTTTCCATTTCAACCCCCAAGCTGATTAATTTTACAGACTGATAAACAAAAGATTAATGTAATGTAGCCTATTCAATCTAGCCTACTGCATTACAAGTTGTGGTTCTGCCTTTCCCTGTACAGCTTTGACCAACTATTGCTTTATTTTGGCTGGGCTTTCAATGTTGTTACAGGAAAGGATGAAGCTGATTGGTTGGTTCTTGTCACATGACCCGCAGTGCGATTGCAGCAATCTGAAAAGCTGAAATGCGTCTGGAAAAAACAAGTGTGTCACTTCCATTGTGAGCATGCAAAATGCGCATGTACCTTTGAAATAATGGACTTGAGCGCGCAAAAGTCACCACATGTGAACGGTCGCTAAAAGCAAAGTCGGCACGCGCTGCTCTCCGCTCTGCATACTCACGCTTCCTTCCGCACTCATCCGCTATGAAGTATACTTCCAAAGCTGCGCAGACGCGGATGTGCACGAGACATGTTTCATTGCAGGATGAATCAGTGTCATATAAATGACTGATTTAATGACTTGACAGTTTTCAGACACCTACTGACATATCAATGTAACTAATTATCAACCTCAGACAAAAAAAAAATCAACACCGGCAAATTTTGGTTTAAAGGTGCCATAGAATGCATTGAGAGAATATTTGAAATTGTTGTCTGATATCTACATAGAAGGTATGTAGCTTAGGTAAGGGGAAAAAATGCCTAGAAATGGTTTTACAGGTCCATTTACAACCCTAGAACTTGACCCTAGAATGAAACAGTCTGTTTTTGCCTTATTTGGAAGGTTCATGAATAGTAATGAGGAGGTCTGCTCTGAT
>JAUMHQ010000069.1:14829158-14843114 GCA_032361165.1 Enteromius paludinosus
AAATAAGGCAAAAACAGACTGTTTCATTCTAGGGTCAAATTCTAGGGTTGTAAATGGACCTGTAAAACCATTTCTGGACATTTTTTCCCCTTAACTAAGCTACATACCTTCTATGTACATATCAGAGAATAATTTCAAATATTCTCTCAATGCATTCTATGGCACCTTTAACTAACTTATTCTTCTGTCAAAAAAGGGACTTTATAGCATTGCAAATACTCTAGAATGTATAAAATCCATTCAGGGGATGTTCACTTAGCAAGAGAGCTTCCAGAGATTCCGATACACAGCCACCCGGTTCAAATCAATCGTAGCCGGTTTGGCTGCTTCTGCATCAATCCTCTGTAGAGCAGCTCATCTCTTTCTCATCACACAAGTGGAAAGATCACTTTCACATCTTCACCCCTGACAGTATCTGGACTAAAGCCCTCAAATAATGTTGCCCTAGGGCTAAGTGATACTAAAGGATGGTCCCTTTGGATCTACTCTCTCCACTGGAATCCTTAATGACTCGGATGAGAATTACTTTCCTGCACATTTAACCTCTCTTCTTTTATCGCACCGTTCAAACAGACCAGAGCTGTTAGTCCACATCCTGAGAAGTCCCTTCTGATGCTCCATTTGTACAGCACTGCAGCTGTAAAATCTCTGGGTAAAGCAATTGAACGTGGATGGTGAGGGATGCCTAGGAAGAAGAAAAGTGAATTGTTTGCCAGGTCAAGGATGGTAATCTAATCAAGATGCAATTAAATTGAATGCAAATGGAATCTTCAGAGCTTATGCACATTTGTTTTAGAACCATTGCATAATTTATCATATATTTATATTCATAATTAATTCAGAATTGAAGAATTGGCTGCCTGTCAAGACACAAGAGAGAATTTAAATTAAATTAAGCTACTGAGGCAATGTGTTCTGGTAATCGAAGTGTTCTATATATATATATTACTTTTTTCATCGGCTTTTTGAGATTTACTTTCATTTTTTTTGTATTTTAATTATGATTAAATTAAACTTAAATTAAAGATGTTATCAGGCTGTTTTGCGTCAAATTTTGCATTTCTTACAAAAAAATAAGATAAATAAGGATGTAACTTTTGCAACGGTTTTTTTTCTGAGAGTTACTTCAGCTTAAATCTAATTCAGAATTGAAAGTCATTCTCAGCTGAATTCTGAATGACGCACAACAGTCTGACTGGGTCTTATGATGATTGCAACTGCTTTCCAATGTTGTGTGCAGGATCCATCAAATGGTCAGTGACCGGACTGGGTGGTCCAGGGTGTGACGTCTGAACCCAAGACTAAGAAGATGCAGAACCGGTCATGTATATTGCTGTAAGAGACTTGTAGACTTAAAGGAAAAGTGAAGAACAGCCAAGGTATTCAATCATTCATAGTGAGTTTGACCAGAGCCACATGATCTGTGCCTTTCATTACAGCACTGATGAGGAATAAAGGAAATAAAAACAGTTTTATGGACACCCACGCCAATCCAAATAAGCTTTCATCTCATGCTCACTAACAACTCTCCCTGAATGCTTGGATTTTATTCACCCTCTCAGTTTCTCTGCAACAGTTATTGCCATTGTAGTTTTCCATTTTCCAAGTGTTTCTTTTCACGTTCACATTTTTAACGTGTTCCAAGTGACAAGCCAAGGAAGTAGCCAAGAGCGTTACGGTTGAGTTATTGGCCCTAAAAACAAATTCACGTCAGCTGATTCACAGCAATATCACAAGCTGCCCAAAGAACACCCATCCACTTTATGGACGTTCTTCAGTCCAAGGAATGGCTTTATGTGTACTGCAGTGAAAAGCACAGATTTTATTTGGACCTCTTGTGGGTTAGACTGCATCTATCAGATCTTGCTGAATTTGTTAAATGATCAACTGCTTACTGATACTCCAATTTAGTTTTTCTGAGCAGAACATTTCCTTTGATGTGGATATCTGAACGTCTTTATATATATTCATATATATAATTCATTCTATACTTTATTTATACAAGATATTATATTATATTATCTGTAATCTGGAACAAAGTTAATTGTATTTTGTATTAATTATTCTGCATTTTTCTGCGGTGGGAGTGACAAATGCACTTCTCAATACTTGATGGCGAACAAGAGTAGAATTTGGTAACCAGAGTAAAATGAACTTTAAGATCGCAGACATCATCTTTATTGATGATCCACATCTGTCTTTAGACTCCCTATTCACTGCTGACGCCCATGAGACCTGGAACAGACAAGAGGAAGAAAACAGACATCAGACAGTCCATCTTAAATGTTTTATCATAAGGGCTCATCTTTTTTTTTTCTTGATGCATGGAACATTTAAAATCAGCTGCAATGGTGGTCAAGCACAGTGAAGACCACAACACTGAAGAAGTAAGACCACACACATTCATGTCGGAATTGACTGACAAATTAAGATTAAGCCACAGTCTGATAGAGATACAATGTGCTTTAAAAAAAAATAAAAATACATCACAGTCAAGGAAACCAGGAAATACAGTAGGCAAACACCGATTTTGTTTGCACAGATGGATTTTTTTTCCATCATTGATCATATTGAGTCTGACTTGACAGTTTCATTATTTTCTGCTCTGCATAAATATGAGACCCATTTGATAGTTATAGTCTTACTCTGCAGTGCAACAGAAAGGTATTCCGCTCATAATCCTGCAATAATCACAGCCACATGCTTTTATTAATGTCTTTCCTACCCACAGTTACTATGACGGATGATGCCTGATGGTTAATTGCAGACTTACTAGTATGAAGTTGATGAACAGAAGATCTCATTTCAGTAGCTTCCTCTTTTAAGCATTGGATTTATTCGCCCCCTGCTCGGCTGCCCTGGTAAACCAGAACAAACTGTGTCTGTTCCATAAGCACCTTCCTGGAAATATAGACGTCGCTCATGAATTTGCTTTGTCTAGCCTTTGTTCTTTAACAATACCACCTGCAGACTGTGCCGGCTACCTGAAGAGCAGCCACCGTCTTTCTTTCTGTCTCAGCAAGCTCAGCAGTCTTGTAATGGTCTCTTACCTGAGATCACGGCTGTCGGGGGAAACAGGAAATGCTCCTCATAGCAGGGCAGCTTTGTACCCTGCAGGAACGGATGGCGGGCTTGAAAGAAAAACAATTGGGATGTGCCTTTGGCAACATTGTGCAATGCTCTTCACAGTGGTGATCTCAGCATGGACACGCGGCAATGAAATATTGCCTGAAAATACATTTTTAATAGTTGTTGTAAAAGCATGTAACGAGTTGTGCAAAAAAACAGATGCAAATCTAAAGTTTTATGCCTGTTTTATATAATAAGAAAGCATAATAAATTCCTTATTATTAGTAAATTAATTGTGATTAATCACATTTAAAATAAAACTTTTGGTTTACGTAATTTATGTGTTTGTTCTGTGCATATTTATTATGTATATATACTGTAAATAACCACATGCATGTATATATTTAAGAAAAAGTGTATGTTTATGCATTAAATATATTTATAAATAATATTAATAATGTATATGCTTATATGCATGTAAAAAATGCACAATATATACTTGTAATATATAATATATAATATAATATTATAGTGAATATAATGTAGCTGTGTAGATTTACACCTGCATAGCTTTATATAAATACTCACCTAGAGATATAATTAATAAAACAAATAATAAAAATATTAATATTACATTAAATATGCTGTACTTAAATGTAAATATATAAAATATTATCAAATGATTATTGTATATTATTGTATTGCATACAGTATGTGTGTGTTGGGGTTATTATTTTGATTAAAAATATAGTTGCGTATAATAAAAAAATATATATGAGACATTTTTGTTATGTGTTCATTTCCTTAGCTATATCTTAGCTTTGTCATCTCATACATTTCAAATTTTGTTTGTCTTTGAAGTCTTATTTTTTCTTTATCTAATCTTTTTTTTAACTGCTCTTTAAAAAAAAAAAAAAACACTAAATAATATCCTGTAAAATCTCTAATTCAATGATTACATTGATCGCCAGATCTTGGCTATTTTCAACCAAAATATTTTGTATTCAACTTATTGCAATTTGGAAGGTTGGCTGAACCTCATCAGATTTATTTGCTTTATATGCATGCAGGTTATTACACTGAGATGTTCAGACACAAGCGTCCCCTTTGTCTACAGGTCATTAACCGTGACATCCTGTTAAATCAAGCCTAGTGCTCCACTGTGCAACATTTTCATTTTAAGTAGATTCTTCTTCATCTGATCACTTGATCTCTTCCAGACCTGTTGCTTGCCATCATAAGTTTCCCCATACTAAACAGAGTTCTCACAGACAGGAGTGTCTATTCATTCTGAGAAAATAGCTGAAAACAGATGCACATATCACTATGTGTGAGATATTAGTCAGCTCAAAATCCTCCATGGCGTCTTTTCTCTCCCATGAAACCATGCAGCAAAAACATCACTGAGAGAGTTACAAAGCTGCACGTGTATGAGAAGTGAAGGACTTTGGCGGTTGACACAGTATTTGTTCCTTCAGTGAAAAGCTAATGACAGCTTTATACTGTCTAATTGAGAAAACACGGTTACCTCCATTTGACAAATGCACAGCAGAACCTTGTCGCGAAATATAGTAAAAGGCACCGAATTCCATTTTAATTAGCACCCTTGAGCCTCACAGTAGTCATAAAACGCCTCTAAATGATGGAAAACGATACCGCTCGACTTTTACAAAGATAAGTGCTTTTCCAGTTGTCAGCTGGGTAAAAATAGTTTGTGTATTGGGTTCAGATGTGTACCTGGCCTAAATCCACAGCCAGCATACTGTGTTTACACTAGACAGATGTTTTAATCCGAATGGTTTTGTGTTCCTGTTGGCTGTAGCCAACTGTAGTGCATTGTGTTTATCAGTCTTTATGAATCCAAAAGTGTTTTGCACCATTCAAAGCTAAATAAAAGGGGTCATATGATGTGATTTAAAGATCGTTATCTGGTGTAACAGAATATCCTGATTTAATGTTCAAAAACAAATATTTTTTCAAACACAATACTTTCCCCTGCCACTGTCAAATGCATAATTTTCAAAAAATTTTAATAATGTCCTTATAGTTTTATCATCAGTTCAAGTCCGAAAGAGGAACAGAGCCGTGTGACAGACACAGCGCGATTAATACCACTGTGATGTGACCCTGTCTCTCTCTCTCTCTCTCTCTCTCACACACGCCCACACACTTGGCCCTTTCACACAGGACACTGCTCTGCACTATGAAACCCATTAATTTCAATAGCTTGGTATGAATCGCATCATATGACCCCGTTGAGAATTCCTGAATTTTAAATTAGATACAGAATTAAAATTTCAATTAAAAAAAATAAATAAAAATAGGCATATTTTCTTTCAAAACTAAAGCAATTTTAGATTAAAAAGAAAGGCAGACATAGCTAGACAAAATTAATAGAAGATCAATAGAACCATCAGTAGATATACAGGACAATACACCTATAATGATAGATAGATAGATGTGTGTATGTGTGTTCTGTATATATAAAGGTGTTAAATAAAGGAGGGAAAACATATAGACTCAAAGGAAGATTGATGACTTCTGTGTAAGTCTTTGGAACTTTGCAATGGAGTAGAGCCAGGAGACACAGATCTCTGTGTATGCTGGTTCACCCTGATCCATGAGAAACCCCAACTGGTACAAGCACACTGACCCGCTGATAGGACGAACAAACCGTTCTCTCTTGTAACCACATCAGAGAAGATGATTCCTATGGAGACTTTCTAAAGAGTGCATTCTTAGTATAGACCTGTCAACACATTCAGGATGAAGAACACTCTCGTGACTGCCAGAAATAAATAACCAGGGTTTTTTAGGCAGGAGAGTGGTGTGTCTGTGCTAGTAAGTGCTGAAGTCATCTGTCTAGCCGCCCGCTGCTAGCGTTGACGTACTGATGTTGCGCTGCCGTCTGCGTTCGGCTCATACATCTATGCATGACACCACAGGCTCTAATACATACATCAACCTGTTTCTGTTCACTGATTGGGCTGTCAGGTAATCAGTCATGGCAGAACAGCGGTGGCCTAATGAGGGCTTGACCTCAAGGTCATGGCCTGTTCTGACCTCTGACTTTGCCGATGGCCATAGCAATGATCATCACATGGTAAAATGAACATCTTACAACAAGAGTGGAGTATTTGGTACTCAAGATTCTAGGTACACACTAAAGATTTACAGGAATGCCATTCAAGTATGCTGGAGTAACCGCTTTCTAATTCTGTAAAGAGTCTTTGGTTTTGGCCACATTATCCTTACAAACTGTTTGTGCTTCTTGTCACTGTCCCTAAATTGTTCCATTAAATTCCGGCTTTCCGTCATTTTTTTAAGCATCTCCTGGCAGACAGTCCGGCTCTCCGAAACCAGACAAGACTAGAGCCTTAATTATTCCAGACACTCTATTTGAGTAAGTTATACAGCCAGAGAGAGAAAAAAAACCTCTCTTAATTACATAATAATGAGAAGCCCTGCTGTCACTAGATTCGGTCCCCAGATCTGGTTATGGAAAACCCCACGCATCAAAGACATATTAGTGGTTCTGGCTCCTTCTCCATTTAGGAATATGACATCAAAACTGTTGTTCCGCTGTAAGATATATTAGACCAGCTCATGGTCAATTTGTCTCTTTCTATTCGTCTTGTTTCTATAACTATCCCCAGTGATCTGTGAAGGGAAACTTGAATGGAGCCATTGCAGAGTGTATACATATGTCATTAAATGATTGTTTTATATATGTGTGTGTGTGTGTGTGTGTGTGTGTGTGTGTGTGTGTCTTTGAAAGTGCAGTAGTTGACAATAACCTTTTTGTTTTTAAGTGAGTTGCATCGTTCATTCAACCGATTTGTTCAAACACTGATTCATTTCAGATCAAAGCAGATATCTATTTTACAAGTGAGTCATTGAATCATTTATTCAACTGATTCTTTTAAAATCACGGATTTATTTGTTTTATTGTTGCTTGAAGACATAAACGGTTTATTTAACGGTTTAAGGACTAAAATCACAAATGTAATTGACTGAAGCTCAAATATCATCCATAATGCAGTATATTAATTCAAATAATGTATTTGTTATCAAATATCATTGTACTTAATATATAATTATTTGTATCGCTTTTTTTCATTCAGAACACAAACTGACCTCGTAAAAAACATCAGAGAGATAATGAAGACACAATCTAACAAACAGACAGACCAAATAAAAAAGCCAAAATAAATAAATGAAATTAGCTAAAGCCTGGATTAAGAAATACAATAATTTTTAAGCAATATTGATTACAGGAGCACTTCTTGATTGCTTGAAATGAATGACTAAGTGAGTTTTGATGAAACAGAAAATACAGTATGCAGAAACGGATGTCTCAAGTAAATTAAAGTTAACAGACCAGCTATGAGACACAATAGTGGCTAATTTGTTATGATTTTACAAAGCAGTTCTAATGGATGCCTTTATGCCTTCCACAGCTTGTCCAGTGCGTCAACAATTAGTGCCAGCCATTCCCGACTTGTCCGTCTCAAGTTCATTCTGGAACATGTTCTCCTTTATCTACCCTCAGCTTAAAGCAATTAGACCCGTTGTCTCCAAAGTTGTGTAGGTAGGCACCGGCATCTGAATTTGTCCAATGAGAGGGAGGGCTCCCACCTGTCTGGCCCAGCTGCTGGAGGACAAGAACATTATCTGGTCATGTGAGAAGCATGTCTTATGCAAAGGAAATCAAACACACAAGAAGAGCCTCTGTGCAGTCTTCCCTGATTCCCCGAATGTGGGATTTGAAATGTGCATGCTGGATGCTGATCCACGGTTGGAGACACAGATTTGCTTTTGTCCCTCTGTTTGTTTTATTTTGTCACATATAATTACAGACCGGAGAAGAGATGGGTTTAATGTGACACACAAGCATGATTTTCTGGTGTCACTTTTCATACAAAATGACTGTCAGCTGTCTCATTTCCCACAAGACACCACTGACACTTTTTTTAGAATAAAGTCATAGATCTGGTCAAGCACTCTAGCTTAGAATAAAATAGGAACATTATTTTTAATATATTGAAATAAAACTATTTAAACACATTAATACTTGCCTGTATCAGCTACTGAAAAAATTCTCAGAATTGTACATGTGTATTGCAATTCTCCATTTTTATCTAACCATTCAGACTTTGTTTCAGAAGAATTGCAAGTAGACTCTGAATTTCTTAATTTATATATAGGGATTCTGACTTTTTGTTTTATTTTTGACGTTTCCATTTAAAAATTGTGTTTCATCATGCAAAAAAATAAATAAATAAATAAAATATATATATATATAATTTTTAATTTACAAAAAAAATAAAATAAAATCGAATTATTTTTACAGGTATTTTTAAACAAGTTTCCATAAACCTCCTTGTAATATATATAAATAATAATTTCTAATATACAAAAAAAAATAAAAATTATAATTATTTTTACAGGTATTTTTTTCAATTATTTTTTTAAAATCACCAGAAAATGCAGTTACTTTTGAATGGGATGCCAAATTCAACTAACTGATGTCGTTGCAGCATTTTTCAGTGTCTAACCAGACCAGTCAAACCTTGACTCCTTGTTAAGAATTGATAAAGCACACAAGTCCTTCTCTGCATGAAAGTTATTCAACCATCAGCATATTTACTTTTGTCATTGTTGAGTTACAGGAACCACCGTGGCACTTATATGAGCATACGGGCATTGTGCCCAAAGTTTATAGACGCCCGGCTGATCACCGTTTATTTTTGCTTCACCACTCCGGTGCGGCAGTGTGAGTTTTACAGGTTGATTAGTATTTCAAGACAGGAGGGAAAATGCCCTGTAAGAGGTGCCTGTACTATAAATCCTGGAAAAAGTTAATGTTATGAGACAGGCTGCGAATGACTTATGAAATACATCTGGCACATCTAATGCAAAGAAGGCCACATCCTACTAAAAGTTAGTTTCTACTTGCAGCAAGGGATAGGCCACTAAATACAAGTCAAAGAAAAGGGAGGAACAATACATTGTCCAGTGTACACTTTAGTATAATCTTGATACACTTTAGTTTAAGTAGCTTATGTCTTATAAAGTCTGCAACACATATATGACAATTTTTGGTTACATAAGTAGCTGTGTATAACAGTAGCAGCCTGTTACATCTACATAATTACAAACTGTAAGTACAAGCTGTTCCTAAACTTTTGTTTTATGTAAGTACAACAGCTACTACTAAGTACTTACAATAATAAATTAATGAATGCACCGATGATTGATTTTCAGGTAATTGCGCTTTTTTATTATTCACTAAGCACTTGATCCATGTTTTTTTTGTGGACTCTGAATAAAGGTTGATTTATTTTTTTCTTAAAGGGCAGTGTGTACATGCTCTTGTGCTTTTTGTTCTTTAAAATATAGTCAAGGAAAGTTACTGGATTAAAAACACTATAAAAAAGTCGTTGAAGAGTCTTTGTAAACACGTTCTGCAAGAATTATTTTAAACTTACTGAAATTATCGAATCATTTGGCGAGGAAATTTTCTCCAAATATTTATTCCTTGCTAATAGCCCTACTAAAAGAATAGTTAACATAGTAGTTAAGGGACCGAGCTTGTTTGAGGACTCAGCAGAATCCACCCCTTTAAATCTTTTATGATTCCAATTCTTACTAATAAATGACAGGTAATGCTAAAAAGTAATATTTTTGTAGTTTCCAAATGAAGTCGTCTGTCAGGGCAGAGCAGAGTTGTATAAATTTGAGTGTTCTGTGGTGAAGGCTTCAGATCCAAAAACAACAGGGTTACGACTAGTGGGGGAAACACTAACTAACAGAGTTAGATGGCATGAAAGTAAACACTAATATTTAAATTTCCCTTCATAACATGTTAATTCTGCATAAGTGAGAGTTAATGTTTTCTGGGGCCCCACAAAAGACCTTATTTTTAATATATCACACATAATCTGCTTCACACATTTCACTAAACCTGAAAGATATTTGAATATCAGAACCACAAAGAATGCAAATCTCAACCCCTGAACAACAGGCAGTGCTCATATGTTTGACATGTGGAGATTAATTTATACATTTCATAACATCGTTCTCCAAAATGTAGCTGTGCTCGGTTTAAAACCTTCCAACATAAAGCTGGAGGAAGTGGACTGTCGGCTGTCTGTGGGCAGGGGCTGTGTTTGATTTGGCCCAGGATGTGGTTCTTAATGACCCAGCTGGATGTAAGCAGTGTGGGCTTCAATTCATCCCTGTCTGCCTCAGTCTCGCTGAGATGCTCCAGTGTCTGTGGTGGGTCGAGTATGGGAGCGCAGAGGTGTTTAAAGGCCTACACGGAGCATGAAACTTGCCAGTTAAAAAAAAAAAAAAAAACGTAAATTGGGAATGGGTTGAAACCACAGGGGTATCCTTTCATGTAACATGCAAGTCGTGCACAGTTAGTCTGATAGTGACGGCATGTTGTTATGCTGCCTTAGCAATGCAAAATGAAAGTTGGAAAGCTCCAAAAGCAACACTGCCTAAGTAGCAGCATTTAAGTTTGATTTGTTGGAAAGCCTAGTCGTTCCAAATCAACAACGTGGCATGAATGCGCAATTTATGCTGACTCTTTTAGTCGTACGTCTCTGCATCGAAGCAGGTGATAATATGAGCTCTTGTCTGCAGTTAATGAACAACAGAGCTCGATTTCAGAGAGGTCCAACAAAGTACCAAAAATGTAAACCATCCAATTGTCGAAATTGTTTTGAAATTACACTTTGCCAGTGCTCAAGACTGTCTCGAATCAAAAACACGTGCTGCTTAAGATCTGCCATTATGGTGTAATGTTTCCAGAACAGGTCTAATTGGGGTAAAGCCTGGACTTCCTTGAACAAAAAAAAAAAAAAGGTACAAGCCGACTAGGAAAATGGGCAGAACTCCTGTGGTCAATCAGAACCGGTGGATTTATAAAGCTTGGCGGAGAGCAACATTTTAAGAGGACCTGAATCAAACAAAAGCGCTCCTTGACACTTAAAAAAGAATAGCTTCTTTTGCAAAAATATTTGTTTAATGTATGCATTTTCTCCTATACTTTTGTAATTCTAAATAATTCTAAATAATTATTTTACTTACTTTTATATCATCATAGTTTTCTAAAAAAAGGGATAGGCTCAAGCTGTTGACTGGTGTTTTGAGTTTGTAACTGAATAGGCATGGTAGCCATAATGATTTAACAGCTCTGATTTTACAGGAACAGTTTAACTAATAAAAAAAAAAACACATAAAACTTAACGAATTACTCATTCATGAAATCATTCTTTATGTAAAAAAGATGCATGTTTAAAATGCATCCACTCCATTGTCAACTAAGAACACAATTTTCTAGTTTGCGCTTTCTCATTAATGCGGGGAGATTTTAGTAAGAATTATAAAAGCTAATTTGGCGAGCTGTCCAGGGAGCGAGCCGGGGGAGCTGCAGGCTCCGAACCCTAGAGGCCTGAGCCCTAGCGAGGGCAAAGGTTCGGCGCCCGGCTCGAGCTCTCGGTGCCCCCAGGAGGAGAGGATTGAGCAGGATGGAGGAGTAGTGGGAGGAGGAGGGTTTTGCAAAAAGCGAGATGCCAGAAAGAGGAAAGCGGAAGTATTTATAGCAGGCAGGTAGGAGATGATTGGGTGAACTTGATTAGGAGATGCGAAACAGCTGTGATTAATTCGGCCGCGCTCCTCCTGAAACTCCGTTATTGTCAGAACGATCACTTTTGTATTTTATATGCGCTATATATAGCAGGTTTAGTAAGACTTTTAGATGTACTCAAATTAATCATAAGAATAGTTTCTTTTGGAGTCAATATACTTGTACTGTACATTTCTGATTCATGAAAAAGAACAGACTCATAAATTTAACGTTTAAAAAGACGTGTTTTTATCCCCATCCCCAACTGACTGCTCGCATTTGACTTTTTTTTTTAAAGAAAAAACCTGATCTGTGTAAATACTGCAAAAGTTCAAACACATTTGTCTAGCATGTTTACAAAGAATATGATAGAACAGGAAAATGCATTCTGTGTAAACTGCCCTTTGTTCTTAGTTGGCCAATAAATACAGTGTTTCATCCGTATTGGCAGATGCTTACATGTGCAAGATCTTCAATAAGAACTTTTTCCTGTGTAGGAATCCATCCTGTTTTTACAGCCTGCATCTTCTATATTAACCCCAGTATCCATCGTGGTTTGACAGCCATTGGTTTTAAAGGGGAAGATTCAATTCATTTCATAGCCTAGCTCTGGCCCCTAGCTTTTCCCTGAGCAACGCTTCAAGGAACCTGACACTTTTGTCATTATAACCGTCAAGGAAAGGGGAACTGATGGCACATCTCATCAGAGAAATCCCAGAGTATGACCATGTCTCCGTAGGCCTCCAAAGGATGGTGGCAGATGTGTGACTGATCCCTATAGTGGATGAGAATGACATAGACCCCCTCAGAGATGACAAACCATACATACAGCTGAGTGATGTGGGGCCCGACCAATCAGGTTCGCCCTGCTTTTGACATAAATGCTTTTACTTTGTAATCCCAGATATGATTTCATAATTCACTTGTTAAGACCTTCACTTTAGTGTTGAAATGTAGGTTATAAAAAGTGAATGAAAAGATATAGATGTCAGTCATCAGCTGGCTACAAATACGAAACGGACATGAGTATGCGTGTGTGTTTGAAAAGGACCTTCTGAAATATCTCTGCGGGGTGGTGGTGGACCTCGTCTCAAATTCTGACACAAGTGCCATCACTGTCATCAGCTTGTTTTGATTTCATTTTATCTCTCAGCAGTGCTATTGTGGACCATTCGGGCCTCTCCAGTTACAGGAGCCCTTCCTGCACTGTTTCCATGGGAAACTAGGGGCCGCGGATACACAATATGACTGTATGTATGTATGCACATAAAAAAATCGAGACTCAGAAGAGAGCTGAAGTCCCTTCCGAGTGACTGAGATTTGAAATCAGGGTTTATTTTTAAATAAAGTTGGAGTTTAATTTGTTTACTGAAACATTTGCAAAAGCTCTTGTATTCACTTCTGTCAGCACTTTCATGTAGGCAGTGTCACGTTCCCTCGCTGCTGGGCCCTCTGCATGAGCGGATTAAAGAAAATGAACAAGAACATTGTTTGTCTGATCACTTTAATTGGGGAACTTAAGGTGTTAGCCTGTATTAACATGTCTAGTCAGATGGATTAGGGCAGGGATCAAGCACATTTATAGCTAATGATGCTGGTTTGCCAGGTTTTTAGACTGAAGAACTATCAGGCAGGGATAATTCCATGTTAGACAAAAATGCTATTCAAAGCACACAACACTGACACCAATGTATATATATAACTGAGCTTTTAATTTGAAACAAATCCATCTAATTCTTGTAATCTTATGGATAAAAAAAAAAAAACACACACACACACTCTTACACACTGATATCATGTCTATGCACATTATTTGTAAAGAATTTGACTTTAAATGTGGGGTTTTTATGTTTATTTTCAAAAAAATATAATTGCAATAATTTGAAAGAAACTTGAATAAACTATAGGATTATTATATTTGAAAAAAACCAAAAACTTGGCAAGCATTCATACTTTGAAATAAAATTAATGTTAACTGAAATAAATAACAACAAAAAACCTGTAGCTAATCCAACATTTATGCTATATATATATATATATATACATGTGTGTGTGTGTAAGAATCAAAAATGAATAAAAATAACAACAACAACAAAAAAACACAAATCTCTAGTCCTCATCTCCTTCACACACACATACACACACACACACGTTGGTTTTTGGGATTTATGGGGACTCTCCATAGGCGTAATGATGTTTATACTGTACAGACTGTATGTGGTATTGTCCTACACTGACCCTACACCTAA
>JAUMHQ010000069.1:14843335-14858353 GCA_032361165.1 Enteromius paludinosus
CTTCATATTGTAATACCTATGTCATACCCATGTCATTATACACATTTGTGTCCTCATAAACCACATAAACCCGCACAAAATTCTAAGTTTCAGTTTTGTTTTAATAATTTTTAAAAAAGAGCGATTCAAATGAATTTGACCTCAACACTCAATTTGAATATAGGTGAGGTGGTAACATACAAGCGCTGTTGTGATTTAAAACCGAAAGAACCAGAACAAATGTCAATGGCTTCTGTTGCCAGACAGCTGGCAGCTCACCCTGGCAACAAGTGGCACAGAAGCGTGTGAAGGTCAGGGCGACTGGAGGGTGGCCTCTGCACTGCCTATGTATCCCAGCATGCACTGCCCCATGGTGCCCAAAACCTTGTGACCTTTCAAGATGGCAGCTGAGAAAGATGAAAGGGTTTGTGTGAAGAGTCAGTTAAGATGAACAAGGGCTCCTATGACGTCTTTGAGTCAAACTCTTGATTTTTCTCGAACACACCGCTGCGACTGGGCACAAAAGGTGAACATCTGAAAACAAAAGTCAGTGTTTTCTTTTAGTTGTTAACGTATGTGGCTTTTGTACTTACATTCTGTTTGATTCTGTATTTAAGATTCTATATATTGTTTGATAAGAAGTTGAAATCTTTTTCACATTGTCTTTAATTCACCACAATATCAATGCATTTCAATGATAGTTGACTCAGAAAAAAAAATTCTGTCATTACTCATCCTTGTATTTCATAACAAATCTATAAGACTTTGGTTATTCTTCAAAATAACAGTTATGAGAGAACAGGCCTGAACAGCCAAATTGGGACACCCTTACTTTGTGGTCCTAAAACCAGGATGTTAAGAACTGGTGGGCAAATTCAATTATAAAGATTGTTTTGACAGGTTAAAAAGGTATGCTGAATAGCCAAACGTTTTGCTCACTCTAAGAGCTATCTTTACACAGCCAAGTAGATTTTATGTGCTGGCCATCAAAAATTTGTCAGAATAATGTTTTTCAGTTTTGGATTTGGATTTAAATGCTCTATAAATTTTACCCCAAAATACCACAAAGTGCAACAGTTACACATCTGCTATTTCAATCATCTTTAAATGGGATAAAAACTTAATAGAGGTCAGGCAATCACCTCCAACACTAACCCACAACAATTTCTAGCTTATATAATAAATCTTAGTTCTGGAAATATATAAAACACACAGAGTAAATGCTTAAATTATATAATCTTTACCTATTTTTTCAGAACTATAAAACTACTTGAGCAAACAAGCTCAATAAAGTTTGAGCCAACTGAACAACAACACTTTGCAGAAATAAACTAGTTGCTAAATAATAATAAGTTAAAGCCACTTAAATTTTTGCAGTGCAGAAGCCTTCGACAAGAGTTGAGAAATTCCTTTCCCCTTCTGTAATAACCCTTCTGGACGAAGATCCCATCCTTTGAATTGCAAAAGAAACAAACTTACACTGTACTACGACATATGTTATAGTGCTGTGGAGAAGAAGGGAGGAAAGCAAAGAACAAGGGATTATTCTGGTAGAGAGCAGGTGGTTAGGGAGTTCAAAGAGTCCAGAGATGAGGCGGTGTTTTCTTTACCACGGCACTCCGCTTAGCTTACAGTGCCTTTTTTTCCCCTTTACTGTTCTGAGGGGTCTTGTTCTTCAGTCAGGAGTGCTGTTATTATCGGTAAAGTGCTTTTAAATCCGCTGCTGCTCAGCACCAAGGTCTGTTCAGCATGATAATCCCACAGGACAGACATCCGTTACTCCTCTGTGGATCTCACTCATGCCTTCCGTGCTTTCAACAGCTGGAAAAGCAGTTCGGAATTTAAGATCCGCAGACTATGGGGGAGTTAAACACTCTCGATCTTGTCTATACAGAGGTTTATAGTAATGTAGTGTTGCTTTGATTAATAGAGGCTCTTAGTCAGTAGTTCTCAATTTTAAAATCAATGTATCTTTTTCTATATATAAAAAAAAGTAAATTAAATGAATAAATAATTTACTACACACCTTTAGTGCTGATCTATCTAGTGCTTTATTGATTTTTCTTCTTAAATTTATACGCAAAGCTGCCCATTTAATTCAATTATTTATTTTTTTTTCTGAATTGAGCAATTCAGTCCTGCAGTGTGGCTCCAAACTGTGATTACATTGGTGCCTTTAACTCATGTTTACTTGGAAACCAAACAAGAGACAGACACAGAGGAAAAGCACACAGCGTTATAATGAGGTAAAAGGGTACATTGAACGACTAGTTCTCCCAAAAATGATAATTCTGGCATTATTTACTCACCGTCATGTTGTTCCAGTCCATCATGCTTCTTATTTTTCCATGGCACGCAGCAGTTGAAATGCTGTTAGTGTTTTGGCACCCATTATGTCAATTTGCAGTCCAATGTTTAATTCTGGTCAGTGGAGGTGAAGATTGTCAGAGAAGTAAGATGTTAATTTCATCGTATATGGCTTTAGAAGACTCCGGACTGCTATTATTTATATGGTGTTGTTTTGTATTTTGATTTGAAGCTTGACAGAACCTAGTTACAATTAAGTGCAGTTAAATGGAAATATCAACTTCATTTTTACTCTTGAGTTCCAAAAAAATAACATCATGAGGATGAGTGTAATGAGAGAATGTTAATTTTTGGTTGAACTACTACTTTCAAGCTACATGATCAATCAGGTGAAAATGAGAAGACAGATGAGATTAGCGAAACTAGCCTTTAGCTCAACTCCTCCTGGCTGGCGTTTAGCCCAGACGCTAATTCTGTGGCGTTAAGAATGGATTGACTGTTACTGTTGATTCAGCACATGAACTGAGTAATGAAGTGCGGAAAACATCAGCCAGTGAAAACAGGATTTAAGAGAGAAGCGTTTAATGCATCGCTTATTATGTTCTTTGAGTGGTTTGCTATGACTTTCACAGAGCTCACGGATACAATCGTCTGTTCATTACCAAAACCTTTTTTTCTTGTAAAAAAGATTCCTTTTTAAAAAACATATTCTTCACTAAAAATCTGTGAAAACTACCAGCTAAGAGTTTCTTTTTATAGAGAAAAAAGGAGGGTGCTATTACATTTCTGAAGCATAGGGGGCAGTATCTACAAACATAAAATAGATAGAAGACATCCAGGGTCCTTCTCAAAGTTCTTGGAAGTCCTTATCGCAGAGATTGAGATGTTATCGGGTACATAGACGGCCTTTAGAAGAATTATCATATCTAATGGAGTGGAAAGTCAAAATATCGGCATAAAACAATATGCTGGCTTTTATAGCTCCTAAAAGTGTTTGCATTGTGCATATTTCCACATTCAAAAATGATGCATGCATCTCAACATGATACAATATTGAAGCCAAAAAATGTAACATAAATGCATAGTTTTTGATACCAGCTTCATCTGATATTCAAAGTGCTGCTTAGATGTTATTTTATAATGTGGTGTGATTCCAAGTAAAAAACGGCTTGGGTTTGTCCACTGGGAAATGGTTGGATGATGAAAGTGGTCTCTGTATGGCAGGTGGTTGAAAAATAAGAGGCCTTGGTGAGGTCAGCCGAAAAGTAATGTCAGAGGTGAAGCAAATGATTACATTTTGATGAAATATTATGGAGACAAATGTAGCTTTTCTTTGGAATAATGTGCACTGATGAGTCAATAGTATTACATCAGGACCAGGAGTGTCTGTTAATATCAGTTTTGATGGTAAAGGAGCTACTAAATAATGTAAAAGAGGAATTTTTGCTTATCCTCCAAAATTATAAGACGAAGCTGAACAAGCATTTAAATGCATCTTCATGACCCTGAGGGCAGATGTCGGTGCAATCAGTCTGCAGGGGAACAGTTCAGCCATGACTCTTCACAACAATGCACATAATTGCGTCCACGTTTTTTTCTTAGATGCTTCTGTCTCCACTGAACAAAATCTAATCTCACAACAAGATCATATTGGATATTTTTCCCCCCACTTTCGCTCTTAAAGGGCAGGATATGAATTGAGGAAATGTGTGGCCTCAGGGAACCCTCTTTGTGTTCTGATGTAAGCAAGGTTTCCCGTTTCCTTGTTTTTGACAGATTTAATTCAATCAGCTTTTTCTCTTTGCAGATTAAAACGCAAAAAGGCATTAAAATAGCATTGCTTTTCAGCCCTCTATCTCACAATCCTTCTCTCTTGCACTGAATTAGGCAAAAAGCAGAGGTTTCTCTCACTCGCTGAGGGATGCACAGCGTTAGTGTTCCAGGACAGAAATAGCGCTTAATAATGAAAGATTTATGTTGAGTAAGCTTGTAATTACACGCCGCAGTAGACAATTAGGTGCCTCCCCAACAAGCTTTCTGACTTCCTGCCCCAAGAATCCAGTTCTGTCTCTTCTTTAGACCTTTAGATATATCTGTCTATCTAAATACTTAAACTCTGTATTATGTTAACCATCAGTGTGCTTGGCAATAGTTGGACGGGCCTTGTCCTATTCGTGTTTAGTATGAGACGACAGCACACTCACTCTGTACTGGTCAGTCAAAGGATGTTAGTGTATGGTTACGGTGTTCTGCCGCTCAGCCTGTACCTGTGCTTGTCAGCGGCCTGCCTCCACTGACAGCTCAATAGACTCCTTATTCCCTCTGCTATCAGCTTACAGCTGGTAATTACAGACAATCATGTAGGATCAGGAATGTGTGCATGAGTAGTCCAGTGTAGCATCTGCTGTCCCGGTGTACTGCCCAACTAGTGCACTCAGGAGTGGGACAGCTGTGCCTCATACACAGTTCAGAGTAACAGAATAACAGAGCAGGGAAGTAATGGCAAGAGTGTAATATCACGGTGTCTGCATACATTCCAGCAGGTTCTTGTTGATTGTAAGAATTGTATTTATATGCATTGTTTAATTATATATATATATATATATATATATATATATAAACGTACGTTTAATGCTTAATTGCTTGTTTACTGATTTATTTTATATTTAAAAATATAAATATACGTTAGTTTTGCGAACACGTACGTATGCGTGACGTCATCGCGTAATTTTCATCACACACTCTGGCGTGCGGCGTCTGACAGGTAGGCTACGTGCTGCGTTGTTCGCTAAAGAGTAAAAAATAAGAAGAAATATTTGTATTGGGAGTGTTTCACTGGTTGAAAATGAATATCACCGTGTTTTGTAATCGATAGCGCCACTGATGATTAAAATATTTCATAACGAGCTTTGTATAGTGTGGCGTTTACTGTCGCCATTTCGTAAATCCGAAAGACGTGATGCGTTTTCATAAAAAACGGTTTCATTGGGCGCACGCGCCTGGACGTAAGTTAACTTCCGGTCTGTGTTTGTTAAGTGGTCTGGTTGGTGTCGCGGGCTATAAACGCAGCTAATGCAGTAATGCAGTTGGTCTCAGGCTATTTTGTTGTGGGATGTGTTTCCCAAACATTTATTTATTTGTAGCGACCTGCCACGATATAAAACCGACTGAAAAAAAATCCTGCCTAAATTATTAAAAAGCGTGAAGAAATAAAAAGCGTGTTGTACTCAACAAATCAAGAAAGAAAATAAAATACATCGCGATTAATTATTTGACAGCACTAATTTAAATAAATTGAAATGTAGTATTAAAAGATACAGGTTATATCTGAGTTGTAATTAAAAAAAAAATAAATAAAAAAAGTAAAAGTATTAGTGAGGCTGTTTGTTCATACATAAGGCATTTTTTTTGCAAATCAGAGGCAGTGAATGAGTCAGCATTCCTAACAGACTGAAGGGGAAGACCTTAACAGCAATGTAAAGAAATCTTAAGTTAGTTCTCTCTTAACAAATTCAAATGACAGCTTCTACATGTCGTATGGACAATCGTAACATTCCAGCTGAATATAGCCGGTGGAGATGTTTACAGTCAACCACAGAGCAAGCTTTCACTCTGTCTCTGGCTTCATGTTGCACATTTGACTTGGAAATGATGTGGAAGGCAGAGGCGAGAGGGTTGGGTGATGAGCAGACATAATTACAGGGAGAGGTGCGTCACGAACAAGTATGTTGTCACTTTAGCTGCCACAAAACAGAGGCAAGGCCCTGCCACCCCAAAGCTGCTACCAGACAACCTTGTAGATCCAGTTAAAATCATCTAGTTAGTGACCACAGAATACATACCGTAAGAGGGAGATGGTCAGGTCTGCAAGTGCAGACTTTATTACGGTCTTCATTATGGTCTTTTTTTGCCAGTAAACAAATCTATCAAATTCAGAAGACAGTCGTTGGGACAAAAGCCCATTCCCCGTCTTAAAACATTTTGGTGCTCATTCATCCCATTACAGATCTGGGGGAACACCAAGCAGACACACAGACAGACAGTCACACCCAGCATGGGAATCTTGGCCCGACTGACTAACTCAGAATGGGAGATTTCAGTTGGTGATGGAGGTGGCGGCAACTTCGTTTCACACTCGCTTTGAATCCAAAAGTGTGACGGCAAGAGACTTCTACTGGCTGTGACAGACAGACATGCTGTGCCTTTGTCCACACTTTTGGCCCTAAACAATAAAATATATTTTGCACATTTATGAAAATATGCTTTAGCAGTTAAATGTAAATGCAATTCATGTATGTTTGTTTATATATATATATGTGTACACACATATTGGTTTGGTTTTTGTGATTTATGGGGACTCTCCATTGGTGTAATGGTGTTTATACTGTACAAACTGTATGTGGTATTGTCCTACACTGACCCTACACCTAAACCTACCCCTTACAGGAAACTGTGCATTTTTAGATTTTTCAAAAAAACACCATTTAGTATGTTTTTTAAGTCTTTTGAATTACGAGGACACTGAAAATGTCCTCATAAATCACCTTCATATTGTAATAACTATGTCATACCCATGTCATTATACAAATTCGTGTCCTCATAAACCACATAAACCCGCCCACAGTAGTCAGCATTACATTTAAATGAATGCACATAGATATATTTGATTATTTAAATTAGTTACACTTTGGATAAGTAAGTATAGCCTATGCATTGGGCTTAGATGTTAGAAAATGTTAGACTATTGCAATAATTCATTAAGAAATGATGGTTTGTATTTTGGAATGCATTTGAAAGCACTTTGCTGGCTTTTTATTCTTTTTGTCTTTCACCTTCTCTCTTTCCAGGTTGTTCTTATGGAAGTCTTTGTGCTTTGGCTTTGTCCAACTCGGTACCTGGAGGTCCTCCAGATACATCAGCCTTGGCTCAGGCTACAATCTCATATATTCCTTGTTTTACTACATCATAAACTGAGACATCTTTAAAGTATTAGAGCGACTCGGTCAGTTGAGGGATCTTTCTTATTGCAGTAACCAAGTCAAACACATGAAAAGATTTGAGCAATCCCTCAGGAGTACTTGAGTTCGTTGCTTGCTTTTGCTGGTAGCCAGTTGCCCCATCAGCCTCACCTTGGACCCGGTTTCTTGAGAACCATAACAACCAATTCCAGACAGCATCATAGCTCTCGGTCCTGTTTTGTCTACGTGGGGGTCATTATGACTCTGTTGGGTGTAATATAATGAAAATGTTTCGACGACAATGCACACCAGAGCGAAAACAGATTTCAGAGACGGCTGTTTTCATTAGAGGCCGGGTGGAGGCTTTTGCGCAGGAGAAAATGATGGTTATCATGACACCTCCGAGACGATGATATTACTACAGCAGAGATGCTGGAGCTGATGATATCCCTGGGTGGCTGAGGCCTGTCATCAGGGCCAGGGGTGCTGCCGGCGAACGTAATGGGTCTCTGCTCTCTGGCGCGGACGAGACTGGAACAGAGGGTAATGGCCTCTACGAAACCATATCTATAGCAATTCAATTTACCACAGTGCTGCAGCCCTCAAAAAAAAAAAAACAAGTTCCTCAGAACATCTGCGAAAGCTTCGGCAAATCTTTTCAATTGGACTTAGCGGATTTTTATGCAGTTTTGGCCCAGTCTTGTCACTTGATCTTGAAAGACAAGATGTTCTGTTTAAGGAGTAATACTTTCAATATGCACATTAAAATGCGCTTGCTTTTATACCAGTGCGTAGGAACAGAGAATGCTAACTCAAAAAAAAGCCTCCACAGGGAGCTGGAGATACATGAATTCAGATCGTATTCAGAATTACGACTGGCGCTTCTCGATGTAACAGACAGAACTATAAAGTAGAAGAATGTGCATTTCGCACACAGATGCAAAAATACTTCATCTTCTGTGATGAGGGCCACCGTTCTCTCATCCGAAGCAAAATTGAAGTGCGTTCAGCAGGTGGCATGTTGCATGTCAACCTCCTTCCTTTATGATGCGTTCATAAATTCTGAGGCCTGTTGTTTTTCCATGCTCGGGTCCCTGGCAACCGGCTGTGTGGCTCTAATGAAGAGTAATTTGCTTTCAGCTTCTCTGTCTTTGTGGCGAGGGATTCTGTGCAAGGCTGGCTGCTCCTTCCCCAGGCCTAAAGCGCTTCCACATGCTCTGGCTCTGTGCAGCATATTGCAGGCATTGTGCCAGCGTGACGTCCACCCTGAACTTGGCCTTTGGCCACCTTTAACCCAAAGGCTTTAGAACTGCACCACCCTGTGTTTTTCAGCAAGACCACAGCTATGTGGAGACCCCCTGCTCTATGCAAATGACCGCGCAGCAGAGTAGAGACGAAAATGTCGAAACAGTTCCGAAGATAAATGCGTCCATTCATCACCTGCAATTCTGTAATTCAAGTAATCCTTGGAATTGAGAGAGATGATGGTTATCTTTTAATCTCATAGTGAACTGATCTGTGGTTTCTACTGTAGCTTGTGTTGATTGGACAGCGACAGTTTACACATACTTGTCGTTATGACATTGTCTGAATTGTATATTCTGGGAAGTTCCCTTTCCAAAAGTCCTATTTGCATTAAAAAAACAGCTGAAAAAGCATTAAAAAAAGTATTCACACAAGACTTTGAACTTTATTAAGCATGGGAGATGCAATCTTATGCAAAGAAATGCATACTAGAGATGGGTACCACATTGGTTATTGACCTGTATTAGTGTGTTATGTATGTATATATATATGCATATATTTTATTTATGTACATTATAATATACCCAGTTTTCAGCTAAAGATTGTCTTCATATATCTTCAACATAATCTTTTAAAAACCTTAATAATTTAATAACACTAATAAATTGCATAAACGTGTGATTGACCCTTCATTTGGGGAATGTACTAATTCAAGGAAAGTGTTGTGGGATAACCAGTAATTAGTTACAGACTGTTTTGGTTGTAATGTTGTTGTGCGTAATTGGCTTATGATATATTGCATTCTGTCACATAAACAAATTCTCTAGTTTGTCTTAATTAAACCACTGGTCTGCTTAGTGGTTTGTCAACCAAAATAAAATCTTCCTCTCATATACAAACATTCACACTCATTTGGATGTTAAAAAAAAAAAAAGCACCACTTAATGTGACTGAATATCCTTTCCGGGCTAGTGTTCTGTAAATGATATATTTCAGACACCACATATATACATGTATGAGTGAGTGTATATGTGTGATTTAAGGACAGAAAAAGGTTTGAGTCATCTTTAGCTCTCTTTTTTGAAGACATAAGGCTCTTTCTCTGCTTTTTAGTTTAGATTTTTATTTATTCCGTTTTGACTTTTACAGGTCTTCCTTTCTGAGTTTTTTATTGCTCTTGTTTAGATTTATAGCCGCATCCTCTATATATCAGTCGTGTGCTTTATTTTAAGGTTTTCTGCTATATTCCGAAGCTGCAGTATATGTGAAAGTTTAACATTGCTTTGAGTATTTAATTAAACAAACAGAACAGATGCAGAACACAAAAACGCTGTTCTCTGCTGCTGTAATGCCAAAGCCTTGCATTTACTCTGCATGATCACACATTCAGGTAATACAGCCTCTAACCATCATGAAAACATCAACATGACAGCTCCAGTTACTGTCAGCAGAGGCATTATGTAACGCTCTCTATGCATTGAGATGGAAAGAGAGCACTGTGTATTAATGTTTTTCAGGTGTTCTCACACATGAAAAGAGCAGAGTAATAAAAATGACATAAGACTCAGATGGTGAATAAGACTCAATTGTGAGCTTTTCTAGAGCTTTATAGAGATCTACAGGTAAAGGACTTTGTACTTTGAAGGTCTCTTGGTTGCTGTAGCTCAGACGCCACTGCATATTTGTGAATGACTTGAGGGTTTTGTTCTTTTGAAAGCAGTTTGAATGGCTGAATGTCAAAGCACACTAAATGTCAAAATACTAAAATGAATGTTTCATTTTGCAGGTACTTGTTAGTTTGATGCCAAAGGCCTCTTTTAAAGCAAGACACTATCAAAAATAATTGTCTCGGCGAGCCAGTGTATAACAGTATGTCAAAATAAAAATGAAAACCTGTGTTATTGATTCACAAAAATTGACTTTGGCGCACTTGTGATAGGAACATGTTTGGCATGCATGTAATAAGATTTAAACAACACAGTCTCACGACCAATTCATACTTGTATTTGTACGAGGTGCCAAATTCGTGCCAATTCGTACTAAATCGCACAACCTCACTTACGATTTGTCTAAAACCCCATGATGTGTAGATTTAGGGGCGGGGTTAGGTGTAGGTCATTCATACAAATTGGCAACTCGTAAAATACGTACGATTTTGAATAAATCATATGAATTTCGTACAAGTGGGGTCGTACAAATTCATACGAATTAGCCACCTACGAATTGCCATGAGATCAGGTTGGATTTAAAACATGCTTTTGAATGTTAGCATCACACATATGCAGCTTGATAGAGATGTACTTGAGATGCGAGGAGCCGGATTCCGGTTCGAATCCCGTGTACCTGCGGTTTGACAAAACAGTTCAAATCTGCATAAAAGGAAGTTGAAATGGCACATTTGCATCCACAAATACTTTTTATATCAGTTTTGCATTTGTTAAAACTTATCGGGTAGGTTTAGGGTTGGATTTGGTCTTGGACATATAAACAACATGATAGAGCATTAACTTTTAGCAACAGTCCCCAAGATATTTAATGTAATAAAAACACAGCAATGCATGCCTATATGAACTTAATACTCATATCAATGTAAATGTGCCAAGGTTCACGTATTGAACCTGTGCTTTAGCACCACTCAGTGGATATTTCTGTTTAAAACTGTGGCGAAACGTGCAGTAAAGCATGTAAAAATGCTATTGCACAAAAAGTGCAGAGGTTCGTATTTTTATGAGGCCAAGTTGGTATTCATTTACATATGATACTCATCTACACCACAACCCAGCCCTGATCTCACTGCAATTTGTGCATATTTTACGAGGTGGCTAATGCATACGAATCCGTGCGACCTCACTCACAATTTTTGAGTTAACATATAAAATCATATAAATTTGTGCAAATGACCTACACCTAACCCCGCCCCTAAACCTACTGGGGTTTAGACAAATCGTGCAAAATCCCAATGCACATCCCCATTGTATTGCACAACCCCAATCCTACCCATTGCGTAGCATATACACGCCAAAGTCCAATATCAATTTAACAAGTTTTCGCTTTTATTTAGTTTATGCACATTTATGAGATCTGGTTGTTTTAGCAAATCACTGTGTTCTGTGTGAAAACTAAATAATCTATTACAATCAGTGAAGCTTTTATTAAAGGTGTTCATTGTAGCACTTCCTGTTTTTGGTGCATCAACAACTTGCTCACATGTTGAGGGTCAATAACGTTTGGAATTTAATACTTGTATTTAGCAACACATCTTTCCATTAAAAAATATCAAACATCTGATTTTAGCATCGTTAATAATAATAATGTTTCATGAGCACTAAATTAGTATATTAGAATAGTTTCTGAAGGAACATGTGACACTGAGGACTAATGACTAATTGCTACTGACAGGTTCATAACATCGAATCTTCAAAAGAAAGTTATATTCAAGCCAGCAGTAAGTAAATAAGAAATCATTGAGCGTACCATTATATTAAATACATTTGATTCATGTAAAAACATGAACTGGATGGAGGAAACCGAATATATATGTAGAGCAGAATTTAAAGGTCTGGCTTTCTTAGACTGTTCTTTTAGATTGTACACTTTTCCTGTCATAACCTCAGAACATGGATCCTGCTGTGCATGGGAATCGTGCGCTTTCAAACTCTGCTCAGATTCTGAGATTGAGAGTCTCATCATCCAAACAATTCCAAATCTCCCTCTCTTCCTGCATCCCTCCATTCCTCCTGCTTGTCTCATAAACAAACCACAACGTTTGGCTAAAGACAGAGAGGCTAGACGAGCAACTGCAATTTCAATTTAGCCGACTGCAGAACACTTTATTCAGTCATGCATCAACAACAAGAGAGAAAAGTGAATTTATTCCAGTAATTTTGTGAGTCTACAAAAATGACAGACAATATTTCAGTTTTAGGCGGTAATGAGTTTAAAGGGACAGTTTACTTAAAACTGAAAACTTGAAATCTTAATTTGAAATGTATATTTCTTCTATTCATACAGTGAAGGTTCAATGTTATTTATGTCCCAGTGTGTTTAGTGAGACATGCTCAAGTGATATGGTGAGTGGTTTGAAGGAAGCATACAGTATGTTATTTTATTATTTAACTTCATTTTTTTTTGCATGCACAGGTTACATACGTCTGTGGAGTCAGTTCAAGAACATACCAGGGTTGTTTTAATGGAACAATGGATTCTACCACTGTGAAGTATCCAAAACAGAGACAGATGGTAAAGAGTTTCCACTTCAGCTCCCAGCAGGAACACTTTTTGCAGGTAATGGCAGCAACCACTTACTGCTCAGTGAAGAGCACTTACAGCTCATCAGATTTGCTGGACACTTCTTAGAAAAACCTCCTAAAACTATAAGCACTGTATCTGTGAAACCCGCTCCCTTTTTTACAAATCAATAGAGCTTTCAGTGTTATTGACACAAGAATCCTGGCTCTTGGTCAAGCTCATGAACCTGAAAATCTCCAACTGTGTGTTAAAAACATTTCGGTTGAGTCAACCGCCCTGAGACAAAACGGTTCAGAAATTCTGATAACTGTTATTAGAGATCTAAAAGCAAAAGCAGGTGAACAACAATCTGCCAAACAACTTTTATACTTTAGTTATTTTAAGTTTTTTTTAGGTGTTTTAAACGTTTTATGTCTCTACCTCTTAAGTCTGTATAAATGTGTCACTATTTAATTCATATGGGCCAATCTTAAAATTATACATCTTTTGATCATCTTTGCTGTCATCTAATGTTCTCTTCTTTGCACAGTTAAATGTAAAGATAAAAATATTTACTGAACTCTGTTTTAATGACTAAATTAACTAAATTTGTATTTAAAGTGATTCTTCAGTTTTATTTTTAATTTATTTACTTAAAATCGTATAGAATTCTAATATTGGGTTATCATCATAAAATGTTTTACTAAAGACTGCACCACAACCAAAAAACATAGCCTTTCAATAGTTTAAATTAGTGTGACACAAAATCAAGGATAAACATAGACTAGAGATTACTATCCAGAGCGGTATATTATCATCATATTTAAGCAAGAGAATGAAATCCTTCTTTATTTTAAAGCTCGTGTGAGCACAGACTACTCTTGCTGTTTGCTTTGGGAGCACGGTACTAGACCTTTCAATCACCAAGAGTGACAGTCCCGCCACCACAAAGGAAACCATATAATGTGAAGTAGAGGCTAACCAGCAGTTTGCCAGCACCTTGAACCCCTGACTGTTTCCATTTTCCCTTATTTTCTCATTTTTCCATCAGAAGACACCCTGTCACACACCTTGGGGTCTGTACTGTAACTTTCAGCCATAACCTCACACGGAAGAAAGGCCGTTCTTCGAGGGAAAAATCTCTTGGTGCCAAAATTACGGTCCGTGTTTTTGCAAGCTACCTTTCCTCATGTCCTGCTCCTCACCTGGACTTGCTGTTCTGTGGGCTCTGTAATGCATGATATCTGTCTAACAGCTTGTTGTGAAAGCTTGTAATGAAAAAGAGCTGCTTTGCAGGGAGCTTGCCAATTAAACCGAGGAACTTCCCTTTCGTTGTGAGCCAGAGTCTTGGAGCAGATACCCCTCGCTGGGAGAGAAGGAAAAAGAGTTGGGGGATGAGAGACAAAGAGGCGATAGGGAAAGGGCAAGAGATAGCAAGGAGGAGAAACGCATTGTGGTCATTCACAAAACGGCTTGTCAGGAAAGGAAAACATGTTCCTCTGAACACTGAACTTGACATAGTCCCTCAAGGAGCTCCTGAAGGTGCCCAAGCACTTACTGGACCAGCCACTGACAAGATTTCCCTGGTGGTCAGTGTAAGTGTATTGTTTGGCCGAGAAAAGCTACTGGTTGGAGGCCACTGGTTTAACCTTTCCATGATGTGACATTCTGGCTTGAACCTGGATTGGATATGAGCGGTAGTAGCAAATTATGAGCGATCAACCTAATTACTGCAAGAAGCTGCATTGATTTGAAGGTACAGAATGAACTCCAGCATCCTGCTTTGGAAGCAGAGAGAGTGTTATTGTAATAGCTAGTGGCAGGAAGCTCCACACACATTTTTCTTTCATGCCCTCTTGATGTCTTTGTTTTTGTTTTGCCGTTTTTCCTCTCTTTGCGGGAAACTTGGTAATATAATTTCACCCTTTGTCTGCTTTTATGTTTGTTTTGTTTTCTTATTTGAGTCTAATTTGACTCCTCACTGGTGCTATGACACCTTTCAAAGCCGACTGTCAAGTTCTTTTGGTTTTCTTTATATTTATGTTATTGTTGTGGCCTCATTCAGTGACCGCAATGCCAATTTTAACCTTGGACATACCGTAAAGCCTTTGGCTATTTAGTGGTCATATTCTCTTTAGATTTGTCCCAGTGGCTTGAATGTAACATTTCCAAATGAACTCTAAAATGTGTGTGTTTGTGTATTAAAATATATTAAAGGTGCCATCAAATGGAAAACTGAATTTACCTTGGCATGGTTGAATAATAACAGTTCAGTACATGGACATAACATACTGTGAGTCTC
>JAUMHQ010000069.1:14897016-14931961 GCA_032361165.1 Enteromius paludinosus
TGGGGTTTTGGTTCCTTGCCGCTGTCTCCTCTGGCTTGCTTAGTTGGGGACACCTGATTTCCAGTGATTACCGTCGTTTTGAGTAAAGAGACCGTCTCTGCATTCGATAAATAACGTTTAATTCTCATCATTATACATTACCATCACTCTGTTCTTCTATTTGATAATATTCAGTGCTTTGCTACAATCTGTATTGTTAAAAGTGTTATATAAATAAAAGTGACGTGACTTGACTTGACTTGTTATTTTTATAATGTTGCTGTATTTATTAATTGTTGAATTAGCTTTTATTTTTAAATGTTCAATTTAAGTTTGTTATAATAATATTGTAATTTTGTAATACTCTTATTTATGTATTTAATTTTAATTGTCAATGCATTTCTAATTTCTTTAAATGTTTTAACAGTTATTGTTTTATTTTATTTAGTTATTATTTCAGTTCAATTTTTAATATACTAAAATTTCAGAACTTATAAATGCTGTGTCCTACCCAACATGTAAATTATAATCAATATAGAACTGTAATAATGCCTAATGGGTTTCGCATTTATCCATAAAAACTGCACAAAAATTTTAAAAAATCAGCTTTAATATGACATAGTTTATATACAGTATACGAATTTCAAATGGCACACTTCCATCAAAGAATCACACAGTTAATCCTCTGGGATATTATATTTCTCCTGTCCCTGTTTGAAATGAAATTCATTGCTCAGCTATGCCGTCCAAATTATTAAGAAAAATTAGATTAAAAAGATTCCAATGATTATTGCAGAATAGCTGAATCTCTGATGAAAACAGATGTGTCGTCTCTGAGATCAGCACAGAAAAATACAGCATCCCAGCACATATTTCACTTATCTTTCTAATGAAATACACTGCAGTATTAACAATACATCATTTCATGTCTCACCATGGATAGGCTAAGCAGATTTTGAGATTTTCGAACAATGCGTAATCCTTCTTCTTTTACACACCCAGGAGAGGTTTAAATTTCTCCAGATGTTAAAAGAAATGAAGCAGGTAGGAAAGATTCTGTATTATAGAGGTTCTTATCTGTGCGAAACTCACCGCCACAATGATAGTGCGATGTATGTGGTGTGAAGGTATTCTGGATGGCTTCTAGGGCATTGCAAGGGTATTTTGGGTGGTTGGTTACTGGGATATATCAGAAGAACTCACATCAAGTCTAGATTTAAGCCTATGAGATTTTCCCCCAGCTGTTTTATTGCCTGCCATGCGTACACCATATTACTTAAGTTTTCTAGTGATAGTTGTAAGGATTGGAAGCACCAGTTCAAAGACAGGACTTCTGAATCTGCTCTTCTTTTCTCTGTGAGTGGCAGAGGTTGTTAAGACCCTGATGGTCTGGTCTGTCCAGACGTCAGAGCATTGATGTGTGGGATTGTTTGTGTGCTGCCTGGAGTCACATTAGGTGTGGTGGGAGGCCTTGAAGCATCATTTGAGTTAATAAAATGTCTCAAAATAGTTTGTGTAATGGAATTACGGTTGGTGCGGAAACTCTGGGAGACCTCAATTAAGGTGATAAGCAAATGAAAATAAATTTCCCACAATGGTCCGCCTGTGTACAGTAAACAGCGGGAGGAAACAGGAAGTGATCTGAGGAGAGATTTTTTAAGTGGACATAAATCTCCATGTTACTGTACAGAGCTCTTCCAAAATGTTTTCCCAAAAGTCCCTTTCTCTGAACAAAAGGAGGATTTAAAACATCCTCCTCAGAGATAAAACGAGAAGTAATGTATACTTCCAGTAGACTATGGCTAAATATAACTCGAGTTCTGTGAATTTGATAAACTAAATGTGGACAGGAAAAAAAAAAACATTACCTCTCGACTGCTCGTTCTCAGCACTGAAGTAGTTTTATTTTGACCTTGTGATTCCTTACCTTCATCTAAAGTACTACTGTACTGTTACTGTTGCTGTGTTGGTATTCATTTGTTTGCCAATTTTTATATATCTTTATTATATTTTATATATTTTAAGTGAAAGTATAAGTGAATATTTCTGTATGCCAGGTTTGATTTTCTTAATGCCATTCATACATTTTTTTTGAGGCCACTTGAACAGTGAATTGGAGTCAACATTCAAATGGTGTGATGTTTTTCAAGTTCTAACTACTTTTATTAACTAGATACAGTGGACACATCATTGCTCGGGACAGTAGCTGAAGGGTGTGTCTCTCAAGAGGATGAAGGAATGAGAGAAAAGGACCTCAGAGGCATCGCAGTTCTCAGGGTGTCCTGTTTCGGGAGGATGTCATTAAAACACTCTCTTCCTGTCTCATCTGTCCAAGCTCTTTACATATGCTGTCACACTCACTCTCAAAAGAATGACATAGATATGCTATACTAGTCTGAGTGTTATTAAATGTTAAAGGGGGCGATGTAGGCGAGGTTGTACAAGCTAGTGGTTTCCGTTTGACTTTTGTTTGACTCCACTGAACAAATTAACACGAACATATTAAACCTATTAAAATGATTTCTGATGGATTTTGTGGCAGCGAAGACTAGCTGAATATTCAGCTTTCCCATCACAAGAAAGAAAAAATATAATAAAATAGAAAATAGTTGAGGAATTGTAATAATATTTTACAACATTACTGTTTTTATTGTATTATTGATCAATAAATGCAGCCCCTGTGAGCATAAGAGGTTAGTTTCAAAAACATGAATAAATCTGATCTTAAACTTTCAAATGCTTGAGTACAATTATGTAAGTAATAATTCTGTGCACACTGCAGAAACCTTCCGCTGTCTTCCATTAAACAAATAATCCAACAAGTAATCCCATCCCATGTTGTTATTTTGTGAAAACATTGGGACACATGAAACATGTGACTGGAAAAGTCATGAAAATGAATGCAAGTCATGGGCATTTCCATCGTCTACTCTGTATACAATTTATTCTTAGGCTAGAAATGACTTCTTGTGACTGTAATAATTATAAAAAGCTTTTATTAGTCATCTTAAACGACTGGAAAAGTCATGGAAATGTCTATACTCTATATACATTTTTCTAACTGTTTTAGACTTTGTGAGTATGATCGCTGGAAAATGATTTCTACAAATCCACGACTAAGAAATGCCTGGAAAATCATGGAAATTCACTGGTCAGAAAATGTGGAAACCCTGCAACTAAAGTAAGCAGAAATCAGTCTTAGTGTTTAATCCTTCCCTTTGGTATTATCCTGCTTGCTCTGTTTCTCTATAAATACAGCAGCTTTTTTCACATTATTCCGAGCCTAATCGATGCCCCATAAATGCGTCATTTTTCACGAACAAGAAAGCAAAACAAGCAAAGAAGTGTTTCTCCTCCATCACTTAGACACTGCGTTCTGTCAAAGTTCCTCCAGACTGTTTAATGGCGAGTCAGGGCTGGTTCCATTAGCAATTAGAAGTGTTCAGTTTGGGACTCATTAAATTGCTGGACCTCGTCAGAGGAGTCTGTGGTTACAGTATCCATCACAGGCCGTTCAGACGCCTACACTCTATCTTTATGCAAAAGAGCCAAGCTCTGCCAGCGGGCTTCATCCGTCAACCCTCCAGTGCCAGAGCGGGTCACTCTCTCCTGATGACTGATTTGTCTACGTGCCGTAACAACTAGTAAGGGCGAGCTTACATCTGGCTGAACGGATAATCATAAAGAGGATGAATGAATTCAACAAACATATGCTAAGCACATAGTCGGCTCATGTTATATGTCTAGATAGTAAATTATATACCAAAGACTACTGTACCCAGTTTCATGGCATAAACATACTTGGGTGCACTTTTTAGTACATATAACTGCAGTTTCCAAAAGAAATAAAGGCCTAGAGGCAATAAAACTCTGTAGAATATCATGTTATGACTTCAAAACAATATTAATATGCTGGGATATTTGAAAACTGATGCTTTTGAACGTTAGCATCACACATATTCAGCTTCATATCTATATGTTTTCATAGACGTAGGTTTGTTTGTTAGCTAGGTAAATTAAATGCAAAAGAACATCTATTGGATCAGTCCAGTGAAAAGCATGCAGGGAATTATGAGACTCTTTAAATCACAACAGGAATCATCTTTTGAGACTTATGCGGAATACTTAAGAACAAAGGAAAGAATGTTGGAAGATCCCAACCTGCTAATTTAGTGTCATAAATCTACAGCTATTGTGGTAAGGATTATATGCTATTCAGACTAACACCCAAAAAGCCTAAAGGTGGTTTATTGCACCGTGTGCAGTATTTAAGAGTGCTTGTATGTTTGTATGGCCACCTGAGAGATTTCACCGCAAGAATAAGGATTAATACAGAGCGTCTAGAATTCACATGTGAGGTATGATGTCTTTACCACAGACCTCTCTCTTTTTTTCTCTGTTTTGTGTGTTTGTGTGGGAGATCAGCCCAGTTGGGCTGAGACTGCCAACCCTCAAGTGTCTGTTACTGGAGCTGTGGTGTACGCGGGTCTTCTTGCATGTTTCTGTAACACTGGATTAGACAGAAAATGCCATGATACATTTCCCAAATTCATTTTCTAAAGTCAAAACAATCTGCCGCGGACGCGAACACATCAGTGGCTAAAAATAAAATCAAAATGTGCACATAGTGTGGATTGTGTTGCCTGCGATTGGGAAATACGGCAGAATTATGACAAGGCTTGTCTTATGGATGTCAGAATTAGCAGATTTGTGTTATTTGATACTATTCAATTTATACTGTTTTCAAGAGTCGTCAGAATTATCCTATTTATGGGAACTTGGAGACTGCCTTTAAAATTTCTAGTTTCTAAACACTAACACAATGTGGTCTATACCTTTGTTTTGAAATAGGAGCTCCGAATTCAGAAAAGGGTGGATATGTGTCATTGTTGTGTACTTACATACACTATAAGTCCTTACACAATCTAACATGTGTTTAAATTGAACTGGAAATTAGGTGCTGGGCGTCCGGCCAGAGGAGAACTGGACCCAACTAAGCCTGGTTCTCACAAGGTTTTTTTCCCCATTCTCTCATGGATGGGGTTTTGGTTCCTTGCTGCTGTCGCCTCTGGCTTGCTTAGTTGGGGTCACCTGATTTCCAGTGATTACAGTCGTCTTGACAAATAAAGACGTTTGATAAATAAAGTTTAGTTCTCGTCATTATACACTACCATCACTCTGTTCTTCTATTTGATAATGTTCAGTGCTTTGCTGCAATCTGTATTGTTAAACGCGCTATATAAATAAAAGTGACTTTGAATATTTTTGCCTCTGTGACAAACTACTTACTGTATGTGTCTCTTCTGTAAGTCACTATGAATAAAAGCCTCTGCTAGACTTAGAAATAAATGAATTAAAATAGTGCATTAAATATATTCACTTATAAAATATTAAAGAACTAAGAAAGCACATTAGGTAACATCAGTTATAATAAAATAAAATACAAGCAGAGGTTACTACATATGTCTTCATCTTTTGAAGCAGCTGCCATTTTAATTGTTTTATATGATAAATTGATTTCTAAAAGTAGAAAAAATTAAACAAAGACTGTTTTTATCATTACAGTATTTCTGATGTTATATGAATGCACCATCAATGTCTTGACATTGTGAATAGATTTCTTCTTAATGTGTTCATTTGCAGGAGATTGCAGGCCTGGCAGAAGTGCACAGGAAGAGAGAACGGGTTAAACTGGGCTGACATACACACACACTCGCATTTTTCAGTTGGCATTTTACTCTCCCCCTCTCTCTGTCTTGTTTTGTGTCTGATTCATAGTGGCATAGGGACACCACAGGACTGGCATGCTTTGTACTGCTGGCATGGGTCACATGGAAAGATAACACGCACATTACACACAGCAGCTCTCAGGACACCCACAGCGTTAAAGACCTAACAATAGGAACCACATCAACACCAGTGCAAACGTATAATTTAAAAGAGCTCTTGTAATATTTCAAATGTGAACAAAGTTTGCCAAAAACGCAAAAAGAAAAAACTAAAAAAGGCCTTTGTGCTGGATTCATGAATGGAATAAATGCTTGTAATAGGTTTGCATTTCAAGTTGATACAATAATAATAAATTAGTGAATAATAAATGTTATTAATTAATATCATCATGCTGGGAAAGTATTGATTTTTGCTAATTTAAGCCATTTTAATACTGATTTCACAATGGAAAAGGAACTACGATTTGCCTCTCTCTCTCTCTCATGTCTGTCTTAAATGGAAAATTGTTGTCTCCCTTTCCTGTGATAAAGCTGTTGCCTTTGCGCTGGGAAAGTGAAATCCATCATGCGACGGAGAGGGTTTATTCCTCCATTCCGCCCCATTGAGGCCCGTAACACGTATGCGCTCTTGCCATGCATCATTTACCCACAACACCCCTCTCGCTCTCTCTTTGTGTCGACTCTCTGTACCGTCTTTTGGCTCGCTGTAGCGACAGCTTTGCTCACATGCAGTCTTTTGCAGGATTGATCTATTGTAGTTGTTGTTTTTTGCGGGTAGTTTTGTTCAGCGCTGCTGGGTTTAGTTCACAGACATCAACGGCTCCTTTACATTGTCAGACTCCTTTTGCATTGTTCCTGCAGGCTCTGCACGGACATAAACCCACATGCACTTCTACTGCCAAGTGCTTGGTGTACTATTTCAACTTCTTTATGACAGGATAACACTTTGCTACCACTTTCGAGGTTTTTCTAGGCAAAGAGCGAGGAATCTGCGCGCAGGAAGGTGAAATGACACTAAATTGCTGCGAGCGCTGAAATTTTGAGCTGCTTCGGTTGATACATTGAGAACCGCCCTGGGTTAGTTTGCTTTAAAATGTACAAAAACATCAACCAGTGTAGTTCCACAACAGCCCAGAGCAAATAAACACAAATCTACATTCGCAGACATGCCCTTAAGAGCTCGTTGAATAAATTGCTGTGTTTATCTGTGGAGGTTTCACAATTTTGTGGCAATAAAACGCATCCACTTAGATGAAAATATTCAAGAGATGTCTTTATTGGTAAAACAAGATAAAGCAGATGCAGCTGCTGTTAACGTATGCTATCAAAGACTTGTTGTCTCTTATAGCTTGTATATGGTTACGCAGTAATTCACACGTGCTAAAGAATCTGATTAAATTGCAGGAGGTCGTCATGTGACCATGTAACACTTTTGGTTGTTTCCAACTGTAAAGGCAGATCACATGTCGCGTAAAATGACCAACTTTGACTGAAAACAGTCACTTTGTAACTCTGAATCACAGGCAGAACAGTAAAGAGATGATTTACGCCAGATTTTTTAATTCTACTGTCATTTACTCAGCCTCGTTCTGTTCCAAACTTTAGAACTTTAGAACATTAGAAGACATACACTGTTAAATGTTTCCCAAAATACTACTTTTTAGTTTGTAAAATGACTAAATAAATAAAAAATGATTACAATAATGATTACAATTTTCACAACCAAAACAAAAAAACCTTAGTCTAGCCTTATTATATTGAAATGAATGGCCAGAATATTTAAAATCACATTTTCTTCTTTACAGAATAATAAGTCAGTCGAGTTAGAAATGACTTGAGGGTGGGTAAATGATGATTCATTTTCTCCTAAATGATGAATTATATGTTGCAGACTGGTCTTGAGAGTAACATGGATGAAACTTTTAGACATGTAAGCATCTTATTTGCTGTGCCATACAACATAAAGAGTCGCCTAGACACCATTTCTGTAGTTAAATATAGTGCATAACTGTTTTCTCGTGATCAAAGAGTGCACGAATCGAACAACATAAACAAGTGGTGACACCCGACTTGTGAGTAACCGATCCCTTGCACTGCCATCTGTGTCTGCACGCAGGTCACTCTCACAGCCCACATCTCTCCCCCTTTAGAGTTGCCCTCTGTGACCAGTAACCTGCAAATCCTCAATCCCTTTTTCCACTTCTCATCAAAACCTGCTTGTGCTCATCTTAGTAATGAACATTGCAAATGAGCTGTTTTCAAGTTGTGAGGGAGCTGTAGCAGACAATGGCATCAGGTGGGTTTGTGTGTGTATTTGTGTGTGTATGAAGGTGTCTGGGGAGCAGTCCACACCTGCTCGCTCTCTTCAGTGCCCACTGGGGGCTGGATTCCCAGAATGCCTTTCAGGCAGCTGTTGACAGCCAGCACTGTGCCCTGGCCCCCCAAATGGCTCTGGGGATCAGCTGCTTAAGAGTGTTTGCGTGTGTGTGTGTTTGAGGGAGTTAACACAATGTGTGTTCTGCAGTCATAAGACACTTCTCGTAAGTGTGTGTGTGTGTGCTTGTTTGTGTATGCAAGGGTATAAAATTTATAAAAGTAATTTTAAAAAAAATGGCATTTATACTCTAGATCTTTGTATATATAGAGTATGTTTATATTTTTGTGTACATTAACATATATTATAGGCTATTATACTATCCATCTATATTTTCCAAACTGCTTGTTGCAGTTTTGTCATGGATGGGGAAACAGGTTGGATAGTTCATTATATTATACATGCCATCATATTATTATATTATATTATATCCATTCTCTAAACCGTTTTTTGTCTATATGGTCACGGATGGGGAAAACACGTATGGATAGATGTCCAGTCCATGTTATTATATATTATTTTTTCTATATTGTACATAATGTGTATATACAACAATGTAAAAAAATTAAACATACAAGGATCTAAAGTATCATATAGAGTGTTGTGAGGAAAACAATAAGTAATATTTTTATATATTTATATTAGATTTGAGATTTTCTAACCTATATTGCCTTGATAGTTTAGGTCCTTGTATGAACATCTTATTTTAGGATTATTTATTTGTTTATTTTTGAATTTATATAAGTTTCTTGAGTGATGACAAAACTATATAATAAGGTATAATATTAATATAGATGTGTGTATGCAAACTGATTATGGTTAATCAATGGCTTAAATTCTTCTCTTTAATTATGGACAACTTTTACTATTGAAAACAACACTGGCCTACTCATTTTTGCCGTTACCAAGATTTCATGTGACTTGCAAACATATTTTCTCTTGCTTGGCTCATTGTTAATCACGACCCAATTATAGCATTATGATTCATCGTGACATATATATCGCAATGTCTATTGCATCATGAGGTGGTTGGCCGTAACCAGCCACAGTCTATCTGTGTATATCAGATTGCTTGCTCACACATTCCCTCAACAAGAGTTAAGAGACCTCTCGAGTTCCCTCACACAGTTGTACTCCGACGTTAATTTTCACCCTCCTGAAATCCTTCACTTTACAGATCCAGTTACTGACCCCTCTCACCTCCAAACATGACCTACATAAAAGGTCTGAACCTTCCTGTGACCCACGTCCATATACACACGCAAACAAGCATTTATACTCTCAGCGTCTCGTTGTAAATCACAAGGCTCTAACTTGGCTAAAGCTTTAGTCGCTGGCATCTTGCTCTACAAAATAAACAAAGTCCCCTTTTAGTCCATTTTAGTCAAAGAGTATGATTACTGTACGTGTGCAATTTTACACTGGTAACAGTGTCGTTATCAAGGAAATGCTTTGAGCGAAATGTGATCAGCATACCTGCAGTTATCGAAAAGTGTCTGGAAGATTGTAATTATGCTGTTTAACTGTCTGCTAAACTGACTTAGAATCGCAAAGAGAGATGATAGTGTTTCTTGGTGTATTTGTGGTAACTTGAGCGAACATGTCACAGCGGTGCCCCTAGCCAAACCAGATCAAAGCCCTCCACATACACACAGGGGTCTCTTTGTTCATTGTGATCTCATGTCCCAGCTGGCTTATGTCATTCTAGCGCTACAACATTACAGTACAACCTGCCTCAAGGCTAGCTCAGGTAGAAAACATTATAACAGTCTAATAAAGCACATGCAGGTGTGTGTGCAGGTGAGCGACTGCATGGGATTCCTAATTATAAAGGTTCTAATAATAAAGCTCCATTGTTTTACTTGCACCTTCAGTTCAGCAAAAAACATTTTTGATGTCGTTGATATTTATATAATATGCAGAACTAGCACAGTAGAGATTTTGAGTGTGTGCATTTTTTTACTTACTGTATATATTTTGAAACGTTTTACATGCGTAAAGCTTTTGGTCAATCTATATTTAGAATAAATGCAATTACATTAATTTTAGATGATAATTCCTTGCAAATGATGAATATTGATTAATTTTATGTATATATATATATATATATATATATATATATTTAACAAGTTTTGCTTGTTTAATAATGCTTTAGTAAATTCTTAAATTAAAATTAACATGAACTAAAATTAATAAATGTTGTAAAGCATTGTTCATTCTGGGTTTATGTGGACTAATTGTAACTAATGAACCTCATTATAAAGGTTCTTTGTGAAACCATAGGCACCAATAGAAAATGTATTTTTTAATAATGCTTTACATATGAATGCTAATGTGATCATGCTGGGTTCAACTCTTTAAAATACTCCACCAGACCAAATGTAAAAGTAGCGTGTTGAATGCAAATGTAGATGTTACTGATGTCAGTTTTTACTGTACTCGTGTGAATCTGTCTGTATTTCCACTAACACACAGAGGTCTTATTTTCCCAGGAACTTTGCCACTGCACTATAAACCACAGGCTGCGTCTGCCAGTGTGAAGCGAACACCATGTTCTGTGTACAAGAAACGGGGTCTGTGCCATGCATCGCTCAAGAACATTCCCCTTATTCCAGTGGAGTTCACACTATCCTCTGCCAAACGGCCAGCCAGCCTCTCCACAGGTCCTCCAAAAAACTTCTCCACAACACCTGTGATGAGGGATGCGTCTATAGCTCCAAACACAGAGCCTGCTTCCCACTTAATCACAAAGCAGCTTTACAGGTCAAACTCTGTTCTGCATTGAATGCTATTAATGTTCAGAGACATTTGGAGCTTTTGCTACCTAGTTTATTTGCTCAATGCAAACTTCAGCTTAGGAAATTTCCTCAGATGTGCGGCCTAGGATTTTTTCCACATTTTCTAGCTTAAATTTTAAAGAGGTTTTAATGTAGTTTGAGTGGCTACGCTTTGATATGCATTCCTTGAATCCACTTGAGAGAAGCCCTCACCGCAGGGGCTACCAAGGGGGAAGAGTGCAAAGAAACATAAGCGCACAGGCTCTCCAGATGTGTAATTACTTAATTTCCTTGCATATAAAACAATGCTATAATTAAAAGGAAGTATGCAATTTACCACAAGTAAAGTGGCCCGAATAATTTATGAACAAAACTAATTCAGTACGTATGACTATTAGTGCAATACCAAAAACGAAATAATATTTCAAAGACTTTATTTGGAGATGTTCCTCACTTTGAATGTGGTGTAATTGTTTATATGGTTTTGGGCCCTGCCTGCATTAGTTGTCAATATATCGTAAAGCTTAATAAATGTACAACTGTTCAAATTGTTAATATATTTATCTACAAGATAGAATGCACTATTACTGCTTTTACTGTATGTTTGTCAAATAAACGCAGCCTTGGTGAGCATAATGAACTTCTTTTAAAAGCAACCTTAAACTCTGAAACAGCAGACTAAGGTAATTGTGATAGAAAGTATACTATATTACATACGCTCTTCTAAATGTCTCCTCTACCACAGCTGGGAATTATAGGACACGATATCTACTACAGTAGGTGTTGGAGAGTAAAGGCCTCATACTTTGCAGTCGAATTTAATCAATAAAACACAACAGGTTTCTGGAAGGGTCATTTTAGAAGCTTTGATCATAACAGGCTTTCATTTAAGCAAAGACCTCCCATTACATCGAGCCTTTTAAATGATCTCTTTTCTCACAGATCTATCTCTCTTATCTCACAGAACAGATTTCCATAACAAAAGCACTGGGGTTTAAGTGGCATTGTCTCAACACAAGACGGAGAAAGGTTTTGTTTGTAGCTGACAGTGAGCCGATGAACTGTCAATAATTTCTTCTTTGGTTGGGGTTCTTTGGTAGCCCTAAGAAAAAGTCTGCTTTTCATAATATTATATAATCTAATACTCTGAGTTTTACCTCTCACAGATGTTCTGGCTGCGTGTCTGATTTCACTGTTGCGATGTTGACTGCAGATGGGTGAGTAATGTTTTGACAAGCAACCACAACACTGATATTTGTAGTAGCACAGATGCAATCTGGCAACATTGCAATTACTTTTTCATTTAGGCTAATTCTTTGACAGACTGCTGAAAACAGTATAGAAAATGCTCAGCACATCTCAATTTTGAGATTTTTCTTAAGGCATTTTGTGCCACCAATACGACCGACTGGACATGAACAACTTAATTGACAAAACACACACACACACACACGTCTCACATTCCCAAAGAGAAGCTAAGTTGTGTGATTCCTTCACAGTCTCCGAATCAGCCATTACGACACACAGAGGACCTTCATCCCTGCAGATGGAAGTCTCTGTGTTTAAACATTCACAGCCTAGCCTGAAAAGAGTCACATAATTCCAGCAAATTGGACACAGTGATTAGTGCAGAGAGAGAGAAAAAAAACAGAGCCCATTCATAACTTCAGCGCTCGGGAGAACGCAATTATTCCCAGAGGGTTTGACAAAGGGTGAGAATTTATGCCGCAAAAGTAATTTTATGTTTGTTTTCTTTATTTTTAAGACATTTGCACAGATCCATCAAACTGTCACGCCTTGTGCATATATTCAGGAAATGTCTTTCAGCTCGTTTGAGAGAAGAAAGTGAGAGAAAAACATTGGCGGCGTAGTTTATTTCTTTATTTTTTCCTGTCTTGTAGAAAGTTGACACCCTTCCACAGTTGTGTTTTAGCTCAAGTAAATCATGCTTCATAGTTATTTCACACACCTTTTGCTTGTTTTACCTGATGGACTGCACATTTTCTGTTTTTTAAGCAGTACACAGCACATGCAGACATACTGTAAATGGATTACATTCGAGCAAATCATTTTGATGTTGGAGTCATTGTGTTTTCTTGTGTCACTTTAAATTAAATTAAGGGTCTTCCTTTCTAAAAAAAGTGGGGGGGGGTTATGACTATCAGGCCTGTTTTTCAAGCCTTGTGTCGCATTCCCAAGAATCCTGGCAACTCTTTTGGATGGATGGGATCCTCATGGATATAACCAAGCACAAAGAATGAATAGAATGGTGTGAAAGACTGATGCTGAAAAGAGAGGCTGCACGTTGTAAAAGGGAGTAAGTGTTCTTAAAGAATTTTTTTATTTATTTGTTTCCCAATATATATATATATAATTGAAATCCGGAAATCTATCAGAGGAGAAGAGAGGGGCGGGAAAGATAGCAATGGGAAAAGTTTGCCTTGGCACTTTAGCATGACCCAGTATGTTAACTAAATCTGGTGGTGAAATACACCTGCGGAGACAGACAGGTAACCTTTCATTATGGCCGTAATCCCTCTTAATAACAGAGCTGTGATGTCTGATATGCCCCATTACTCTGAGCAGCAAAAGACAAGCTGCTTTTAAACTCTAACAGCAGCCTGAAGATATGTGAATGAACCACACACACACCCACACACCATATAGATGCAGAGAAAATACATATAAAAGTATCACAAAAATACACTAAAAACTGTGTGTGTGTACCAAATATCCCCATAAGGATAGTAAAACCTGAAATTTTGGACATTGACATTTTTGACTGGCCTGCGGTCCTCATTAGGGACAAAATCATTAAAAATAGGAAATGCTGTTTATCTGTGTGTGAGAGAGTGTGTCAAAAAATACCACAAAATACACTTTTATTTAGTGTCTGATACTTTCATAGTCTCCGTTTCATAGATCTTCATTCCTTAAGTTAAAAAGTTAAGGTATCATGTAAACTAATACAATCATAAAAATAGTAAAAGGTTTGATGGCATTATCTTTTTTTTTTTTTTACTTCTAGTGAGTGTAAAGATTTGCTTATTGCACTTTTTTCATTAATGTAAAGATATTGATCTCAAACAGCTATATACAGGAGGATGCTTTTTAGCTTGTGTTATGTCTTTAATTTTTCTGAAATTCAAAATATCAAAAAGTTCAAGAGATACTTTCCAAATGAGGATTTGATTATTATGAATTAGAAAATCAGATCGGGACTGATTTTATACTTTTATTCTGATCTACTGATTAATTAGGAAAAAGCTACAGCAATTAGTGTGAAGCATTTCAATTGTTAATGTTAATACTGTACATACAGTATTATTCAATCCAAAGAAATTGTATTATTTTTTCCACCTTTTTTTAATATAGAATTTGCATTTGTTTAAATGAACTTCACAAATAGTTTTCACCCTTTGCATCTTATCAGATTTATTACTCTAATACTATATTTACAGAGTAACATTTAGATTTGGCTTGCGGATACCGTTTTTATTTTATTTAATGATTATTCAGATCACTTGTTGACCTATCATACAGCAAAATGAAATAATACAGCTACTAATAAAAAATTATTAATAATAATATTACTGTTATTTTATACAATAATACATTTTTCCATTACTGATAATAGATTAGATCTAGATTAATAGATATTAGATAATGATAATGTTGATATTTCTTCTCCAAGGTCACCAGAGACACAAATGATTTATTTTAAATGCGTTTATTAGATATCTAAAAACAATAACGCATGTCTTTTCTAGCTGTTGCGTAAACTAGGCACATTGTCATAATGGAAATGTAGCTTACCTGTACCAGTCCATTCCGTTGTCATAGTTACGGTCGAAGAAGTGAGGCTCCGCTCCGACCGCGCGAATATCTGGATGCACGCGCAGAAACTCCAGCAACGCGCGCGTCCCACCTTTTTTCACGCCGATGATGATCGCCTGAGGCAGCTTCTTACTGCCCTCACCCAACGCACTTAGTTTACCTGTATCCAAATACGATTCTCCCGTCTCCAAACCTACATCCAAAGAGTTTGAAATCTTTACGTGCGCCTGGAGAACGCGTCTGTCAGCATCAATAACTGGTAAATCCTCTGCACGGACACTTTCGAGCCGGTGGACCAAGCTGTGGTGCCTCATCACGGTCCATTTCTGAAGAAGTCTCTTTCTCCTCAGCGACTCAAAATCTTTAAGTTTCGAGGCGTAAAATCCCTCCACCGGACCCGCGTCTCTTCTCTCTGTGGGTATGCAGGTCCCGCATCGCTCCGTGAGGCAGTGGAGAAAGTATAAAGACGCGAGTATAGACAGCAACATGACCGCGAAGGTCTTAAAGATGCTCTTGGACGGAGGGTCCGAAAAGACGCGGCTAAATGCCATGTCGGTCCACGGGTGGCATGAGTTGGAGAGACAGCCATGCTAGACTGGCATTATTCAGTCTTGCCATCAAAAAATAAGGCTGAGTTTGGAGCTTGAGAGCATCAAAGGTGGATTAGGGTTCGCACGCGCCGCTCTCCAAAAATCCTTGCGCACATGTAAAGCTCCTTGTCGTTATGTAAACAGTTACTAGTCTGAGAATTAGTTTAGAGCACTATGTTAGAGGAGTCCGTTTAAATTATTTGTTTAATAGCTTGTTTTCAATCCAACATTTATAGCGAAAAATAATTGAACCCCTTTAATTAGTCCTAAAATAAAAAAAAGCTTAATTTCATGAATTTTTAGTTTTTTGTTTTTTTTTTTAATCCAGGGTTTGCTTCCAATGATTTGTAAAATTCTGATAAACTTTCATTGCACTAGTAGCTCACACGTGTGTGCCTTGTATCTAACTTGAGAATGACGTCACCTGGAGTGATTGACACGTCGCGGTCCAATCAGGTTTCAGAAACCTTTCCCGAGCTCATTTCATTTGCATGCCAGTAACCAATAGAGTGCAGGACGGGCAGTGCAGACTCCGCCCACCTGTCAGTTCTGGCTGAGGAACGGTCACGCTCGTGTTCAAAGCAAATGTCACATTTAGCGCCCGTGTCCACAGACGAACAAATGCAGGTTTGTAGTTTACGCAAGGTGGTTGTAGAGAAATCAAGACATGGTTTGTAGATTCACAATAATCACCAAATTCACCCCAAAAATTTAAAAGTAACTGCTAAGACTCAAATGCCTCTCCAATCAACGCTATACTGTTGTTAAGATTGTGAACAGTATTTTGCAGTATATCCCTTGATTAAGTCAGGCCAAAATGCTTTGACATTTTGTTTAGAAATGTATGTAGAATTTTAAGCTAATACTAAACTAAGCCATTGGATAGAGGAAAAACTGAGTATGAAACTGATACGTTGTTTGATCTCTTGTGGAAGTGTGTGTTTACACAGTCACGGTAATGGTTTAATAAGATTATTTCAGACATGCATTACTGAATGACTAAATCTATAAACATTATCTCCAAATCTACAGGGCGTGTGCACTTCATCATTTGTGTGGATGGATAAGAGAGAGGGAAAAAAGTTGGTGTTCATTCCATTACAGTTTTTACCACCATTTATCTTTTATGTCCTTACAGATACATCACTGACAGAACGTTTGGCTCTTCTTTTGTTTTTTTTCCTTAATCTGTCATTCTTCCAACTCTAATTACGCTCGGACCTCAGCGCACTTCAGGCCACCAAGGACGACCATCTTTTTTTTTTTCTCCTTGTTACCGTATTCTCTTTCGTTTTTAATAAGGAGAAGAACACAGCATGGTGAAATGAAAGTAAAAGCGGCACATTATTTCTTTACAAGTGAACAAGAACAGAACCAAATGTTTCACATCTGCTCCTGTAGTTTGCAGTATTACCATGAGAAAGGCAAAGCAGTGTTTCAATGCAGTACAGCCCACTGCTTCAGAATAGAGATGGAGACCTCAGTCAAAACACCGGCTTGCTTGTGCCAGATGTCCCCGTGATGAGGACACAATGCAAGAGCTGACTCGCATTTAACAAATCACACCCTGGCCTTTTCGGCCATCCCGGGTGAAAGAAGAGGCAATAACCATAGCCGGGCCGTCCCCCTGCAATGCCCCCTGGGTCAAATGTTTTTGCACCACCATTATCGGTTTCATGATAAAGGAATGTGCGGAAATGCTGTGTTTGAGTGGACAGGCCAGTCCACTGAAATTTAAAACGCAGGCTGAGAGAACTTCATTGCACAACATCATGCCAGTGTTTATGTATTTTTGGGTTTGTCCTTGCAGTTTTGTTACTGCAACTTTTGTAGAAGTATGTGGTTATTTTGTTCTCTTGAGTAACACAGAAATGGAAATCTCAGTGCATTCATTTTGAATCAAAAAAGTAAGAGCATATATACAAATAATAGATAACTCTCTTTTATCTCTGTTTTATTTACTCTGAATACTTAGAGTGTATTCAATTATAAAACAGGCTCAAGAATTTGCAACAAATAAAATAATTGGAAGTGTCAGCTGTCGTTTGTTTAGAAAGTTCAGCTATGTCAATTTTGAAATCAAAATACAGAGATGAACAGCTGCTATCAATCTTTTCCTTGTTTTTTGTTAATAGGATCTCAGTGTTTTTATGGTCAGCAAGCGTAACCTCAAGTAGAAGAGAAGACATCGCAAAAGTGAATTCTGAGCCCCCATGGTTTGCTGCAGTGAAGAGCTGGCTGTAGTTTTTCTGGATTTGGGACATCCCAGCATGAGAAAGACATCTTTATGGCCAGTGCTATCAAAAAAATGCAGGGTAGATATCGCAGTTTAGTCACAGAAACAGTGGGGCATGTGAGGTAACTGTCTAGTAAAGCTCTGATTTCATGATGTCCAGATATATAGTTGGACGTTATATAGTTTGGTGCTTTATATTTGAATACAGCTTTTACTTTTCCTGATTTATACATCCAAAGTCTAAGCGAATGGAAATTTATTTTGATACATAAACACATCTGTGGCTCAGGCGTGCAAGAGGAAGGATTTTCATTCACAGCCACGGAAATGCAAATAAATCATGCTCTTAGTCAAATTAAGAGTCAGATTTGAAATGCTGCTTAAATGTTTAGATCGAGATTGATTGCAAAGAACCACCCGAGGCTTATTTACATCACATTTTATACCTTTATGACTGCCAACAATAGACCCTCAATGTAAAATAGATTTAGAGAAGAAGTGTGACAGTGTTCATTAATCAGATTTTGAATTCCTAATTAAGTGCAAATGTAATTAACTGTGTGTGTGTGTGTGTGTGATTTAGTGTGTGCCCCACACATTCCTACCTCTAAGAGGCAGCAAGACTCAACCCAACTTGAAGAAGGTTTGATTAGAGACTAGAGATGCATGGAGGTAACCCATAGAGAGCGACTATTGCATGTATAACACAAATAATATAATTTCAAAATATGAGAAGATACTTAAACGCTACAAATGGACTCATGGAAATGTGATACATGACTTTCACAGATCCAGTGCGTAAAATAGAGATTCCAGCCGATAGAAATGATATTGAAACTTGTTACATTTCTTGTGTATATCACTCTAATACAATGCTCTGCTCAGACTGTCTCTTTCTATCTCTCCCTTTCACATTGATCACACTAATGGGCCTGGGTTTGGAGATGAGTCTTGCAACCTCCCCGTGTGACTCTCATCTCAGCTCTCCTCTATCAGAGGCCCTTTGAGAAGATGACTCAGTCATTAGATGGATTGCTTTCTTACATAAACAAATGTCAGCCGTGTTCCCGACCCCCCAGTTATACTCTGCTGTGGGACCAGAAGCATATGTGATATCAGAAGTGTAGAAACCTAAACAAGCCCTTGCAGCTCATTAAAGGTCAAAAAGTAACCATTCATTAAAAAGCAATACAAATATTTGCCAAAAAAGTGTCTCTTCGTGAATTTAATGGTGAGTCATGTTTTGCTGGAATCTAAAAATATATATATAGACAAAAAAAAATCTCAGCCAACTAGATTTTATAGAATTAGTGCTTCTTCTCCTTCTTTTTTTTTTTTCATAAAACCTTACCACTTCTGTCCCTTGGCAATTTAAAGTGACTAAGCTGGGAATAATTTAAACTATTCCAGCTCTTGGATTTACTACATTCCTCACAAATTATTTTGAGCCAAGCCAGATGTCATTCTTTTCTGTGTTGGAATGTAAATGAAAATACGGCAAATCATGGCACACTCCATTCTAATATCTCCTGATTGACAGGTTCTCTGATTTTTCAAAGGGTCTGTAAAGATACAGGCTAAATCTGGAGAGATCTCCCTACTCTTGGCTTGTCCATAACACCAGAGACCACTGAAAGCTTCTGCGTAGGTGAAACCTGTTATGATGTGCTCAAGTGTACAAAAGATTATTGATGAGGAGGGAAGTATCATGTGTAACAAAGGTTTTATTCATTTGTCTCTTTTACAGTATGACTGTCCAAGGTTCCATCTCTAGGGATAGATGATAAAATTAGTTTTGGTTTTGCACCCAGTTTATCCCATCAGGTTGAGATTCCTGGGTTAGTGCTTAAACTGTTCTATAGGGAATGCTGACATTGAGTTTAGCCACCTGTGTACACAATACCTGCATCCATTCCAAAAACAGTTCATCTTCCTTAATTTGATAGAGTCTGGAAACCCTGCCTTCGACGTGATCCTTTGACAGTCAAGACAGCTGGATGTAGAAATAACTGCTTTTTGGCACTCATTTTGACTCGCTGATCCTCTGTTTGACATATCCAAGCAAAAATAGTGTGCTATTTGTTGTATTTGCTGTTATTATTTGTAACAGTATCTCAAATAGATTTCATAACTGTCAAAAAAAGAAAGATGGGAAAGAAAAGTGTGGGAAAATCAAATAGAGAAAAATGGTGAGAGGAGCTCAGACTGGTCTCTAATCAAGCCTAAGATTCCACTAAAATACAGTAGGTAATAAAACCTTTTATTTATTATAAAAGGTTAGTACAAATATATATATTTTAGAGATAATTAGTTATCATTTGCAATAAAATACTATAGCATTTTTCATCCTTAAGTATGGGCTTCCTCTCCCGCAGATATTTACATACAGGAAGATCTGACCCGGTCACATGGAAAATATGTAATGAACGCTATTTGTTAATGTCAGATTCTAGCCTAATGCTATTACCCAGGACATAAGCAGAGCTCTCATTTAAACATTTAGCATTTTTTACAAACTGTATAATTAAATTTCTGCCATCCATGACTTGTTAATGTTTGCCAGAGCGTGAAAGATACCTTGTTAGCTGCACTGCGTAGTCAAAGAGCGATGACAAATTAGAGTGATTTTGCATCTGGGGAAAGGTTGCACGAGTTGGCAACAGGGTGCTTGTTGCTGCTGTTTTAGCTTTTGTCTTTCAACGGAAAGCTTAATGGCTCTTTAGGGCAACCAGACTGAATTGAAATGTTTGGTTATGCTTGTCTGTAACATTTATTAGAATATTTAATTTTTCCTTAGCTGATCCATATCTGTTTTGTTTTTTCCTAGTCATCCAATACTAAAAAGACCTTAAGGTTATCCTAATTAGAACCCTGAAAGAAAAATTCCCCAACTGCTAAAAGAGCAAATACACTTAAGTGTGACATTAGACGCCTCCAGCATGTTTAAAGGTTTTCACAAGTGCCTGAATAGCTCCACTAGTCTCTAAAGTGGTATGTTAAGGGAGGCGCTGATGGAGACAGGGTTTTTTCGGTTTTGTTTGCTTTAGCACAGCGGTGTAATTGATACTCTGCAAAATTGTGCTGACCTGTTGGTCTCATTGAGCATTGTTTTTAAGCAAGAAATTACAGTCTGGCGAAGACTCAAAGGCGTCAGACTCTACTTAGTGACTCTGGGTGGGGTCTGGGGTGGTTGATAAAGCTTTTGAAGGCACACGTTACACAAGAAAGGAGGTATAGGTTGTGTGTTTGAGTGTCTGACTGATAAGATATCTTTGTTTTAAAATAGTAATGACAGACAAAGTTTGTTACTCGTTCACTCTCAGCATCATTAATTTTTTTTTCTTTTCAACTTAAGTATATAGACAGAGTGTTCATTGTCTAGGGATTTAAAAAAACAACATGGTTAAACAATTTACATAATAATTATGATTTAGGTATGCAGAGATAAATATTCGGTTGAAAGGAAGGATCAATCGAAAGATTAATTAATTAATTTATTTACAGACATTTCTGTTTTTGATCTACTTTTGTTATTGCTCATTGATTGTGCATGTGTATGTGTGTTTCCTTTTTTAATAGATAGTTATTTTAACAGGTATTTGCAGGTTAACAGGTATTTTCTTTAAACAGCTCAGATGTGTTGCTTTTGTCTTTTTTTTTTTATTGGTTATAAACAAAAAGTAAAAATTGTGATGCATTTTTATATCATAAGGAAACAATTTGTAGAAAAAGAACATGACTAAGTTTGTCATTTTCTATGGCATTTAAGCCGAAGAAGCCCTAATCATATCAATATATACACAGTAAGACCGTTAAAATCTTAACATGTGTGTTTAATTGTATAATGCTGTGCAGACTAGTGCTTTAAATGACTAGTGGTTTCTCTCTTTCTTTTTCTGTCTTACAGTCTTTCCTGTGTAATGCATAGGTGTGCAGTCCAAAGTGTCCAAATCATGGCATCAGAGAATGAAATTAACTGAACATCTGGATATATAGTTAGGTATTGTGTCTTTTTCATTCCCAAACCCCTCTGACCAAACAGACATGCACATCAACAAGCCAAACCTCTCCCACGCGTTCGTATATCTGTTTCTCTCACTGTCTTACACTCCGACACACAACTATATACACACACCTCTATTTCCCTCCTGTCCTCCCTTAACATCCAAATGGCAAGCATTCCTTCTTCCCTGTGCTTCCGCTGAAAGAGCCCTCCCTCTGTTGTACAGAGCTGTACTGTAACCTCACCGCTCATGTTACCACCCCTGGGACACACAGGTGATAAAATAGGACTATGGCCAGCCAGCTCATCCTCCCGCATCTCTTCTAATGAGCACAGAAAGGGAGAGCTGGGACACGGAATGGACTCCTTCCCTTTGAACACACTAATTATCCAGGATGATTTACACATTTGTTTGCTTGGGAATTTGAAGGGAGGATAGCTTGGGCTGTGTGAGTCTCTTGTTGAATACTTGGTTGTCTTTAGAGATTAGCAATAGTGAGCTTTCCTCCGCCGAAACCCACCATTCCAAATTGCTTTCGCTGTCTTTTTTTTGACAGCACGGGCAGCAAACATTCACCGTTCTACAAAGACAGTGGCAAAGAGTGGGGAAATATATTATTTAATGAGAAAAATCCTGTGAGCTGTTTTCTGAGCACCGTTTGACGCTGGCCTCGCTTCACCCCCCCGTCGTCACCTTGTCAGTGCCACCTCATTTCGATGCTGCGATAGTGGAAACGGGGCCGCCACCACAATTTGACACAACTAATTTAGACCTGGGCTTTTATGAAACCCCAGAATGTATTACCTCGCATTGGCGTAATAATAATGGAGAAGCATCAATCAAATGGACCCTGTGCACACATTGTGCAATAAAGCTTATCTCTGACTGCCACAGTCTGTCTGACTCAACCCAGCTCGGTGACAATGAGTCTGTGTGCAGTTCTCTGGCATCAGCTCAGTTAACACAGCATAAATATGCTGTTTAAGGGTCAATGACATTTTAATAAGCCTTAGGCTGGCAGATCGAGCACTGGTGTTTGGGTATATGCACAGGGTGGCTCTTTTACTTGTATGTTCACATAACACTGTTGGCTGATTGTGTTCTTTCTTCTTCCTTCCGTGTCTATATTCATTCATTTTACTGTGACTCTACTGGCATCTAATTTTGGTCAATGAAAATAACATTTTAGTTAATAAGAGTGCAATATCAAACCAAATATTAATATGTCATATACTATTCAAAAATTAATTAATGTGATTTTTTTGCAATTTGATTAGTTTTGAATTTTCAAAAGCTATTACTCTAGTCTTCTGTGTAACATGTTCGTTCAGAAATCATTTGTGATCATGCTTTTATTGATAAATATAAAGTTAGATCATTAGATCCATTTCTAATGCATTCTTGCTCATTAAAAGTATTAATTTCTTTAAAAAAAAAACTTACCCCACACATTTGAATAAGAGTTATATGTCTATCATATTTTTGTGAACAGTAGATTTTAAGTAAAATTAGTTAGTTAACACCATGAAAATTTGAGATGTTTGCCCCCTTCTTTGCCAGTACATGCGTGTACTCAATCTCTCAATTATTGTCTTTGCCATCTTTCTTCACAAAGTTATTTTTTCTCCTTTATTTTTCTTCCAGCTCATCTCAAAGTTCCTTTTGTGCCGAAAACAGTGATGTCATGAGTGGTGAACACCTGGAAATCTCCGGAGCTCATGTCACAATGTGTTTAGATGAGACGTATGGAGGTGTGCTGGCTGAACGCCCTCAGCATAGCAGGAGATGACCTATTTGTTTGAGCAGATTAATGTCCCTGCCTGCTGAACTCAGGGTTACATGTTCTGGTTGGTATGGCTGCTTGCTGATAAGTACTGCTCTGTTGATTTTCAGACTACATCAAGAACGCCTATTTTTGACAAATGTTATCAATTTAAGGCAAAAGAGTCACCAAACATGGCAGCTTTTACCTTCCCAGTTTTGACAGCAATGTCAAACGGTTATTGCACATTGGAGGGGATTGTGTTTGGGCGTCCTTGTGTCAATCAACTTTAATTGTTGCCATGACAGGGTCAGAGACCCCCTGCTATTTGGAGGGAGTCAGGCTGGTCTATGAAGGCTCCAGTTGGGCTAGAACAACATTAGCTTCACGCAACCAAACTTTACACCACACACCACTACATGTATGCCAGGTTCCAACAGCGAATTCTCTCTCTAAGCTCCACAATATCTTGGCTATAGATCTAAACTGGCACATATCTAAACTGGCAGTAGAGTTCACTTCCAACTCCCTGACACCAGGGATGAATGCAACTAGCGTCATTAGCTTAGAAACGTATCCACTATAGACACCCGTTCTTTCATTAGACAACACACATCTAAAGCTGTAAAGAGTAATAATCAGAGATAAGACATAGTGGCTCCAGTCATTATCACCAGGGATATTGAATTTGATCCTCTTGCCTTCAGACTAAGATGTGTTGTCTTAGCAAAATGGATGTTGTCTATCTGTTTAAGAGTTGATTGTTAGGCATCATCCATACTGATCATGTGATCAGTTATGGCTCAGACTGGACGTTAAATAAGTTGTTGGCTCATGATAAGAATGTGTGTTTGCGTCTATGGGTGTGTTTTAACACCATGTATCCAAGTAAAATACCAGTTTACTGACAATGCTGTCATGATGGAGAGCATTCCAGAAATACCAGACATCACTAGCAACGTTTTGTGCAACTGCAGTTTAATGTGTTTGGGCAAACATTAACGTATGTCCACTTTATGAACCCGGTGACGTATTAAAGGAACCATGTCGTTTTTTAACATGTACTACAGTTCAAAGGTTTGGGGCCTATTAGAACATTTAACTAAATGTACTGTATATTTTTATGCAGCAAGGATGCAGTAAATTGATCAGAGGTAACAGTGAAGACTTTTAGATTTTTACAAAACATTTCTATTTAAAATAAATGCTTTTATTTGAATGGTCATGGAAGAAATATATCCCCATTTCCACACAAATATAAAGCAGCACAACTGTTTTCGAAATGAATAATTAATAGATAATAGTTTCTTAAGCTCAATAATAATAGCAGGATCATGCGACACTAAGGACTGGAGTAATGGCTTCTTAACATTCAGCTTAGCCAGAAATAATTTTTGGTCAAATAAAGGCAGTGTTCATGAGCATAAGAAATCTTACCAACCCCAAACTTTTAAGCAGTAGTGTACATAGCGCACCACTCTTTCACACTATGCGTCAAAACTTTCCGATAACCAGTCCAGCCGTATTCAACAATGTCCTGGCCCAGCTAGGCTTCTGTATCACACCCACATCCCAGCTGTCACAGACCCTGAGCTTTATTTAATGCCTTGTCTGGAGGTATACGGGCAGCCATAATGCCTGGCTCTGAAATTGTGGAACAGAAGAGGTGTTATATCGGGGGCCTGGCTGGGGAGAGGGAGGCTTAGGGCCCGTCACCTGCAGTGTGCTTGACTTGTCCATAAAGTAAGTGATGATTATATTGTGGATTGGCCGGAGTGGCTGCAGGGCTGCCTTTAAGGTCTGGGTATATCATATGCTTGTTTTTTATGGGGTTGAGTTTATGTTGGAATGGCTCATTCAGACATTGTTTGGTTTGCACTTTTCTTGACACTCTACTTGCCGCCGGTTGTATCGACCTGTGTAAACAGTAAAAGAACAGTTCACAAAAGCTTGATATGTAGATCCCTGTGACAAGGCAGTAATTGTGTTTTTTAGTTTTCCTAATTAAGCTTGTTTGTTCCACAGCCAAGCGTTTCTGGTTTGCAGAACCCTCTAGTGGTGTGTGTTTCTTGCCTGACCGGCAGTACAACACTTGTTTTTGGTCTTATAACTCTTTAAAGAAACCTTTGGCAAACGTGAGAAACATGGCATTTGAAATAATGAAAAGCAAAAACCAGGCTGAATTGTGAATTTAACAGAGCATAAATCATGGTATGAAAGGAAATTTAGAGACCCATACCTAACAATGCCAACTAAAGCACAAACAGTGACAGGGACACTTTGTTCTGTGGGTTTGGGAAAGTTACGATCACCATGCATATTAAAGACATATGTGGTTACTGTAAAGGGCTTCTTACGATTGTTAAGCAGGCTGCAGATGGAAGGGCCTGAATGGGCTTTAAACAACCATTTTGGGTCATTTCCACCAGGCTACGCATTTTACATAAGAACAGGTCCTGACATCCTTGTTAATACACTCACACATATGTTTACATTTGCTTTGTGTCTGAATGAATGAGGTCATAGATTGATGTATTTGTGTTTGTACTAAGCTTGTTTGTTCTCTTTTATCTTAGAGTTTGTAAGGAGGGCTGGAATATTGTATGTTTTAAATTTGGGCGTCTTGTGAACTCAGTCGTGTTCGTGGATGCTTCTTATGTGGGTTGGGTTTTGACTACATTGTGGAGGCCGAGTGCAACTAGAAAGATAAGACCTGCAATCACCTATAACGTAAAGATCGGCAGATGATTCTGCACAGTAAACATCTTAATGAAAATCTTAAAATGCAGAAAGGTTTCTTTGAGAGATTTTGGTAGGGGATATACATTTTGTTTTAGCTCAGTAGTATAAAAGCAAAAAAGTCAGTGGAAAGTCCTCACCAGTGTACTTCTGTGTTTTGAATGTATATTTTAGTAAATCCCTTTGATGAAAATTGTACATTTTTGTACCCGTCCTTATCTCTAGTCTCCCTGCAGAATCTTTTTGCACAAAAAGCATTGCACTCAGGCAAAAACCACTCCACATCTTGTGGCACGGAGATACTCCGAAGATGTCAGCTTTGCCTAAACAATCGTAAAAGCTTTTCCATCAAAGCTGCTTTGTGTTGGGTCCAGCTTTCCCCCATCACTGTCGGCGATAGAGAAGCAGCATCTGTCTTCAGAGACTGAGGTATTTCATTCATTGAAGTGTTAGAAACCTTTTTTGTTACTATTATAATTATTATATTTTACAGTTGGAAACTTACAAAATTTTAACCAAGGTCCTAACTAGATAAACATTGGCTCATCAGCTCATTATCCCAGTATTTACATAGGATAACAATTTGTGCACATTTCATACATTAATTTGATCTAATATTGCCAGATTGTGTTAAAAAAGCATTGACGTTTACACTTTTTCAGGTCCTTAAGTAGGCCCACCAAACGTCTTGTCACATGATCGTTATAATTTTTTTTTTACATTTTATAATACCAGCTGAATCCTGATGACAACCATATTTTTGCGTCCAGCTAAACTTCAGCTCTTATATTTACTTATGTCATGGCGTACAAAACAATGCTCCCTATTCAAGCCAATATAAGATCCATCTGAATTTTCTTTTAGCAATAAGAAACTTTGGCCAGGACGTGTGGAGCCTTTGGTTGATGTCTCCAAGACCTTAGGTGCATTATATCAAATTCCTCTGAACCAGACAGAGGCCAAGAAGAACAAAGGTGACTGTCTACATTTCTGATCCATTCTTGTGTTGTAAATTACATTCCTACGTCACGTCCAAGCCAGCTAATCCCTTACATTTGAATTAGTACACGTGTCGCTGACCTTTTGATCTGGCCAGTCGGGATGCATACAGCTCTAGTTACATCTGGAGCCCTTACGAGGGGCAACAACATGGTCTTTCAATCAGAGCTCAGCATTTTCAGGGTCTCTTTCCACTACAGTATGTGGTTTGTCTGAAAAGCTGTCAGGGAGTTAAAATGGAAAAGTGAAAGGATTAGTGGCAGAGAAAAAAATGGACATTCATCAGGATGAAGGAGGGACTGAACTGGAACTCACCGCACGCATTCGTCTTCTGATCTCATGAAACTTCCTGAGTGATTTCACAGTGTCCTGGTGCTTTTTTTGGACAGCAGTTGGAGCTTAGTGTCACATGGCAATATTGTTTATATGCAAACTTTTTGTTGATGACCAAATAACATGGTAATTTTCTTTTTTACAGTACATATCCTTCTGAAAAAGTCTTTATAATTAATTTCCGTACTTCAGCCTGTTTTTTGCTGGCTATTTTTGAAGTTGGTTGACCAATAATTATTGTTCTTAAATAGCTAGCACTTAGCTGTTAGCTTAGCTAGCTAACTTAGCTATACAGTACAGAAAATATTTAGTCAATAATGCAAGACAATAACAAACAGTCCTTTTTCCATTTAAAACCAATTCATTGATGTTTCAGTGATGTCACCATCCAGTTAATCTCTCTTCCAATAGTGTCCGTGCTATCAGTGAAGTACCACAAGGCTCAGTACTAGGGCCGCTGCTTTCACGTTTATATGTTACCCTTGGGAGGATCATCAGGAAACATTTTGTTAGCTTTCACTGTTATTCTGATGATCCTCAGGTCTTTGCGGCCCAATGAAACACTGTCAATGCTGCTACGGCAATCAGTTTGGAGCCTAGGTGTGCTATTTGATAGCAATATTTCCTCTGAAAACCATGTATAATTTGTAAAACCACATTTTTCCACTTTAAAAATATATCTAAATTGTGACCTATGCTCTCATTGTTACATGTAGTTACATGTATTTCATGCGTTCATGACCTCAAGTTTAGATTAGTGTAATGCTTTAATGGGTGGTTACTCTGTGTGCTTAATTAAAAAGACAAACTCCAGCTGGTAAACCTAGCCTGGCTTCCACGACTTTAAAGCTCATAGGAGCTTAGTCTGGCCAAGCTACCTTACTACCCGTCTTCTGGGAAGCGGGCTTAACCTGCAGAACCTGAAGCCACCGTAACCAATTGTAGCTAGTTTCATTAAAGCAGTAGGAAAATGTCGTCAAGTGATTTCTGCCGGTTTTGCCAGATTAATATGAGAGTAGCTGGTATTTACAGGACAGTCATTCAGCTGCAACAGCAGAGTCGAACGAGGGAGGGGGGCTCGTTTCTCATTGGTTCCCTCTTTTTTGGGAACAGAAATGCTCTAAAATGGCAGCTTTGCCAGACTAACTTTGCTCGCGAAATAGAATGTAGCATCACAGGTAGTATGGGCGGGCCCAGGCTATGACATTCATATATTTTGGCTCAGATTTTGATTAGCAATACTACTATTTCCCCCACTTTTTTTTCTACCTGTCATAATGCAGAGTTGTCTTGGTTTTGCATTAAAATCTGTGATCCCAAAATCATTACATCCTGGAGGGACCATCATGTTGTTTTGATTAGATTAGAATTCCAGAAGTGCAGAAGTGTAGGATATTCAGTAATCATGTATATACCTAATCAGTGTCTATATTCATTTAATGCTTCCCTGACATTTGTGGTTGAATGAAGTTATTCACAGTGTACTTTCGATATGAAGTTTGTTATTAAGTGAAATACTTCTGGAACCAAAGTCTGTTGATCTGAATGGACTGATTTTGGTCTTTGTTTTGTCTGACTGGCTTACAGGTGTGCAAGAGGAGCGGTTGGATGTGTCGCCTCACTATGACAATCTTGCCTTCGAGGGTGACGTTGAAAGCCGGAGTGAAGTCAGGACCTGAGCAGCACAAACAAACACTGATAAAATGTACTCACACAGACGAATGAGGGGTTTTGATTTGAGGACTTATATCAAAGCACTGCTGAGCCCTTTCTAATTAGTTTCTAAGTGCCTATAATTTTTTCTCTCTCTCTCTCTCTCTCTGAATGTTTGTCTCTGTGGGTGATCAGAGGTTGTGTTTTAATTGTCTGTGGTTAATTCAGGGTATATCTGATTCAGGGTTTGATTACCACTGTGGTTGTGTTCTTGTTTTAAGACTCCCAGCATCATGGTGACAAGCAGCTGTGGAGACACAGAGAGAGAGAAAGAGTGCTCCACCTGCTGTAAATCAGTGGACTTAATGCATACTATACTTTTCCCCTGTTTTGTGGCTTATTAAATTATATTGTTCCAGTTTTGATGGAAATTTTACATTTCAGAAATATTGTGCCTTACACACACTTATGTATGTGTGCAAATGTATATGACTCGTTGCAATAGGTAGACATAATATGGGTGGATCTGAAGGAATGAGTTCTTTTGATTTTAATATTTAAATAAGGGATGAAAATATTTCTTTACTCTTTCAAACGAATAGTACAGACATTAACACTGTAAATAAAATCTTTTATGAAGTAGTCTGTGTGTGTGGTTATTCTTCTTTGGTTATCAAGTTATTTTTATAAAATGTGTGTTCTTCCACGGAGGATAAAATCAAACAAACCAAAAATGATCCACTATAGTCTACTACTTGATACAAATCAATGTATTATAGATTTTTTTTGTAAATCATAAAAATTTAACATGTTTAATCTGAATAACTGAATCGCAAATCATTAATTTTGACATTGAACTAAGATCTGATGTTCTTCAAAAATTTTAATTATGTAATAGATTAAACAGTTTGCTGAAGATTGGATTGTATTCAATGGCGTTTCATATTATTGAACTTTTAACACTGTTTTTTTTTTTTATAAAAGTACTGTTACTTATAGAATCGCTAACGTTACGTAGAAGAACTTTAATATATATATTTTTTTTTAAGATTAGCATCACTATTTCTGATGGCTTTGGCATGATATAAACCAAAGGGCCCCAGGTAAACCCGCTGTGGGCGGTCTCGTAAACATATGTTGCTGTCCCTTTAAATAATTTGAATCAAAGTCACGAGGTGGCGCAGGGATTCTGGGATATGTAGTGTATAGTTTTCAGAGCAGCGCTTTCCTCTGCTCAGCGGGGCAGATGTGGAAGACTACAATCCCAGTGGCGCCGGTGTTGCTGTCTTTGGCTTGGTTTCTGTCGACGTGGGAAAAGCGGTGCAAGAGCAAACAACACTCTATCTTTGGGTGTATGCGCTTGAGATGATACCAGTGTCGTGCGAGAGGACGCGTGTCTCTGAAAACAGATTCCAGCATGTGGCTCAAACCCGAAGAGGTGCTTCTCAAAAACGCGCTGAAATTATGGGTGACGGAGAAATCCAACGATTACTTCGTGCTGCAGCGCAGACGCGGATACGGAGAGGACAGCGGCGGATTGACAGGTAACGTTACCGGGAGCGCGCGGATGTCCGCGTTCAAGCGCCAGGCATGGACAAGCCTCTGATGCTTCAGTTCATGTGTTGATATGCATCCAACTGTCATCTCTTTACTCCTTAAAATACACTTCAATAGATTTCCCAAACTATTGATTTTTAGTTTTGACCCCTAAGTGCTTTTGCAACCGGTCAAGGGTTAACGCGGTCATGCATGTTAGATGTTTTTTTTTTTTAAGTTTGACTGTTCAGTGGACTGATGATGTGCCCTTTTGAGTGCTGACGTCACCACTGCGGTAAAACTGGCCGTGTGCATAAACGTGCTTAAAAATGCAATATTCCTTCAGATATTATAAATTAAGAAACTGAAGCCCAAGCGGGTTTAATACGGAGACGGTTCATGTAGGTCTGGGATGCTCCTCTTTGACAGGAGTTGTTGCGTCACGCTGTGACGTCAGATTGTTTAGGTTTGAGGTGGATCAACGTGTTTACTGGCTGGCGCTTTCTCTCCAGTGTCACTCTGGAAGAAGGCATTATTATCTTTTAAATATGCATTTATTCATTTTTTACTGTTCAAGCATTAAACGTCACAAAAAAACACCGAAACTCTTTAAAGAAATATAATCATAATGATGTACATTTGCATGAGAACTGTTTTTAAGGTTTCCTTGTTCCAGTGTAGTTATATATTTAGGTACTGAGTAATATTAATTAGCCACATGTACTTACTGCACTGTTAGGGTTAGGATTACTTGCCTAGTGTTACTGTAATTATGCTAAAATCGCTGGGGTACGTTTGTAGCAATAGCCAACAATACACAATTTGGGTCAAAATGATTGCTTTTTCTTTTAATGCCAAAAATCATTAGGATATCATGTAAAGTTCATGTTCCGTGAAGATATTTAGTAAATTTCCAACTGTAAATATAACTTTATTTGGACAACTGTAAAGGAGAAATATTTCGATTAGTTTGCTCCCTCAGATTCCAGATTTCCAAATAGTTGCATCCCAAATATTGTCCTATCCTAATAAACCATGTAAATATGAGGATAGTCGTGAGTTTGTGGCAGGACCACATCTATGTCATGGGAAGTGGTGCTTAATTTTAAATCCAATCCTGCAATTAAAAGCAAATCGGAAGGATGCCTCAACAAAGAGAGCTGAGAGCCAACTGAGCAGCTGCATTTTAATGCATTAGAGATGTATGGGCATTGCTCTCCTGGGAACTGTCTGCGGTTGGGTCACTGATGACAACAACTGAACTGAGCTGGATAATGACGCTATTTTTGCAACATCAACAGTGTTACTGAACTGAATTAAAACAACGTTTAAATTGAATTGGTTTTATAACTGATGAATTTAAAATACATGTAAAGCTGCTTTAAAACACTCTGTATCCTATAAATAGGTCTTGACTTAACAAATAAGATAAGAGATTATATCAAATAATTAATCACTGTAGCATCACAGAGTCACCAGCACAGAGGAATTTATGGCCACAATTGTCGTTGAGCTGATTACAGGTTTACTCTAATTAGTGACTATTTTTTCTTTTGGAGTTCATCGCCATGGAAACCTTTGCTTCATGGCTAAGGGCCATAATACAGCAGCTTCTTTCTGAAGCAGTGCAGAAAGGACAGGTTTTCAGCAACTAACATTAAATTCCCTGCTAACCTCCTGATGTGCTTCAAAGACACTGAAAGAAGTAAATCAAGTGACAGTCAAACCATAATATTATTCTATACTGTTTCATAGCAGCGTATAATATTTTAATGTTTTTGAAAGGAGTCTTTTATGCACACATAGGCTGCATTTTATTTCATCATACAAACAGGAAATATTTCTTATTATGATCAGTGTTGAAAATAAGTGCTATTTGTATTTATGTAAACATATGTTTTTAAAGAAACATATTAACAGTTATTTATCGTGTTTTGTTTATGTTGTATGTCATTGTTTCAGGCTTGCTGGTTGGAACTTTGGACACAGTTCTTGACTCCACAGCCAAAGTCGCCCCGTTTCGCATTTTACACCAGACGCCCGACTCTCAGGTGTACTGGAACATTGCCTGTGGTGAGAGAGATGCTGCGCAGAGTTACTGTGTATGTGAAGACTCAGACTCTCTTCATTTAGAGCCTTATATAATGTGTGTGTGCAGGAGCATCTTTAGAGGAGATCTCACAGCACTGGGACTGGCTGCAGCAGAACATCATCAGAACTCTCTCTGTGTTTGATTCTGGCGAAGACATCACCAGTTTTGTCCAGGGAAAGATCCGGGTGAGAGGCTTTAGAATGTTGCTGTTTTTGTGTTTTGTCAACCTGGTCTCATAAAAATACATACCTCTGTGCACTTTGTGTGCAGCACCGTTTTTATGTACCTTAATGCACGTTTTGCTGCAGTTTCAAAGAAACATGTCTACTGAGTGGCGCTAAAACACAGGTTCAGTACGTGAACCCTGCTACACTATGTTACGTTGATATAGGTGCGTATCGCTTTTTTATTGCATTAAATATCCAGGGACTGTCATTAAAAGTTATTGCTCTATCATGTTGGAAATATACCCTACACCAGGGTTCCTCAAATCTTACCCTGGAGGTCCGATGCACTGCAGAGTTTGGATCTAACCCTAATCAAACACACCTGAGCATGCTAATCAGTAGGGCTGTAACAATACACCAAACCCACGATTTGGTTCGTATCACGATTTTTTTTCGTGGGGGGTGGGAGAAAAAAAAGATTTTTAAAACAATTTGCGCCCGGCTTGGTAATAGATAACGGGGCTCGAGCGCCGCAAGCTCATTTCAAAACCGTGCGTGCGCATGATATGTCATCTGCGCGCAATTCAAGGTAGTCACGGGGTGTGTCGCACCCTTATCACACCGCCACACAGGATCGTGATTCTGAGTGTCGCGATTTCGGTTTCATATCGTGTATCGTTACAGCCCTACTAATCAGTGTCTTAAGGATCATTAGAAAACACAGGTAGGTGAGTTTTATCAGGGTTGGAGCTAAACCCTGCAGTGCATCGGACCCCCAGGGGAAGATTTGAGGAACCCTGCCCTACACCAAATCCAACCCTAAACCTACCGATAGTGTTAAAAAATGCAAAACTGATATAAAAATGCATTTGTTGATGCAACCGTGTTATTTCAACTTCCTTTTACACAGATTTGAACTGTTTTGTCGAACCGTAGTTTACATGGGATTCGAACCGATCAGAGCTCATCACCTCTCTGTGCTCCTACTGTCTATGAAAACCAGATATGAGATATGAAGCTGCATATGTGTGATGCTAACGTTCAAAAGCATCAGTTTTTTAAATCTCCCACCATATTAACACTGTTTTGAAGTCATAACATGACATTCTTCAAGTCGTTGTGCTAAAAACGCTTTATTTTTAGTGTTACTGTTGTTCATTTCTTCATTTCTCTTTACATACATGTACGTATTCGTGTCTCGCTAAACGGTGCACCAAGGTTTTAGATGTTAGTCCCAGTCTTGCATTGTTGACTTCAGTGGCGGTGTGTGTTGTGTTTGTGTAGGGTCTGATAGCAGAGGAGGGCACATCAGTGGGTGACGAGGAGGATCCCGAACGCTTCCGGGAGGCTGTGCTGCGCTTTGAGCGTCTGTTCTGTTTGCCTCAGAGAGAGAAGCTTGTGACGTATTTCTCTTGCAGCTACTGGAAAGGACGAGTGCCAAACCAGGGCTGGATCTACCTCAGCACCAACTTCCTGTGTTTCTACTCCTATATGCTGGGAAATGAAGGTTAGAAACATGATCGCCTGTTTGCACAAAATACCACAGGCTGGCCATTTTGAGATGGTCCTTTTAGAATTTTTGGAATCAAGGCCCCGCATATTACCATACTTATGGCCCCCTGGGGTCTCTATTTGAAAACACCTACACTGCCTTATAAACGTTTGAGATCAGTACGATTTTTAATGAGTCTCTTATGCTCATCAATGCATTATTTGTTCAAAAATAAAGAAAAAACAGAAAGAATATTGCAATTTCTAATATAGTTTAACTAGTTTAATAATATAATTTACTCCAGTCTTCAGTGTTACATGATTCTTCAGAAATCATTCTAATAAGCTGATTTATTATCAGTTTTGAAATGGTTGTGCTGCTTAATATTTCTGGAACCTGTGATACTTTTTCCAGAATTCTTTAATGAGTAAAATGTAAAAAAAGAATGAGTATAATGTTTTTTCAGACAATATTAGTCGTTACTATCATTTGTTATCCATTTTAACGTGTCCTTGCTGAATAAAGGTATTAATTCCTTTAAAGGTGCCATAGAATGGAAAACTGAATTTACTTGGCATGGTTGAATAATAACAGTTCAGTACATGGACATAACATACTGTGAGTCTCAAACACCATCGTTTCCTAC
>JAUMHQ010000069.1:14969368-14991030 GCA_032361165.1 Enteromius paludinosus
TTAATTATTGAAAGCATTTATAAATAATTTATTTTATATAATAAATTAAAAAACACTTTTTTCCAGAAACGCTGTGTTGGGTCTTTACATTTTTCTGATAAATAAAGGAAAGGAACTCTTTATTTAGGCAAACTAAGTGCAGCACAACAGAGGGTTATATTTAAAATTAAAATATGGAAATATGGAATAAGAAATTTGTTGTTGTTGTTGTTTTTACTAATTTTACAATTATTTAAAAAATAAATATTTTGCTATTAGTAATAATAATTTAATAATATAAGTAATAATAATGTTTGCTATAAGTCTTTTTGCTATAAGGGAATATAAACTATTTTGTGTAACAGATTGAATTGCCACTGAGAGTCATGGTTGACTTAATGATTTTGGCTTCACTTTGGATTCCTGGGAAAATCCGCTACATGAGACCATGACGTTTTCAATGATCAACTCCAAGTGCTTGTTTTAAATGTCCCATCAGGTGAACAAAACCTTTGTAACCCTAGATAAATTCATTAATGAATGAACTTGAAATACCTATTTTTGTGGTGCATTACAATAGCCCATGTATTCATGTAGTGTAGGAAATGGCAGTGGCTTAGCTCCTAAAGTTAGTCAGCCTTATCCCTCAAACATCCCATCTCACCCGTTAACTTATGGGACTCATATAGACTCTGAACCCTTTCACCACATAAAACAGCCATAACAATGATAATAACATTAAAATGGAATCTCCTGCTGTTGGGCGGAAAATTTGCCCTCTTTTCCTCTCCGCTTTGGTCTCTGTCTCAATACCCCTTTAATTTATGGAGCAGTTAGCTGTGAATTTGAACCAGACGCCTCTGCAGGATTGCAACTGACTGCTTTTAATAAACCTTAGAGGAAGTGGTTGTCCAATGGAGCACAGAGAATAGCGTCTGTGGCCAGGAGAGGTTTAATCTATAGCAGAGACCCACAAGCCTTTGTTTTGATGTGACTCAAAGAACCACACTAAAGCGTATCTCAGGAACTACTCTTGTCTTTTTATGTGTTGCACAGAATGTTTTGGTTTGATTTGTGGCGCATTTGGTGGTGGTTTCAGATTTGTAAACCAAGGTTATGTATGCGTTCTGCGCCAGTGCACGCTGGTTTGTTTTAAAGAATTAACTATTAAACATTTCTTTGTCCTTTAAAATAAGAGTTCAGTGTACTCTGGAAACCAAAATTATACTAAAACTTGCTGACATCAATATTTGCTGTCGACTAGGTTTGCTGTCCAAAAGCCGGTTTACTTTGTAATCTGCCATATTTCTAAGTGAAACAAGATATTCAACGAGAATAAGCCATAATTTAAACCAGATCAGATTCTACTTTACACAGTATAAGTGTGATCCCTTTAAACTGCACATAGGACTCATGTATTTGTTGTTCTGATTTTGTTTCTCTCAGTCCTTTGCATGCCGTGTCATTCGCTCTGGCGTGTGGGATCCCTGGTGTGACCCTGTTGACCCTGGGTGTAAATCCACTGACTGGCTTCCTGGGCGCCCTCAACATCTTCCTGTACACGTGCTGCTATACTCCCCTGAAACGCCTCAGCATCACTAACACCTGGGTGGGTGCCGTGGTGGGTGCCATCCCACCTGTGATGGGCTGGACAGCAGCCACCGGCTCTCTCGATCCAGGTACAACCTCCTCTTACAAGCACACACTAGTGATAACAGTTTCTGCTGAATGACTTTGATAAAACATATTTACTTCCTGCACAAACATTTAGATAATGCGTACACATATATTCATGCACACACATATCCTGAAATGTATTTACATTCATTAATTAATTTTATTCAGGTTATATATAAATAGATTTTCCATATAAAAAAAATTTTCTTAAATATATCCATGCATGTGGTATTTATATATGCAGACGAAATATACACAGTACACACGTATATTATCTAAACATAATCTTTTATTTTAAATGTGATTAATCACAACTAATTGTTTGATGGCACTAATTAAAATACGCTTCTTACCTGTTTTGTAACAAATCGTTTAAAAATGGCGTTTTTGTCAATGCTTTGATTTAAGGAGAAAAATAGCATTAACTTTCCTCATAAGAACACTCATAAACTTGGCAAGATATTAAAGGATGACAGATTTGTCATTTCCTGTTGAATGATTCCTTTAAGGACCACATACATCAATTCTCATAGACATGGTTTGACCCCTAGAGCTGTGAAGTTCTTCTCATAACACCATATATGGCACTGGTGGGCATGGATGATATTACCAGTGTTATTATATACCTTATCATGTGATATCTTTTCTCTCGCCAAAGAGCTAAATGTTAGTGTTTCAACCAGGAATTTCCTATCACTGATATGTGTCCTTAGTCTTAAAAGCCCTCTTTGTGATCGTTCCAGTGCTATCACGGTTCGTCCCACAGTTCAGGGTTGTGTGGCCATTCCAGAGAAGTGAAACTTGATGTGCATGCTCCATATGGCACACTCATGAGTGCCGTAGTTACATATACACCCAGCATCCTGCTCATGTTTTTTTTTTTTCCGAAGACATCTCTCGTCTAAGATCAAGTGTTTGTGGAAGACAGCAGGGGGTCTTTGGCCTGTTTTGCAAACTATTAAAAGTGCACTGTTGTGGCAACCATGAGATCTGTTTTCACAGGAGCGAAAGACTGAAGTGTTTGTGCGCATATTTACATGTTTTCCCCTGAGCTCCCATCTGTCTTTTATAGTAGTAGTTTCAGTGCCCTTTCCGAGCATGTGTTTATTAGCATGTGCAAACCTAAATATTGATACGACCCCATCTAGAGTGAGGTCACAACATGAAGTGGGTCAAAAACAGCTATGACTTCATTCAATATTTGGTTTATTTTATATTGCAGTTTATGTAGTAGAACTAGTCATCTATCTGAGAAACCGCATTGTTAATATATTTTGTGGAAGTGCTAAAGAGGGGGTACATTTGAAGTGACGAAAAATGTATACCTTTATTAATCAACTGGAGAACTTGCCAACAATCCTCATTAAATTACTGCTTTATGAAATCTGTTTTATTATTGCCAAATTCAAAAAATGCTGTTTTGCATTTGAATTGAATTTCTCTGGATTATATTTTAATAGTTTGCTTAAATTTGAATGATCAAAAAGTATTTGAACAATTGTTTAATTTATTATACTTTAATTTTTAATTTAGTTTTATTAATTTTTTTTTAAATATAATTTTTAATTAATTAATTAATTTTTTTAATATAGTATTCAGCGAAGGTAATCAAATTAATACATAAAACTTCAACAATTAAATTTTTTTAAATCAAATTCCTTTAATTTCTATGCAAACAAATATATATATATATATATATTATTATTATCTGTATTAGGATTATTTTGGTTAATATTTTTTTTTATATCATATAAAACATCTTAAACTTGATTTAAAAGCATTTCTTTAATCAGCCAATCTTTTACTTGGACATTGGAGTTTCTGTCTGTATCTGAACGTATGTTAATTATTGACCAGTATGTTCATTATTTTTTTCTTTTTTTTAAAGCTTTTACACTGAACTTTGTTGTTGTTGTTATTATTTTAAATTAATGAAATGTACTACTTCTATTTATCATAATCACTATCATCAAACTGAATTAAGTATTTTCACTGTCACTGTCAAAATTGCATTAAAATGACATTACATACACTTCAGACATTACCTACATATTCCCAGTGAACCAAACACTGATCTTATATTTGTAGACTCTGGTGTCACCCAGACTATTTTCTTAAAGCAAGTTCAAGAACACACAAAGCATAAAAAGATGACCTGAGTGTTTGAGGTCTCTGTCATGTTGCCCCGTGCTGTGTTTCCCAGAGGATTTGTGTTTTCTTAGATCACACACACACTAAGGCAGCGCTGCGTCATGCTCCACTACCCCTGCACGGGCCGCTGTTTGTGCGGTGTCACCTTTCCACTCTTCCAATAGTGTTTGTTTCCTCCGCAGCAGGATGTGAAGGAACTTGTCTTTTCAGTGATCGTAGTCACTCTCATTTCCTGCTGGCACACATGCACTTCCGATGGTGTTTAAATGATCTGGGAGAACGTGTTTGTTTATTCACTTCTTCTCTTCCTCTCTCCGTCTCTCCAGGAGCGCTCTTACTGGGATGTTTCCTGTTCTCCTGGCAGTTTCCTCACTTTAACGCACTAAGCTGGAATCTAAGAGAGGACTATTCGCGAGGCGGGTACCGAATGATGTCTGTCACCCATCCCGGCCTTTGTAAACGTGTGGCCCTTCGCCACAGCGTAGGCCTCATTGGCCTCTCAGCCTTGGGCCCTGTGCTGGACGTCACCACCTGGACGTTCCCCTTAGTCTCTCTGCCCATTAACCTTTACATCAGCTACCTGGCTTTCAGGTTCTATCGGTATAGCGACAGACAGAACGCCCGGAAGCTGTTTTTCTGTAGTCTTTGGCATCTGCCCATGCTGCTGCTGCTGGCCCTTACCAGCAAGAAGAGCCACGTGCCGCAGGACGAGGCAGCTCTGGCTCCCAGCACACCGTCTGTAACTCCGTAGAGCAAATTCAATCCCCTGTCATCAGCCCTAAAAAGACACCAAAATTGTGTACCTTGGAGAGGGAAGTCATAACCTCTTTCCATTGTCGTAAAAGTTTCTGCCGGGGAAGAATAACAGTATAAAAATTCACTCAGGTCACATGTACACAAATCGGTGCTCTATGTGTGTAAATAATGATATATTTATTTGACGCAGCCCCCCTGTTGTCTGTAAACTCATAGATGGCTTCTATAGACTGTTTTGTGTCTATGTGGATCATTGAAATTAAGACGAAGAAAACGTTTTGCCTAGAATTTGCAATTAACAATGCCATTACTGTGGATATTATGGTTAGATAATGGACAACGGTTTGTTTAAATGCACCTATCGAGTAATTTTCAAGTTTGTGCTCATCTAATTACTTGCTAATTGATATTTTGAAAGTTTTTACTTTCTAAGTCGGTTAATATTTTATTTCGGCAGTAAATGATTCAGTAAAGAAACCTCTGCGTCTCACACTGCAGGCCCAGAAGCCTTTATTCTGCATGAAACTCCGTCCCCTCTGAGTTGAGATGTTGAGAGGATGGTCGTTTTGGAGAGCCCTCAGGTATTAGCTCCATCAACGATCCTTATTAGTCAAATAAATTCAAGTCAACTCATTTGAACTCCCCAGTACTGAATTACTGTTGATTCATTGAATGTAACAGTGCTGAATACCACTGACTGCAGTCATGCTTTGTTCGTTACTGGTTTGCTCTCTCCAAGCAGCAGCTGCATACAGCAACTTCATCTGACCTCCCTGTATCACTGACTTGTGTGAAGTCACAAAAATAATTAAAGTTCTTATTAAAATGTGTTGTGATCAAGCTTGTGTTTGAGTTTTGATTTGAAATCTTGGACATGCAACAAAATAGCACAATGTACTTTTTTATGCTGCCAGTAGAAACACATTTTTTTTCAGTTTTTATATATGGTAAAGCTGCTGTGTTAATAACTGTTGTGTCAGTTATACATTAATTGTTATATGCTCCGATTAATGACATTCAGTCATGCTGTGTATATTATGTATGTTTAAAGATGCACATGCAGTATGTATTTAGAAAATATTTAAAATGCATTATATTAGTAGAATTTATTTTACAAATAGATTTATAAACACATTTTCTTAAATAAATACTTGCATGCTTATAAATGTATATACATTATTTAAACACAAATTATTTTTGATGTGATTAATCTAAATTAATAGTTGCTCAGAACTTAAATAGAATAAAGTATTATGTTGTATTTGTTCAAAATCACCAAGAAAGTAATATTCTAAAAACCTACAATTTAAATATATATATATATATATATATATATATATATAATTTATTTAAAAATGTTGTTCATTCTTGTCATGCAATTTTCTGGGGCTTTATATAACGTTTATTGCCATCAGTGTTTAACTTAATTTTTTTTTTTTTTTTTGATGATTAAAAAGTTTTTTTTACTAAAAAAAAAATGACATTAACCTTGCTGGATAAAAGTGTCTGATTTTTAGTTACATTTATTACTGATTACACAAGTTCTTGGATTACACATTAGAGAATGTAGTCTGGCTACTTTTTTTCCCCTAATGCTTTTAGATTACTTTTACATTTTTTAGAATTCTTTTATCACAGATCATATTTAGTTTTTTTCTATTTTTAACATGCATCATAAAATGCTTTAAATATGACAGCAAGCCCAATTGATTGAATATTAGTACTACATTCATATTGTTAATGGAAAAAAATAAAAAGTCCATGAAAAGGGGATGTAAGCTGATTATCAGCCTTTTAATAATATATGCAATATACTCTAATTACAAGTACTTGTCATTTTTGGAATCTGATCGTATAACCCAGATTGCATGTAATACAAAATGTTATCCATTTATTGCATTGTGTATTTTTGTTTGTGTGTAATATTTTCCATATCAATGATATTTGTATTGTAAATATGTGCGGACAGGTAGTTTATACCATGCAGTGGTTGAGTTGTGTCTCCAGACAGGCCTGAAAATAATGTCTGGCTGCTCTGGACACATTTGGCTAAGATATTAGCTCATATAATCTCCCGAATATCGACCTCTGCACCTGTCCGGCTACAACACTCGATACCACTCCGCTGTTTCCTTCCCAGTTGTCCTCTATAGTTCCACTTCTCTCAGCACCTCCATTAGATGCCCACATATACAGTATGCTGAGCTTTAGTCAGGACGGCAGGGCGAGGCTTCCCCCCCCTCTCGTAAAGATCGGCTCTCTGGATGCAGCCAGTGCCTTTCACATCAGAGAGCCAGTGAAGAGATGGAGGGGGAGAAACAGCTGTTCCCAACATGTCAATAGATTAAATAGCAGTTCCAGCCCTCCTGGGGTCCGTCGACTCTCCCACCATGATTTTACAGCTTCCGCTCTGTAGGGTATTCGTGGTGGACACCCTGTGTGGGACGAAGTACACAGACCTTCCAGTGCCCGAGCATCGAATGGGACGTCCTGCACACTTTTATAGGGTATTGCTGTGGTCATACGCATCGGTTTACAAGTGAAAGTGCTTGCTTTTCCCGTTTAAGTGCCTTTCTCCCTCCTTTATCAGGTCAGGGTTGACGAATGCATCATAAATGGAGTAATCCTCTTCTCAGGGAAAAATATTGTTTGACTCTGAGTGTCACGGAGCGGGTTTCTCACAGTGCGTTCATTCATTATGAGCTGTGAACCCTGAGGAGGTGAGCACATTTCCCATAATGATCTTTGGCTCTCTGCGGTTTTTCTCATCCAGCTTGGATTCTCATTACAGTTTTAACAGCCTCCCAGACCTTCATTTGTTACAACAGCAACAGGTGGATTTCTCCTCTCTTTTCATTTACAGGCAACAAAATGCTTTGAAATCTTACCCTTGAAATGCAGGATGATTTCATTTTTGGTTGTTAAAGCAAATGTTTACTCTGTTTAGTTTGTAAACGAAACCGATTACCATTAAGAATAAATCTTTCTGAACTCTTAACGCTGAGTGGCAGCTATAAACAGTATTTTTCTAAAATGCTCTTTAACTGCCGTTTAAGCATGTTAGGCAGGATGACAAACAATTTTGGCAGACGTCGGGCAGCAGTGCATCAAGTATTCCTGGCACGAAGTGTGTAAGGAAAACAGTATAGCGAAAAGCTTTTGAAACTGATTTATACCTACTCGCCACTTGCTTGAAATCAGTCATGGGCTGGACGAATGTTTCTTGGGCAAAGTATTCCCTGAACTTCTTTAAACTCGCACAGATATATTTGCCTTAAGGGAGTCACTCATTTTTGAACCCGCACAGTGACATCAATCTCAGAAATGTGGTCTAGTTCATACGTTATAGTGGTGAAAGGCGACAGAAGAGTCCAAGGTCTGTGCCAGAGTCAATAATGATGTAAAAATAATACATTGTAACATAAAAAGTCCTGTACTGATTTTAAAAATGTTGCTTTTCTTTCATCATTCAGAATGTTTTGGAGGGAATTTAGACATTTTGTGATTGTTTCATCCGATACACATTTAAGCAGATACTTTCATCCAGCAACTTACAATATAGGCATACATTTAAAGGTAGTCCTGCGTGACTTTGGTGATTCTAGCAACATGCTCTACTGTTTAAGCTACATTTTTGGAGACCTAAAATAAAAAAAAAGTAGAATTCTGTGTTTTTCTGTTTAGTATTTTGTTGCCACTTACATTAATGATAAATCACTATTCAGAAAAGATCCAAATGTGGGTGTGTGTGCATATATATATTTTTGTATTTTTTAGTATTTTTTTATGTATTTATTTATTTATTTTTTCCTCTGAGAAGATATTGACAATTGTATATTCTTTACTACTTCTGAATTAATTATTGTCCACGCAGGCCCTAAATATTAAATTAGAGTTTGCTTTATTCAAAAAGATGTTTCAAACAAAAACAGAATTTTAAATAGCCTATTGACTCAATTTGAAGGAGTTCATATAGTTACTAACGTTTTTGTTTTGTAATAAACAATGCTATAATTAGCTTATACTAGGTTATTTAATGTTTAAAATGTGTTGTTGTTGTTTTAAACGCCGTCTCTGTATGTATAGTTTGTCATGAAAGTGAAGTGTAAAGTGCAAGTCTCCCGAAGTCGTGTAAAACCTGAAAAATAAATCTGTAATTTCGACGCCCTTATTTCTTATAAGCTAATTATTACTTTCTATTTCGAAATAATTAATCTGCTAGAAATGTTATACAGCGTCTTTGTCTTTGAATCGAGAACAACTGAGAAAAGGTAATGGAAATGTATTGGTCAGAGGGAGTGGGACTGCTCTTCTTCACTTTTTAAGCAGTGTAAATAATGAGATGCGTGTTTATAACGAGCTGAAGCGCCGCTTGATTGTTTTTTTGCAAAACTGCACAAAAAAATTCGTCAGCAGCATGACTGAAAAATATCTTCTACTGCAGCGAAGCATAACTTTAAGTGTATTTTACTGAACCTTTTTTTTATTAATATATTTACAGTGTAAATATCCTATCCAAATAAAAAAAAGAGAAATATGATGATATACAATAATTTCATAGTTGAATCGGGTTGTATTCCGTTTATTATCCGTGATTTAAATAACGTGATGGGTCAAGAGTTTGAATAAATTGGAAAAACTAGATTTTATAGACTTTAAAACTATTTCGAGTAACTAAAATATCTGGGAAAATATCGTGGTGACATTTTTTTGCTTGCATTAGTTGACTTTTCTTTATGCAGATGAGGATTTATCATGAGTTTTGAACTTCTGACTTGCTGACAGATTAATGCGATTAAATTTATAGCAGATTTTCTTACTGCGTTGCACGTTTGTGTAAGACGTCTGAATGTTCATAGACTACCCCGATTCTTCAGCTAGCCTATTTCAGCTTTTTTAATAGCTACATGAACAAATAACTTTTAAGATAAAATATAAAAAAACACAATAAGTATCAACATCGTTCATTTTACGTTTGCTTAATCCAGATGAAAAATTGCTCTTTAGTTTAGGCTATTAAAATTTGAGTATACAAGTCTCCATACAGATGTATTTGTATGCTAAAATGTATTAAATACATTCACTACGCTTATATTGTTTGTACGGGAATTTTTCTCAACTTCCCAAATCCAGATTCCTTTCTAAACCGTTCAGCTGCGTAAAATTTGCAGAAGGGGTAAAATCTTTGGAAACTCCCAAAAACTGGAATAAAAGGATTCCGGTCTAATGTTTCTCTATCCAATAAGAGCGTTTAATAGGCTCTGCGACCAAGTGTCTTGTCTAAACTTCCCGCCCACATTGCTCCCTGAATGGCAGGAGTCTTTAAATAGCCCCGCCTTTATTCAAATGAATGCTCAGCGGTAGGCTGTCCCTGCTGTCAATCACACGCATCAGCGCTGTATAAGGTCTACTCTCCCGAAAGCGCTCAGACACTCGAGGATGCGGCCGGGAGCAGCTTTCGCGGCTGGGAATCAAGTGCACCGGTCGTTCTCGATAGTTTTCTCGTTTCCTCCCGCAGATATGAGCGAGAACAGCTGACTAAACTCGCATTCCTAGATGCCCCGATCACTTTGGGCTAGTTTGTTTCACGTCTGAGGATTTTATTGTGCACTCGAATGGCTTTTAAAAACTCCTGAGGGGGGATTGGACCTGGACCTGGACAGAACTCTACCTACCTGTCAATATGTCCAGCTGGAGTGTGATGGTCTGCATGCACAGGGCTTATGGAATATAGCCTGTTCTGTCACCATTTTTACGCACTCTCTGTCAGTCCCGTGAAGAAGAAACTCGGGCTCCTCTTCATTATGCTGCTTCTCTGGGTCTACATGCTGTACTCCTGCGTGGGCTACTGTGCCACTATGCCACCAAGTCTAGTTGTGGACAATAGTAATAACAACCGAGCGAAGGAGACGGATTTCCTCGGGAAATACGCCGAGGCAGAAAGTGGCCGGCCGGACCTGATGATGTCCAAGCTCCTGTCCAGACCGCAGAGCTCGTGGACGGAGGTAGAGTCAGACTATGACGAGCCCGCGGTCAGGAGATCTCCCAGAGACTTTTCTAAAGATGAAGCGGACTCGGACCGGGCTGAGGAATGGGACGACGGCAGGAGAGTTTCTCCGCTGTCAAGTTTCTCCAACGGCTCGGGCAATAAGAAGCTGCCTCAAGCGATCATCATCGGCGTGAAAAAGGGCGGAACGCGCGCGTTGCTGGAGTTTCTGCGCGTGCATCCAGATATCCGCGCGGTCGGAGCCGAGCCGCACTTCTTCGACCGTAACTATGACAACGGACTGGACTGGTACAGGTAAGAACGTGAATAATAAATATCTTACTCGTCATACTTTCATTCGCTTTTATTGTTCTATTGTCATGTAGACCATAATAAATGCACTTTGACCCTACCCTTTCCAAAATAGCTTTTGGTATTTTAAAATAATATTTATTATTTGATTTAAATTTAATTGTTTTATTTGTTTTTAACCACAAAAGTTGAATGTGTGTGTGTGTGTGTGTTAACAGTGTGCTGGCATTTTCTTTTCAAGTAGTCTTGAGCTGTACAATTAATCCCAACTTAATTTATAATTAAGAAATAATTAATATCGACTAACTATACCTTAGCTGTCATTTTACGACCGCTTTCAGTTTGATTACTAAAGAAAATTGAGAATTGTAAGATAAATTAAGCGTAAATATAAATTTTAATTGAAATGAACGGAATCCTGCAACTTGTTTAATGTTCTATAAAATTAGAAATAGGCCTATGATAGACTATATTCAAATGAGAGAAAACGGAGAATAGTTTTTAATTTAATTAAGCTTTAGGCTACTCTTTTTGTAATTCATAATTTATCTGAGCTTTAAAAGTTTGACTGCGGCGTGTTTCTTCTTAATAAGCAAAATAAGCAACGTGAACCAAATTAGCTAACACTATTTTATAGGCACCTTCTAACTTTATTTCAAAGCGAACTTTTTTTTTTTTTTACTTTTTTTTTTTTTTTTGGCTGGCTATCTGTCATTCATTATGTAATTTTACCCTTTGGCTAGATCTCAAACCTTTCTATGCAATCAAATGTAATGATTATTATGCAAATGGCATGTTCTGTATGGTTTCCATTCAGTCATCTAGAAACGCATAGTTGCAGTAGCGGTGGATTTCAGATTCCAGTTTAAACATTTACTTTGGTTCCGCTGTTCCGGCTACTGTCGAACTATTATATTTGGGCCTGCAATGTTGAACACAGTCCTTCAAATACTCATTAATTCAGACGGATATTATTCAAATAAATACAATAGATCGGCAATGATACATTTTTTTTGTGATTGTAATATCTTGAGAGGTGACTCGTACTGTATCCGACCGCAGATGACGCAGTGGTCTCTGTTGGACACACTGATCATTGCAGGTTAACGGACCTCTGCTTATGCGCTTATTTTTAAAACATGTTCTTTTCCCCCTTTTTGGCCCAAGTTTTGTCAATTTTCCTAAATGGGCTAAATGATTGCAGTGGATTTATAAAGCTCGGTGACCATTTTAATTTTCGGTGCGCAAGTGTTTATATTAGTGTTTATGTTTATATAAGAGAATTAGAGATGGAAAATAAAAATCATGCATGGGAGTAATTGACATAATGGGACCAATAAAATTAGTGGCTTGTGAATTGTACTAGACTTGTTTATATTGTCTTGAATGTAAGTTTAGTTCAGCGCAGCTGTGTTTTTCTTTTTGCGTTGTTCTTACAACCTGTAAAATTTCACGGTAAACTTTTCGTCTTGCATTTGGATTTGAATTTATAGTTCCGCATAGCGGTTTCTTTTGACGGGGTTTTTGGACATCACTAATTGGCCTGTTTCATTCTATCTACTAACGTGCCAGAACACAGTTTGAGAGCTCATAAATTCATTAGCCACTCGCTGGAACAACTCTAGACATTTGTTTCAAATCAACCTTCGGAGTAGATTTAGGACTTTTCTAGTTACTTATAGGCCTGTGTTGCAGTTATTTAAATGTGATGACATGTTGATTAACTGTTTGGTAACTTTATTAATGTTTTACTGTAAATGTAATGAAATAAATGTATAGCTTGTATGAAATGAAGCTGAAGAGAGAAAGGGGGATGTATTGCCCCAGAGTCTGTCTCTGCTTACCCCAGACCCAGAGTGGAAAGAAACACTCAATAAGTTGATAAAACAGTACTGGACTGCACGCCTGTCTCTCTAAACGGATTTGCAAAGGTTTGAGGGGGTGAAAGCCCAGTGCTTTTAAATATATGCGACATTTCAGGGCCCCTATAACAAAAAACAGGACGGGTGAAAGAATGGGCGTTGCAGTGAATGCTCGGTAGTCCAGCTTAGATGAAAAGAGAATTATATTCATGCATGTTGAGAAGAAAAAAATTTTTTTTGATTAATTATTTAAATGCCAGGGCCTCACTTCAGTCTAATGCAAATTTAGGCTGATCCAGCAAAATCAGTCATGATTGTTCCAGAATTGTTCAGATTCTTACACGTCCTTCGTTTACTAAATTCAATGAAACGATCACATCTTTTACAATACACATACATAAAGAGAAAATAAAGTGGCCAGAAGTGTTAATTGCATCTTTATTTAGTAAAGTTGTACTGAAAAAGAAAAACGAAAAATAATAAAAAAAATAAAAAAAAAGAGAGAGAGAGCAGCTTTTTTTTTTATTAAGTAACTTTTTTTTTTTTACTTTTTTTTATCAGTGGATGTGGGATGTAAAACCAGGGTTTTCTTCTAAAATGTTTTTTATTCCGTTTTTTCCTTATAATAATAATAATAATAATAATAATAATTAAAAAAATGCTCCAAATGAAGAGCAGATCCTTTACCAAGTTACATAGTTGGTTGAATGTAACTCTGTCGAGTAAACAACCGATAAGTTACATGTAAAAATCCAGAGGATGAAAACACTGGGCGTTGAAGGGCATAATGGTTGTTTTCCACTCTTATGAGAAAGTTTTTTGTCTCAAGTTTTACAGGATTCACATGCCATTACAGCTGGTTTGAGTTGGACATTCGATGCCACAGCAAAATTCTATATCTGGCCACTGCTGTTTGGGTTGAAGATACGAGGCACAAACAAATGCAGGCTTGTTTTTTTACTTTTGCTCTGACTTTTTTTATTCTCACTTTTCTGTCTCCGACATCTCTGGTCTAAAATGGTTTCGGAGAGTGTGTGCAGACAGATGGAGCGCTTGAGGTGAACTCTGTGTACTGGTGTGACCGTGAAATGGCCAAAGTCTTTATTTTTTAAAACGGTCCCTCTCACAGGGCTGCACAGGACTCTAAATCTGAGTTTTAAGAGTGTCCCATATTCAGCGAAGTGATTTGCTATGTAGTGGAAAAGAGTTCATAGTGCAGAAACCATGCATTTTAAAATATCCCCAGCGCATGCAAGCCATTTTTAATTAGGTGTTTTGCTGTGGATGTGTTAACCCTGTTTATAAGAAAGTTGTGGTTGACCTTTTTAGACCTTTCTGAGCTACAGAGAGCTTGACAAAGAGACATGGCAGATGAGCTTTTGTTCCTCAGTACTGGTTAGACCTGTTCAAGCTGTTTTCGATACAGTACGTCTGGTGTATGATTCATAGACATTCAAACATTATCTGCAGGCACTTCACATTTTGTTATGATCTTCTCCCAAGAATGTCTGGTCAATGTAAAGTTTGTAACAACTGCCAGTTTATTTGTCACAGATATTACAGTGAATTGCTTTAGTGAATTGAATTGTTGAGTAATAACTTTGGCAATTCTCCTTTCGCAGATTTCAGTTTCAACTACTTTTCTGATTTGTGAGACCTTGCAAAATCTCTGCTGGTTTTGCTTCTTTTTTTTTTTCTTTTTTTTTTGTGGAGACTCTGATGATTTAATAAGCAGTTGAGTTGGCTTCTCAAAAATCCCACCCACCCAGACAGACAGGGTCTCAGCTGGAACAGCAAACGTTGTGGAAGCCCTGGTGCTGTGTTTGACTTAATATTACATCATTTTCAAATCTACCAGAGCAGTTTTTTAGTCGACTCTTCATAGGCAGTCAACTGGTAACTTTTAGTCCATGTGTCAGCGAGTGTTTGAAAGTCAGGTATCTAGTAGTACAATGCAGTTCTTTAGTGTGCAGTCCCCGAGTCCATCCTGAGATTAAGGGTGTGTTTTCTGAATAGCAGCCGTTAAACAAGACGGTCCGTAACTGCAGGCCAACAAAAGGACAAGTGAAGCATTGTTCCGTAAGAGGGAAGTGTTTAGCAGAAAATCCCGTTCCGCTATCGGACCAGGGAACACTCTTGGAAGCATGTCACTTGAAAGTTCTGAAGTGCTTGGAAGGCCCTGACCCCCTGCCACCTTGCCCAGATGAGCACTTCCATCCATGGAATGGCTAGTTCTGGATGGATGACTCTGCTTTTGTACCCACACTCTATGGAGTGTTCACGCCACCATGTAGGTGACCCAAACGGACGCTGTGGCCAGTGACCCCCTCCTTCCTGCTTGTACAAAGCAGGGGCCACCCTCTCTAAGTGGTACCGGGGAAGATCAAGCTGAAATTCGGCTATGCCTACTTTCTTGCCACACAGACATAAAAATTTAAATATTAGGAATCAACAGAGAAAATGAAGCTTGACTTTATTGGAAAGTCACTTTTTGTTACCTTACTACTTGCAGTGTATGTGTGTGGAATGATGGTTGGTGACTTTTGTAGAAGAAACGTACACCCCCGCACTCACACAGATAAGCACAAAGTAATGACTCAAGCCAGCTTAGACCCTGTGGGACTACATGTATTGATTAGTTTACGCTGTGACGGGCACTGTGTGGTGTTGGGTTAAAGGTCTTTGTGGCTCGGGTTATCTGTGAATCAGTTGAGCAACGTTGCCTCTGTAAAGACCATCTGCACTGCAGGTGAGACCCGATCAAGCCCTCATCCTGCCTGTACACACTCGATTAGTTATTAGACTCCAAAAATTGATTTTAATGCATTTAAATGCAAATATGTTTTGTGTGTGTGTGTTATATATATATTATTATATTAGTAATATTGGTCATTTTTATTTTCAATTTCCTTTCTTTGCCTGCAGTCACTTTGGGGTTACAGTAATTTGAATCTATAAACTGATCCCAGGTCAGGTTTAAGGAGCAGCATCCATGAAAGCGGTTCGGTCTTATAGTAGAATAGACTTCCTCCGATCAGCTCCGATCTTAACCTTGACCGGTCATCCATTCAGCAGTCAGCAGGTTGACATCCTCCTTTGAGAGCCTGAGCAGAGCTGACGGAGGACATTCAAAGGACTGCCTCCAAATGATGCTTTAGTGTTGGCAAAACTGCTCAGCATCCTTTAGACCAAAGGATTACTCTGCTTTTGTGTTCAACCTCAGCTCCGTTTCTGCTTTCTCCTCTCGTGGAACTCATTTCTCACACTTCTGAGAAGTGAACCACTTTGTTTTGCTATTGCTATATCCAGTTTGCATTCTCTTCCAATCTTCTCTTTGCATTTCCGGTAAACATTTGGACTCAGATATGTGTAAGTGTAGAAGAATAACATAAAGAGCCTCTCATACGTGTCTTCTCTCCTCGTATCTCATATTAGAGTCGGGCCCCACATCAAGCTCTAGTTTCCCTGTCGGAGGCGGGGCTGTTGTAGGCCTCATTGCCCACATAAGGCCACCCCCAACCAGGCACACTGGTCAGAGAGAGAAAGTGGGCCCCTACTTGAGCTGGCATGGCTTTACCAGTGGGCTAGACCAAGCAGGAAGGGTCTTAGTTTAGAGAAAGGGGCTTTCATTCGCCAAATTACCACCGGCTAATTGTGAAAAGGATGGCCTGGGGAGAGGCAGACAGTAGAGGCCCACTGTGGTGGCCTGCCATTGAGAAACTACAGTCTTCTCCAGAGAAAAGCAAAATAACATGGCCGCCCTCAGCAGGAACCTCCTTCTGGAGGATAAAATAAAGGGTTGACAGGAACTTGATGTCAGCCCCTCGTGTTTCTAACCCTCCTACTGGAATATTGTGTCAAATTCAAACACCCAACACATGCAACCAATGAAAAAGTCGAAGATTGTTTGTAACTGTACATGCAACTTTTTTCTTATAGTATTAGGTAATCATTTACATATACTCTCTCTGGTTGATTGGACAAGATAAAACCTTCCCCTTCCTCTTTTAATTTGATTTCAGTGTCCTGTTGTGTACGGACCCTCCCTCTGAGCTTGCAGTGAATTGGGCTCTTTTTAAACGAAACGATAATTTGGATGTCGGATGTCTTTCTTCAGCAAGTAAATGCTCATTCATTGTAGCTAAATAAACAGCATTTACAGGAGCCCGGGGGCTTCAGCACTCAGTCAGGTAATTGTTGGCCCATGTCTCCTACCAGGTCTGTCTCCTCCCAAGTGTGTGATCATCAGAGCTCATTTTCTGAAAGTTTGATGCCCTGAGGAGGATTATTTGCAGAAGCAGTGAGAAGTGAGAAGAAACTTGAAGTGATGCTACGTATATAACCGCTGACTGCAGATGATTTTTAGTTTTTGTTTTGAGGCACAATGTTTGTTTGTGTGTGTGTCTGTCGATCTGTGAAGAAAGTGAAAAGCAGAGGATCAGGGAGAAGTAGAGACCCCCTGAGGTTTCCATTAACCTCAGCGAGAAAAGAGCAGACAATTAAAGGAACACACACACTCTGCTGATGTGCCCAGAGGAGCACAGCATGAGCTGAGCTCCAGGGCAACAAAGCCAGTGTCTCCCTGTAGCCCAGGAACTGTCACCACTTTTGTCCTCATACTTTCTCTTTTTAGCTCTTTGCATTGTCTTCTGTCTCACGCTCTTCTAGGAAAAGAACCAGCTATTAGAAAATAAGTAAAAACATGCGACATCTTTGTGTCATCTTTTTATAGTGATTGCCGTTTTTTACTTATTAATCATTTATTTTTTTGTATTTGTAACATGAAAATAAGTACAATTATACATTTCAGTCATAATTAAAATCCTTAATTGCATAAATATTCTGTAGTGCTGTATGTTTTTACATCAGCAACAAATGTTGAATTCATGAATGAATGAATATCATTAGCTGAAGCCATAACAGGATCAGGATTGAAAAGACGTTTATGAAAACAAATCAAGCTAGCGAGTTATTCGTTGACTGCTTTTTCTTGCTTCCATAGCCCATTTCTCAAATGTCTCTTCAAATCTGCATTATGTGGTTGAATGGCTTGTCCTCTTGGCATCAAGACTTCAGATCTTGTTTCTTGTGAGTCCGTAAGGCTTTCTGGAACAGGGACAGCAGAGAGAAAGGAAAGCAAAAACATTTGTCATCGTACTCGCGATACATCAACATGCCTGCTGAAATAGCAACCCCTGAAATCAAATTACACCTGTGACATCCGCACTCGGCTGATTACTTTCAGCAGAAGCATTTGACAGTGATCACTTTGTGTTTCGTGCCAGTTGTATTGTCTTCAACTGGCGCTAAGATACCAAAGCGGACCGTAGCTGGGCTTTCAGCCCAAAAAATGTTCGTAGAGTTGCCTTAGGAGAGAGCTGTACGCTCTTGCTAGTCTTCTTGTCTTATATTTGCAGTTTAATTGTCATCTATGGAGCTATCACCACATAATTTAGCTAATTGTGGGGTAGCAATGAAGAATACTACTCTGGAGGAATTTGTAAACCATTAACCCGCAGCATCAAAGTAATGCAGCTGTGCTGTAAGCCTCTGATGTAACCGGTTGACAGACTTGGAGGAAATTCCCAGCTCTTTAAAGCTCACCTGTCTTCAAAAGCTCCTCAGCTGGAGGAGATTGTGTGCCAAGCAAAACAGGATGTAATAGACACATGCATGTGTGTTCTTGAATGTGATGAATGAAAAGTAAAAAATGGACATCTTGGAAGTCTCCTTGCCATTTTAACAACAATCTAGTGAGGTATTCTCTTGTCTTATAAGATGGTCTTTTTGATATCCCAGAGGAACTTTCCAGTGTCCATTGCAGTGAGTCACTGAACGGGTTAAATTTGTGTACATGAATTTTAACTAAATGATGTATATATAAATAGTATAAATTGTATGTGGAAAAAAATACAAGGCAACCTTTAGACTCAAGGCAAATCTGCACACTCTTTGGCTTTGTAGCTTTGCTAATAGCCTTGGTAAACAAGTTAAAACCTCATCAAGTCTAGTTACACTAAACACCGCTAACAGTCTAGAGACTCGTTGTGCCACTCAGTGGGAATGTAAATGAAGTGTGGGACTGAGTCCGTTAACACCCTCTACAAACACCCAAAGTAAACAAGCTTATCACTGCGGATTAACAAGAGCAAGATAAACACTGGGGTACTGGCTTGATCACTGCTAATAACTCAAGTAGATTCAATAGAAAGGATTGTTTGTGGAATTACTGCGAGTGAACATGGAAGAGACAATATTGAATATAGAATACATAATTAAATGCACTGGGTGATTTGTTATAATAAAGTCTATTTTTTTTTTTATATATAGTTGTCTTCAACAAACTAAAAAAATTTAATTTAATTAAATTTTTCAGAATGTTCATTTACCAGCTAAACATTTGAAAATAGCCTACACAAAACTGAAATCTGCTTAAATAATTTATTGTTGCTAATAAAGTAGCTTACAATTGTCAATGAAAGGCAATAAGGATTTCAAATGCCTATTGGATTTAATATGACCCAGATTTATTTAATTTTTTTTTTCAGTCAAAAAATCTAAACACAGTTCTAGTATTTTTGTTCTAGTGTATTATTGTTATGTGCAGAATTCTGTTTTATGCTGAACTTCACTTTTTACAGGGTATTGTATGTTATTTTTAAATTTTCTTACTCGTCAGACTGTTAATGTTCATATAAAAGGCAGGCAAAAATAGACTTGCACAGAAGGACCCGAAAATCATAGAGACTCTTTCTTTTTGGGCCAGGTGAACAGTGACAAATTCATCCTACTTACTTTTTTAGGTATGGCCCTAATATCACAGAATCACACCACCAGCTCTTCAGTACATGCTACAGCGCTGTAAAATGCATGCCTGATTGAGAGAAAAGTGCACTTTATTACCCTGTCTCATCCCTCCATCTTTTATTCAGAGCTGATGGCAGCCTCTTCTTGCGCAGCCTTGTCGCTAACACGCAGTAATTCCACTCAGCTGGCACGACCGTCGGGCCGTAACTCAATGTGCACTTCGGACAGCAGAAAACACACCCCACACTTGTTTTAAAGAGATTTTGGTAGGTGTTGAATGGCAGCAAATAAAGCTGAAACGGAGTCTGGGCAGATTGCAACTTACAGAGCCAGAGGTCTCAGTGATTTATGTGTGTTCTGCCCTTCTCAGAGGCTGCTGTGGTTTCGAATGAGTTTGAGAACGAGAGAGAGAAAGAAAAGAAGAAAGAAAATGGGCCTGAAATTGTGGTTGGCACAAGTCAAGCCTAGACCTCAGTATGATTGCTGAGTAGATACCCTCTCTCACGATACTCACTTTATGTCCAATGTCTTTATATATACAGCACTACAGGGAGACCTAAATATATTTTTCTGCCCTTGACACCCTAAAGCACACCAGTCTTCTTCCCAAAACCAAAGCCCCCTGTTCTGAGAGAGAAAATATACAGATTAAACAACTCAATGTTTCTCTTTAGTGTTGAGGGGCCATCCGTTCACAGTTTCAGGCAGAGGTTTTTAGCTCCTAAAAGTATTATTTTTTATTTTTTTTAGAAAGTCTGAGCCTGGCAGCTAGTTCAGCCATAATAATTTAATGAGAAACTAGATCAGCATTAAGGTATAACCGCTTAGAGACGACTCTAAAGGAAGAGTGTGTCTATTCTCGGAGAAAGGCAGGTCAGAAGTGTCTGCGATCCTTCCCCGTTCTTTCATTATTTATCCATCAGAGCAGTCGCTCCACGTGAGAGAGGCTTTCTCCGTCCGTCGGATGCAGATCCAGTGACGAGATCCGTCAGCGAGAATGTCAGAAACTGAAGCTTAGCTTAGACACACCAACACCTTAGACGGGCCCAACGGAGACGGCCGTTTACACCTCTTTATGTTCACGTCAGGGTTACATGGCAAAGATCAGAGGCTGAGGAGAAACCCGAGGAAGAGCTAGACGTGGAGCGAGAAAGGTTAGGCGAGGAAAAGATAAAATATAGCCATTAGAAGTTGGGATATTCATAAAACACTCATGCATGCATGTGCTATCTATGGTCTTGGCTTCAGCTTTGCAGGTTAAGAGGAGATCTCTGGCAATTCTCACGCAGGAAACCAACTATCAGGAGGCTCTAAGTGGCTGCGTACCTCTCAAAATACAGCGGTAACCTAAAGCTGCTGCACATATGCTCATCCTGGCTCTGTGGCTCCTTATTTTTCTCCCCTCACCACCCCATTACCATTCTCCCGGTGCTTGTGCTATGAAATCCAGCTTTGCTCCATAGATTTACGGCTGCAGTTTTGCTCTGCGGTTAAATATAATGTCAAGGCTCCAGACTCCGCGGGGTGTATTTCAAAACTACAGCCTCGCTCAGGTCTCTATGACGACAAAGAGCAGAAAATATTGTCTGTATGGCGCGGACTGGGAGGTGCTTGGATTAACCAGATGTAGCCACACGGCCTCCGTCGAAGACAGAATCTATATTTCTCAGCAGGCCTTCCAGACACGGTAAAGAAGTGGTCACTTGAAGCCAGGCTTCAAACTAAACTTCAAAAAGGTCAAAAACACTATTTAGCTATAAAATGATTCAGCCCAGAGAGACAGTCGCTTATCGCTCACTCTCACCCGTTCATGAAGTGGCAGCAGACTTGCTCCTGAACAAGCCCTCTGTTTCTTTTCTAGTATTAGCCATCGTCTGTTCATGCATGAATGTCACGTCTGTTTTTTTTCCATCCTCCACTTCTGATAGTCTAAAGTCCTAGGGGTAAGAGTGCCAGCCCTTGCTAGGGTGATGTGTCAGTCAAACACTCTGATCCTCGTGACACCGGTAGTTTGGGGCTGGAACACTGTAATCAATAGTCTGATTATGAAACAGAGGCTGAAGTGTGTGAACCACTTCTCATTGATGCTGAATTTTTCTGTTTTTATTTACCCTCATGAGAATTTAAATCTC
>JAUMHQ010000069.1:15006702-15053545 GCA_032361165.1 Enteromius paludinosus
AGGTTTGGTGCCCATAGGCTTACATTGAATGACTACCAGACTGCCACGGTTAAAGTTAAAAATCTTCGTTTGTGTTCCACTGAGGAAACAAAGTCACCTACATCTTGGATGCCATGGGGGTAAGCTAATACACATCAAATTTTCATTTTTGGGTGAACTATCCCTTTAAGCAACTTCCATGTTCAAGTCCCAGAGTTAAAATTTCCATGTGACAGCAGTGGTTCAACTGTAATTGGATGATGCTATGAAAATACTTTTTGTGCACAAAGAAAATGCAAATAATGACTTTGTTACAACAATTACTTCTCTTCTGTGTCAGTCTTTAATTTGCGTTCACGACAGTACCTCGATGAATGCTCTTGTAATCTGCTTGCAAACAAGGTGTAGCGCATCTGGGTTCTACATCAGAGCGCTGAGTGTTTTTTGGCTTTTTTAGCATTAAGGTTGAACCACTGATACCACAAAGATTATTTTAACGATTTCCTTACTAGCTTTTTGGGCCTTGAATGTGGTTTTGCGTTGCTGTCTTGAAGGGTAGTACATGAAAAATATTTTAATTTGTGTTAAGAAGATAAACAAAGGTCTTGTAGTTGAGGAATTAACGACATCATTTAAAAATTTTTTGTGGGTGTGAATCTTTCAACATTGTAAAACTCATTTTTAAATAATAATGTATGCAAATAATTAATAATGCACATATTACAATTTTAATGTGACTTTACATTTAAACTCTACAAAGTCCAATACAAATAACACACAAATCAAGAAAAAAATGTCAAGTCAAGTATAAATGTCTTCCACAAAGAAAATTACACTCTGTTCTTTGGGATGTAGGACATAAAAAGGACAGAGCCCATCTCTTGTCTCATAACTTACCAATTAGCCAAAGGAATTGGCACAGTTTGTAAATGGTCAAAAAAACCTTCCCGATTTAGTAGACACTTGAGTGGCCAACATGTGCCGGTGATCCGTGGACTTGGAAAGTGGGACAAGCTGTTTGTTTGGAAATATTTTTTCCTCTTTTTAATTTCCCACAGCGAGGGTCAACTTTCAACAAGCGGTTTCTTGTCAAGAGCAACCATGACACAAGCAGGCAGAAACACTACGCAGGCATGAGACATTTCAGCCACATCTGAGCAGAAAATCTGGGAGGCTGATGACAAGAGATCTGGTGATGACAAGGAACACTTCCTGACCACAGGCGATCACTTCCCCTATCAGAGGCATTCTACAGACAGAATAAGTTACTGTAGATCAGTATCGAAAACATATAAAGACAAAAATGCAGTACATATTCCTGAAAATGCAAATAAATGGAATACACAAAAATAAACACTCAAAATAAATCTGACATTCATGCACTAAAATCCTGGCATGTTAATTTGAAGACAGAACCCAAACCCGCAGATTTAGACACATTGAGTGAGGGGAAAGAGAGACTGGTTACAGTCTAAAAGAATCAACAGACACTGATGGACAGATGGACAAAACAGATGGAACCATACTTTAGTCTCTAACACACGCACACCCAACCATCCACATCACACAACTTCCACACATGGTTGTATTTTCACATGAGCATTGCCAAAAGAGCTGGTTCCTTCGGAAGGAAGTAAACCATCTTCTTTTGCTCGAGGCATGACTTTGATAGTTCCGAAATCCAGCCACTTATGTTGTCTTGATATCTATCAGCAAATACCAATTCACTCATCTGTTTCTCTGCATGTGGCTGTGATGGTTTGGTTTAGAAAACTGGATCTTCAGATTTCAAAGTGTGCCCCTGATGTTTCAACACGTTCTTTTGCACTGGCCGATTTAAAATGGTGTAAATTGCATGCTGATATGCACCGAAAAGGTTCTTTGGTTACGCATTTGTTCTTACCTTTGTTGAAATGTTAATGAATCCACATTGGAGAGTGCAAGCCTGCAGATAGTAATTTGCATAATACACAGATCACTTGTACAGGTGCAACTGTTTTTGATTCCTGCGTTTTACATTTTTAAATAATTGTAGCTACACTTAATAACATTAATATAAAAAAATAAAATATATGTATGGGAAAGTGCACTGTTAGAATGTGCATTATGTATCTATATGTAATGTATAAGTACATTTTATTAGCGATAAACATATATTATTGCTGTAATATATATATATATATATAGCAGTCAACATTCAAAGTGGATCAAAGTTGACAAGGATAGGTATTGTTTTTTTCTGGATTTGCTTTTATATATTTTTTTAAATATGCATATATATATATATATATATATATATATATGTAACACATGCATTATAAATATTTTCCATGTATTTATTATAAACAAACATAGAAAAAAATCACAAATTTACATATTCTTTAATAATTTAATTTAGAAATCAATATAAAATGTACTGAAACATGATTGTATAATATCAAATAACATTTGACAACTTTTTTGAATATGTGTATGGTTTAAATTTTATTTTAAATTAAGAAAAGAAACAAATCTACAAGCTTCAAACTCAATAATGAATCATAAATCAAATATGTGTGTACACATGGATTGTGAAAGACACACATTGTTGCTAATAACCCTTCAGAACCTCTTTCCTGTCCCCCTTAGAGCAATTTCCCAGCTTGCCTCTGAAGTCCATGGCCTCTTGTCGTCTGAGCTCATTGTTATCTAATCTCAAGCAGTAGGGCTTTAAAAATCTTCTGAGTGGGCCAACGCACTTTAGATTATAGTCTGTCCTGTCCGTTGTTTGGAGTTTTTTTGGAGTTCCAAACATTGCTTGCACCCGCAAGTACCATTAGCCTCTCCACTGTCACCCCTCAATAAGACAGATAAGACTGACTCGGAGGGTGACAGCAATGGATGCACAAGGATGGGTTCCACATGTGTCAGTTTCCACCCTTATCCTTCCTGAGACATACTGGCTCTTGCTTGGCTATATTTACCCTCTGTCCTCCAGTAACAGCCTAAACTAAGGGTCCGCTGTCGGTTTCTTGGCATCCACACGAGAGCAACCACACCAATGGCCTCCTTCAAGCTACAAGGTGCGACTGAGCTTAATGCACAGGCTGTCACCGAGTCCTATCTAAAGTGCTTTTAACAGTTCGTTAAAAAGAAAGAAATCTGTTTAAACACAAAGTTATTTTCCAGTAGCCATAATTATCTCCATGTGAAGTCCAGAGTTTGAAAGCAGGCATTCGTTTTAATATACATTTCTCTAAAAATATGACACACTCACTCAACCCTTGTGTATTTGGGGTCTAAATTACCCAAAAGGCTATGCCTAAAAAAAATACATAACTAAAATTTGCTCTTATAACAGGAACAGTGTGTATGTTTTAATGATTTTGTGATGTTGATGTTGTCCCTGCTAAATGTACATTTTGTGTGATTTCATAGTGAAAGAAAACGCAAGTGGGGGACAGCCAGGGGATATGGGCGGGACCTGTCAATCACCATCAAAAGTGAGGGGCGGTACTAGGAATGTGGGGAAATTCCACACTTCCTCGCGAGTTTTTAAATGGCATCAAAGCAAATTGCAGTTTAAATTAATTTAAAATCTCTCTCATTCTCTTTTGCTCAGACCATGACAGCATTAAAGTACATAAAGTGACCCGAATGTTCATCAGCTCAAGCATGCTTGAGAGGTCGCGGATTGGAAATGAGTTTGAAGGTTCTTATGTGATCTTCTACGCAAGTAAAAGGCAAAGCATGATGAATTTTCGAGGCTGGCTATCCACATTTTCATTTAGTTTCATTTGGAGCTCCACAAATCCAAATCTGGCACATTAGGAACGCACTGAGCAAGACAAATGTCCTGGTAACGAAACATCTGTTAAATTTTCAACAACCAATGAATCACACCAATAGTGCATCACCAGCACGTTATTGGCTCATCCGCTGGGAATTTCCTACCTTCCAAGGAAAATGGCACAGTGATTTAAATGAATGGAAAAGTACTCATCTGTACCTTCCTCTCTTTCTCTTTCTCTCTCTCTCTCTCTCTCTCTCTCTCTCTCTCTCTCTCTCTCTCTCTTTCTCTCTTTACCAGCATGCCTTTTATTTGTGAAGAAGCCAAAACGTGTAGTTTACTTGCCAATAGGAAGTTTAGGGCTGATTGCAACCATGATTAAAGTGTTTGTTTCAGACTGCGCTGAATAAATCCATTTTGCATGCTTTGCGAGTAAATAAATAAAGAAAGATTTGTTCACAGGTTCCAAATTGAATAAAAAAATGTGGTAAATGTAAACATAAAGAGTGCCTGGAATCCATGTGTTTTTGTGTTCTGTCTTAATTGCTCATTACTGCAGGATTGTTATTCAAGGCATAATTAAGACCTGCTTAATAATGCAGTCAATTGATTGATGAACTCATTCATGTTCTGTCGATAGAGCCAGCACACTGGTGTGTGTGTGTGTGTGTGTGTGTGTGTGCGAGAGAGAGAGAGAGAGAAGTTAAATATCCTTTAACCAGCTGTATCCCATCAATGCCCATCAGTCGGTCCAGTCTTTTGAAATGTACTTTTCTCTGGATTATAAACTCATTCTTCTTGGTTTTCAGTGATGATATATGTAAAGTCCAAACTTAATGTGGTTTCAAATATTTTGTATGGTTTTAAAGAAATATTTCATCCAGAAATGAAAATTCCATTATTATTCACTTCCAAATGTAACTCATATGACTTTATGTTCAGTGAAACACAAAAGGTGAGCTTTTGAAGAATATTCCTTACCTATAATGAAGTAAATGAGACCGTATAAAAAAAGAATTATATAGGAAGTACTATGGAAAAGTACTATATAGGGATTAAATTTAAGTTGTTAAATCTTCTTACAGTAAGTACGTTTCTTTTGTGAACAAATCATTCTGAATGAATTCATGAGTTCTCAAGTACATGTCAGTCTGTTCTTGTCTTATGGTATCAGTAAGCTTAAAATTTAGTCTACTTGGTTTCTTTTGCAACCTTTTTGAAGTTGAAAGCTCCAGTCTCCATTCATTGTGTATTTGCATGGAGGGCAACTAATATTTTATTCAAAAGTATCTGTAAATGCACAAAAAAGCGAGAAAGTCATACAGGTTTGAAATGACATGAGGGTAAATGAGCAAACGATGACAGTATTTTCACCCTTGGGTGAACTGTTTCTTTAACTGGTCAGGGAGGTAAATTTAAGAGATTTTTTTTATTTACACAGTGGGACTCTGAGAGTATCAATCAAGGCTGTCACTGACTCCTGCAGCCTCTCGCTTCAGTTACCGCAGTCACATCTGCACAAAATTCAGCGTGAAATTGTATGGCTCCTACCCCACCAGGGCCATCTGCCTCCTTACAGTCCTGATCCACCTCTACCCTCTTCAGAGTCCTGAGCCATGAGCTCCAATCACGCCGTTCCTAGAGGTGGTCCACTTGTCGCATTAAACCATTTGTCCTTTCCAACCTCTGAATGTGTCTTCTAGAAAGCTCATATGGCATCTTTTAGCTGTAACTGTTTGGATGGACTTTCTACTTTTTCATTGTACTTCCATTCTCAACATTCTTTAAGTTGTATCAGCATTATAGCGGTAACCTCTGGGACTCGCATCGAAGAGGGTAGTGTAATTACCCCACCTCAGCAAAGCTTAAGAACAAGTCTCTAAAGTCATTGAATTGCATTATGCCGCCAGTTAATTTACAAATGCTAGTCCCCAAAACTCCAATCACAGTCTGTGGGAATGTAGCCTTAGCTTGGGTCCATTTCGAAAAAGATCAATACATCTAACATTAGATTAGCTTGGAAACCCATAATGTTGTCGAATGAATAACTGCTGACTGTGCAGGCTTAAAGCTCCTAATAGACTGAAGTAATGAAACGATGGACTTGAAATGAAGTCAAATCATACGATCACCATTCGGAAGCTCACCAAAATGACCCAGACTCACTAGCAGTTAGTTAGGACGTAGCCAGACTTTTCAGATTAAAATTCAAATGTATCTATTATTTAATATAATTGACTTAAGGCTATTCAGTACTATCAGGCCAGATATGCTACATACTCAAAACATGAGATCTAACCATTAAGAAGAAGTTAAGCTAAAAGAAAGAATGCATTCACTTTAGGTTGACATTAAAAGTCAAAAAAGTAAGTTTAAATTTACGACCTTGTCACCCTGTCAACAAATCAGCTCAACTTCTTGCTGTTGCAAAAAATGCACAGAGCAAGGACAGAGTCCAAGAACGAGAGTCTATATGAAACAATCTTTTCATGTCAAATCTGATTGTAGCATTCCTGACATTTCACACCACCTATATTCCCCATGGGACTCAGGAAAGGTAATCTAGTGTAGCTGAAGGCAGGTTGAGAGACAGGCTAGCCTGCTACATGGCATTCCCTATGGCTGCGTGGATATCAGATTCCCTCCTTTACGCTTCCAAAGTGTTATGAGGATTTTCACTCCATTTCCTTAACAATCTTAGATGTTTTCATTCACCATTTCTTAAACTGTTTGAGTTTGAGCAGGAAAGAGGGGTTCTCTGAGGGTCTCGTTCTTATTCTCAGTTAGCGAGAGAACTGGTTCTTTTGAGCCGGAGGGTAACACACTGGACATATTTTGATGTTTTGGACATTGAAAAGACCTCCACTTTCCGTTCTACTGTAATATTATGCCTTCCTAAGTGTTTATGTAGCATTAAAATTCTCAAGGTTGTTAGATTGTTAGAGATGATTAACTAGAAAGGCTGTCGTGGAGGGTGAAACACATCAAACAAAAGACCTATATGGTCTTTTTGGTGACTGTGTGGTTCTTTGTAGATTGTAAAAATTCTAAATTTGATATATATCAGCCTGTTTTTGATACATTAACAGTAAAGCCTTCTTCTAAGGTTTTCTGAACCTTAGACCCAAAAAAGTTCTTTCACGGCATCAAGTTTGACTTCATTTTAAGGGACTGTTTTCCTTTGTCATTTTATTTAGTGGTAAAAGTTTTGAATGAACAGGCTTTTTCTCAGGACTGCATTCGACTGTTATTCTCATTACATTTGGATACATTTAAAAGTGTAGTTCTTGCTGTGCTTATCTGCTTACAAACTTCTAAAACACTGTGATTTGATTTTTCAGGCAGTACTCACAGTCCAAGTGCATCTTACTTTTTCAAACGAGAGTAGACAACATAAATACGGCAGGCATAAACAAAGAAGAATGAAATCATCCTGTTGAAATGTCACTGGATAAATTCACACTAAAGTAAAAGTTCTTCACTGAAAGGGCGCCATGGCCTTCTTCGCACAATGGCATCTTCTCCAGTTTTCCAGTGGCTGCACTTAACAAATGTGTGTAGCCTTTGGTAAGCACATCGTAAAAATGCAGAGGAATGCCAATGGAAGAGCTTGGGTTTCCCCAATTTCTTTGACTCGAAAACGGCAAACCATAAAAATATCCCAGTACCTCCGGTGCTTTGAAAAGCAATACGAGACCTTCAGTTTAAATAGCCTGGCTTGACTTAAGCTGTAGAAAACAAACAACAACAAAACTGTAATCGCAACCAAGCCAGAAAATGGCATGAATGTGTCTTGCCGTCAAATTTTTATGTCCAGTGAACTGGAAGTTTGTGACTCTAAACACAGCTCTGGGAATTGACATGCTAAAAGCAACTGTTTGTGGCCCAGAGAAGTGGAAGTCATTTTCATATAAATCAAACTATTTAGCAGTGTCGTGCAATTGACCAAACCAGAAATTTCTGTAGCGGCACAATACTTACAGTACTCAAACCAGCCTGGTCAACAAGTTATGGTTGCATTTACAGTCTTATGCTAACAAGTAGTGTCCTAAGAGATTAGTTTCATAATAAAAGAACATTTTATTGTTCCAAAAATTCATAGTTTTCCTCCTATGGAACATGAAAAGACAAATTCTGAATAAATCACTGGTCAAATGGGGAGGTTTTGTGAACTGAATGAATTGATTCAGCTAAACAGTTGTAATATATAAGCATATTAATAGATTCATAAAATCTGATGGTACATTTCTGCATTTTGAAGTCACATTAATTTCTGCAATATCTAAAAGAGTGGCCAGAAATTCACGTTTTGGTCTGTTAGCACTGTTCATTTTGTTTTAGAATGAATTAGCGTCGTTCTATATAAGTGTTGACAGATACATTTATCATAAATATAAGCAGACAGCCTCAAAACCGTTAGAGACTTTTCCAGATGATAAACAGTGGATGATTTGGGTATTGTTTGTGCTTGTGTGTGTGTTTATGAATGCAATTAAGCACATTTCTGTCAATGTGCTATCTTATAAAATATATTAATGTGAATTGTGCATGCTTGCAGTGGCCACACACACACACACACACACACATACATTCACTGCTAAGGGAATAGTAGAACCTATTAAAATGCATTCATAATGCGTATCCTAAGGAAACTCTCAGCAATGATTAGCTGACTAAGTGTTTTGTGAAACTCACACTGTGGCCATGCCCTGAGGTGAGCTATCATTTAGAAGAGTTAATGAAGCTTTTCATACCTAATTAGCCTTCGGCAAGATGGGAATTATACAAGAAGAAAGTTTATTAGCACATGAATCTGAAGGATTAAAGAAACTAAAAAGCAGATGGGCCTGTATTGCGTTTGATTTGTTTTGCTGTTTAATATTGTTTATTTGTATTTATCTAGCTGTCACTATAGGGTTTCTATGAGTGTTTTAAATGTGTTTGATTCAGGGTATGCGCCAGTGTTGAAAATTGAAAATTACAGTATTGCATTACTTAGTTACTTTTTAAGAAAAGTAATGAGTTATGCTACTTTTACATAATTTTTTGTCACTATGATAGGATAAGCTTGTTTTTTTTTTCTTGTAACAAAAAAAGTTTTGATATTTTTGTCAAAAGGAGTAAGTAACCTTTGAGCGTAGTTCATGTCACTTCCTGTCACATTACATTTCTGTTCCCAGTCCTAAATATTTGTGCGATGCTTGCACCTCCGGGTCTCTATGATATTGTGATTCCTGTAACACTTTATTTTATGGTTAGTATTAAGCAACCTATTAGTTGCTTATGCATACTACTAGAATATTAGCCATTTATTATTGCTAATTAAGCACATATTAATACCATATTATACATCTTTACTCCTACCCAATACCTAAACTTAACAACTACCTTATTAACTATTAATAAGCAGCAAATTAAGAATTTATTAAGGGGTAAATCAGAGTGAATAGTTCTTAAGTGTTACCGTGATTCCTAAATATCACAAATTATCCACCATCCAAACTGTAGGGTTATTTACAGTAGGATCATTTAAAAACAAGCTTATTGTGCCATTCATGTCATAGCAAAACATTCAGGATAATGTATTTTAGAACTTACATTTCCAGTGTCTAACTGGAAAATTTAAGCCATGTTTGCTTTCACATAGTCAAAAATGACCTTGAGTGAGAATCACACTGCAATCTGGAGAAGGTTCCAAACTCCTAGAGGCCTCCGGAGAAACTCCCACCCAATGGAAAGCCACCTGCCTGGCCTTGTTTCATCCAGAGTACCAGTAGAAGTCAGATAAGGCTCTCTCACTCCCCTTTTCTCTCCTCATGCCAGATTTCCAGCAGCAACGAGGCTTATCAGGAAGATAAGGGCAGCAGGAAACAGTGGCCTTGGGATAGAGAGTGTGGATGGAGTACATCAATTGTTCAGAGAGAACGAGAGCTAAAAATCAAGTTACTTTCTTCCGAGTTAACACCATAGAGCTAGATTTGGGGAGAGAAGGAATGAGAGTGAAACTTTATGTGAGTGGTAGGGTTTATGAGAGTCCTAAACATTGATTAATCACTCCTCATCTCTAAAAAGCACTTCATATCCGTTCCGTTGATATTGCTCTCTGTTTAAAAGTGTCAGCCAACTTGCATAAAGTAATAATCTTACTGTCTGGTAACATAAATCTGTATGATTTACAGTGATGTCTCACCAAAAGTAATGGTGTGGTACTATTTTAGGTGAAAAGCAAGAAGTTCTGTTCTCAAGAGATGTTTGATTGACATTCTCTTCATATCAGTCAATATCAAAAGGTCAGCATCACTTTAACAAGCATTGCTTTCCTCCAGTCAGAGAAAAAAAGACAGGTGTAGAGGATGAGGTGTGAGGAAGAAAAAGACAGGCATGGAGAAAGAGAATGCACATCTGCATTAAATATATGTGTGTTGTAATTATTGTGTGTGAGTGTAATTATCTATCTATAGAGAAAAAATATGAAGAAAATATGTTAGAATTTCCATTACTACTATTATTATTAATAATAATTGATTTTTGGTGAATAGAATGTTCAAAAGAACATAATATATTTAAATTACGTTTGGATTGTTTACACATTCATTTACATTTTTATATTCCATGCATTTTTAAATTTCATTTTTATAACATTTGTCAAGCTTTGCGGTCCTTATAGAGACATTTGGACCTCACAATGGAGACAAAATCATTCAGACAGCCTACCACTACCACTCTGTTTTATTACAAAAAAAAAAGAGCATTTTATCCTATAAAACGGGCACAAACCGCCAAAAATATTCCTGGTTTCAGCAGTCTAACACTGTGGTCTCAAGACTTCAGATGCAAACCACAATTTAATCTCTACATCTCAGTGGAGTGATGTAATCTCAACCGGCAGAGCTTTTCCTTCTTCTCTCCTCACCCGTTCACTCCACATTCATCTCTTTTTTGTTTGGGTTAGAGAGCTCTGAGCCGGTGCTCCCTATGTAGTTTTTCCTCAGATTACTGTGAGTGCTACGCTTCAAAAAGATATAGATTGTAGATGTAATGACTTTGGCTTTTTCCCCCGGAGCTCTCTGAGGGCTTGACAATGTTTGTGTTTGTGCTATGAGGGCAATGTGGGTTTTAACAGGGCTCAGAACGGCGATAGAAAATGAGATGCTTGGTTTGAAAACACTCATGTGTGCGTGAGGAGCGTCTAATGGAAATTCCTGCTCTCGGTTTTGCACGTTTTCCCGAGGCAGTGTGGCCTGCTACCTATCAGCCTAATAAAGAAAATGCAAGGACAATTTCCCCATTCTTTGCCTCATTTGCACCAGGCTGTGCGCATCTGTGCAGCCTCCATCATATTCTTATCTTAATATTGTCCCTTTTTTCTTAATTCAACTCTTCATTTTCCCATTCAATTCTGAAATGGCTTGTACACAATGTTCTAGATGTAGAAGAAGTTTTACTGAGCATTTGAGACACTGTGCCACAGCAGTAAGTCATGTCATCACCCACTATATTTTTGTCATATTCCAAATGTGCCATGATAAAAAACACTGGGTTTTATTCATGCAAATCAACTATCGTAACTGTCCAGTTGCTGCAACTTGACACCGGTAATAACTCACAACAAACGACACAGTATAACATTACTCTTCTTTAAACCGATTTATTCTGCTATCACATTCATCCATCTCCAATCTGTGACCAATGAGGGAGGATGTGGACAGACTCGCCGTCTGTCTTGCTGTCTGTCTTTGACATCAGGCTGCTTTTATGAATGCCTGTTTGTGAGCGGGAAGAATCATAAATGGAATGATCTGTAGGAAAAGGAATGGATGACCAGACAATGTCAAGGGCATGTGTCTTCTTTGAGTTATGCTTCCTCATGCACATGAGACTAGGTGCTCATACACAATGGATCATTTCAGAACCTTATACTCTTTACACTAACGGTAAATTCTTGCCATTCCAGATTCTCCCAAAGGGGGGAAGTTCGTCTGGGACGCTTGCTGATGGGATCCTCACACCTGCTGGACTGCTGTATCTTCTCCGGTTAGGAATCCTGTGCTGATTTTGATTCATTTTAGCCAGCTAATGGATACTGATATGGGCGTCATCTTTCTTCTCTGTGTGTTGTCAATCTAAATGAGACGGAAAATGAGAATTAAAAGTGATCCGGAATTCTTAGGCATGATAAATATAAATTATGATATCCTTCAGGGATTTTTTGGATAGGACTTAAATCTGTTGAAGACTCTAGCCAAAAATGATACGATATTCAATTTCAGAAGACTAGTTACTCGTTTGTCATTCAGATGATCCTTTTATCTGAAGTAATTTATAAAACGCTTTATATAGGTTCAGTTTCTCTGAAGCATTCCATTTGGTTTCCCAGAAAGATTGTTAATGACCTGTGAAATCAAAACGGAGGCTTTATTGATGAGAAATTTAGGCCGTGAACTTTCACTTTGAGAACTTCTACATGCTAGTGCTCTCCGGAAAGTTGAACTTTTAGCAGATATACTTTTCATTGCATCCATTTTTTTGGGTCTAATCTAATCTAAAAGACTTTTTAACTGAGAAGCAACACTTTTAGAAATTGTTTTAAGCCTAAACTAGAGACAAAAACACAGTGAAGACAGAATCTGAAAAAATAAATCTAATACACAGTTTTGCTTTTCAAGTAAATGTATGTTTCTTTAAGGATATTATATGTTTCATGGAAAAACTCATTAGAAACTTATTGAGAAGTAATTTTTTTCAAGGTATGTCATATGATTATTCGACTGTGGTCTATCATGAATGTCTGCATTTCTACTTTTTGCATGCTGAGCAGCGTGAGTCTCTGGTGCATTTTTGGCACTTGTGAATGCTTTCTACCTGTTTCTAAGTGAAACACTCAGGTCCTCAAAACACCTACTGTGGCCTTTTAATGACACACAGGTCATTGCAATTTGTGTGAAATAGACCATTACATTTTGAGCTCCCTCCGGTCAGTTGGTATACTGTCAAATAAATGAATTAGTACCAGACCACATTTCCTGTTAAGTAACTTTGATGTTATTTGACGTGAAGCCGACATACGTGATCACACGCACACATATGCTCTCTTCTCACCATAGTACTTCAAAGCGTGTTGGGAGAGAGTTTAACAGAGACAGATTATGGGGAGTCAACACTCATGGTCATTTGCAGTGCTGATGGTTCACAGACTTCATATTTTAAACCAGCTCAGCTAATTTACAGAGCAGAGCACATCATTACAACAGACGGCTCTCTTTGGTGTGGGGTGCACTCATTTGGGCTGAGAGTGTGCGTTCACATTCGTTTAGGATGGGCTTGTCGAGCGAAGCCAAAGATGGATGCTCTCAAAGACAGCATCTTAATCTTCAAAGTAATTCCAAAATGTTCTTTTCTCCGTTTCTTTCTAATGGAGGAAAACTGAGTGGAAATCAAGAAAAGAATCAGTTGGCATGTCTTACTGGTAGGGTTCATTTAAGTGTAGTTCAACATGAAGATGAATGCAACCAATGTGTATACTACTGATCATAAATTTGGGTTTGGGATTAGTGAGATTGTTTTTTTTATTTTATTTTTTAATTAGTCTTTTAATTCAGAAAGGATACATTAAAATACTTTTAAAGAGATGACGATTTTTACACCGTTATGATAAATTCTACTGCAAACTGTTCTTGTGAATGTTTTTTTATTTATTTTTTTCATGATTTGCTGTCACATGATTAATTGTGATAGATCACATCCAAAGTACTGTAAAAGGTTTTTATTTATTTATTTATTTTTTTACATATGAGTGCAATGTGTATATTTATTATGCATATATAAATGCACATAGATGCATGTATATATTTAATAAAAATATATTTATAATATAAGTTTAATATATAAACTTATTTACTGTACTTTCAATCAAATAAATATTAATATATAATGATTTACATAACATTTCTATTTGTGTCTATTCTTGTGTAAAGCTTATGCTATTTATAACAATTTAATGACTGGTTGGTTGGATAGTTGTATTGTTTGTGTGACATTTTAAGAAATTAAAAGCATGAATAGATTTCAAATAAGACTTTGATTATCATCCTATAATCTATTTCAGCATTCAGTTTCTTACACTCCGTCCACAGATAAAGGCAGTTAGTGCTTTGACAGTGCAATTAGTTTGTGTCTTTGAGGGCCAGATGGAATCTGAATATTTCATTAAATCGACCACCACTGTGAGAGGATGATAAGAAAATAAAACTCATCTTTGGACTTCCTGGGGTTACTATAAAGGTAATAAACATGAATGATAACAGACTCATTAGAACAGACCACCTTAGGAACTTTAAGTACTGCTACAGTATCATCATCTGAATGTTGAAAAAAAAAATGTGTTTTGATCTATGACTTTGTACATTATTATCGCTTAGATTATCAGAAGAATGGAGGAGGCGCCAGACTAACCCACAATGGTCCATTTCATGGACCAAGACTTCATGTCTGCATCAACACACAAAAGTCATTAAAACGAGTCAGTGACTATACTTCTTGTTTTAGTTTTCATACTCCACCCTTAAAACACTTCTGGAATTTATTTCCGTCTCCAAATTTAATGGCGAGAGAACACAAAGGATGGAAACAGAATCTCCAGTCAATTCCAAAAGCGGAATGTGGAACTCTTTCCTGTGTTTCGTGGAATTGTCAGGCTGGCATGAACCGCACTGCTCTCAGCGGGTTATATCTGCCCCATCGTAACTCTTGTCGTGAGCTTGACATGAAGCAGCTCACTGTTTCTTTTTGTGGTTAGTAAATAGATGAAGCGGTTTTTCCTTATGAATTTTAGTTTGGGGAAAAATAAGAGATTTAAAGCATGATATCCAAGTGCATTTCAAAGTATTTGCTTTAGCGTGGCTGTGTTGTGTGACCACGTTAAACTTTGTAAAATGACTGATATGAATATTTTATTTTTTTTAAAGTTCACATATATAGTCTATAAACGCAATGGAAAAGAATAAACACATCTGGCTTTCTGTCCCCAAGGATTCAAATACGGGGCGCCACAGAAGCTCAGAGTTCATCTCCGAAACAAACTATGGGAAGTGAAGCTGCCAGAAGAACTGTAGAAAGAAGTGAGTTATGCATTTTGTTTATACACCCTCAGCAATTTGATTGGTTTATAAGAACGTGCCACTCCTGAACTTTCCTTTAGACGTCTAATATATGACATGTGTATACGCATATTGTAATTAAAAAAATAAAACCCCTACGACATGATGTTTACAATATTCTGAGGAATGTCAAGATAGGTCAATAATTCCAGTGAGTCACCGCTCTTATAGTAGCACCAGAGTGATGGTTGGGTTTGAGTAATAGTGATCTGAGGAAATAGGCTGTGAAACATATGTTTGTGGGCGATTATGGGGGCTGGGGTGGGCCTGACTGATGTGGTGTGATTTCATCAGCGGTTGATGGACCCCTCTGACCCCACCCATCACTATTGAAGTCTTCCAGTCTCCTCCCTCTTCCTACTTTGCGAATCCGAAGGACATTAATCTGCTCGTATTTATGTTCAGCGAAGTAGCGCACACGTTTTTTGTGTGTGCAATGTGCAGGTTTGCCCTACCATTGAGATCAATTTTAATTCTGAAGACTAGTTCCAAAAAAGCAGTACACATCAAAATCAGGACGTGCATAATGTATGTACATGCAGATATCTTCATCCGTCAAAATCATTTGACCCATTTGAGTTGAATTATTAGGCATGTTTAATATGACATTGTCAAATAGTTAAAAAGTGTTTATTTTCACACTAATAGGTTTTATGCTGCATAGCCAAACTGCAGCTTTATACAGAAACGAGTGGTTTCTGGCTTACTGTATTATATATTTTGATTGAGAGTTGTTACAGACTCCATTGTGAAGTCTAGTTTACATGAGAATTGGGATAACATTTACATCCAAGTTATAATTCATCTGCTCAGAGCAGAATATAAATCCCGAAGCGTAGCTAAAAACTGTGTAAATCCTCTGGATTTAGTGATATTTAATAAAAAAAAGTGTCATTTTGTATAGAAAGCAGTATGATGTGTTGCTTCAGAGAAGCCTATGTTGCAAAAGAGTGTTGATGAATAGGTTAGAGTGAATTTCCACCGAATTTAAACCAATAACAAATCACATGCAATGTGACACATCTTGTAGGCTGAATGTAAACAGTGTTTTGTTTTTGATTCTGTGCCAAATTCATTATATCTACTGCATATTTAACTTTTAAATACTTGATATGACCAATCATTCAAACATCTCTGTCATGCTGGCAGAAGCAGACTTTGCATACGCCAGAGGCCCTGGTATGAGAAATGTTCCCTCTGTTATTCTGTGTGTGAGATTGATTGGGGTTTCTGATGAATCCGTTGATTGGTTGGAAGAGTTCAGAGCTCAGCTGCTGGAGTCCACAGGCGCTCTCGCAGTCTGTTCTTTCATTTATAGCGATGCTTTGATGATAAAGATTCAGATAGAAATGTTGATTTTCCCAGGAAAAATATTGAATCTTCTAGCTTTATGACAAATGTGTGCATCGAATTCGATTTTTTTTTTAATAAAGGTTTTTTGCGTATATCATGTATCAAAATGGTGACATGCAAATGCTACAGTATGTCATTATTTAAATGATCTATTTTTGTGATATATTCTATTTCAGCAAAACCCACCCCAGTGTGGCACATAAAAACCAAACGTACTGCGGTTGGTTGCTTTACATGTCGATCAGGCTGCCTCAGCTGTTAATTAATGTAATGTGGTTTAGTTAAAAGTAAAACTACGATAGACTAGTAAGTGTGTGTGTGTCCAACTAGGGCATGGAGGCACTAGAGCATCAGAAGGCCACTCACACCCCAGAGTTCAGCCTCTCTCCTTTAGGAGAGCTTTGATTAATGAGCTCTCATGCTTTAATGAAAGCATGTGAAGAGGGGGAAGGATTTCACCGTGACGCAAAGCTGGCAGGAGTCAGACTTGGGGGTCGGGCCTCCCTTCAGGATCAAACATTATTGTCTCTTTTTCGCTCTCGCAGTCGTTCTGCTCATATTTCTCAAAGTCTGACCTGCAGTTACTCATTACCTCTTTTTGAAGTGCCTCTTGTCATGGATGCTGTTGTCCTTGGAGCTCTTCATTCCACATCATCATCGCTGGATCTAGGCAAATACATCTATCTTCTGTATTGCGGCCTGCTGAAATGCAAACACCAATGAGAGCCAATTGGAAAAGTTGAGCTTTGAGAGTCAGAGGTCATTTTGGGGGTCTTCTGCTCCCACTTTTATGCATTTGTAGACAGGTTTCTATATATGTAGCACTGTAAACCCTACACATTGTGCATTTGAATGTGAAGTATGTAATGCCACAGGATGTTCACCATGACACCTGCTAGTGTGTGTGTGTGTTGATAGGAGGCACCTCTATCTATCTACCTGATTATGGATTACCTCTCTCCATAAGACCTATATTTTTTTTTCTTTGTCTAGCCAAAATTCCTAGTTTAATTTACAAACTTTGCTTTTATCAAAATTAAATAAATGTATTTGAATTCAGTCATTTTCAAGTCAGATTGGAATTCATTAAATATTTTCTTCATTCATATTCATGAATTGAAGTCATTCTGAGCCTCTTCACAGACTGTACTGCACTGGAAAGCAAACTGATTTATTCTATTTTTTTTTTTTTTATATTTGTTTTGGGCAAACGTTCCAGTGATGTCTAAAAAGCCTAAAGTAGAGCTCTCTTGTGGATGCACAGATAATAGATTGATGGGGAAAAGAGAACAAGCTGTAACTGTGGTTAGAGATGTATTTTCAAGAAGAGCGAGAGAGAATGCGAGGAAAATAGTAGGAGAAAGATGAACGTTTTGATGGGCACTGTATCAAAGATGAGGTGGGTGGTGTAATTGGTACAGCTTGTGAGTTTTGGCATGCATTGACCCATTGCTGGGCATGAGAGGGGCAGCATATGGCCCGCTTAGCAAGGGCTTGGCCCACCTTTACGCAACCGACTCCCTCTGTCGCATCCCCAAAGACATGCAGGCGTGTGCTGGATGCCAAAAACCACAGGCTCAGTACTGATGCCAAATCCGTTACAGCAACCCAAGCCAATGGTTAAGTTAAGAGACGGCCCAAGACTAAGTGTCTTTCATCTTCAAAGTTAGCCCTTAAGGATAGATTGATATTGTAACAGTCTTGTGGTAGCCAGACTTCACACAAAATGGGAAAGTGCCCTTGATTTTTAGGTAAAGTAAAAATGATACTGTTCATTTGCACATTTAAGTATGTAATATTTGTTTTGGTATAATGCTCTTCAGAACAGTAATATCACACGCATTCTGTTTGTTTTTTTGTCATGATTTTCTTGCAAACACCTCTTTTGATAACTCATTTTAGTCCAAACCAACCAGAATAGTTTTCTAGTCATTGTGAAACCAGTTATTTTCTTGAGTCAGTTTAATTAATTATTAATTAGTTTTTATTTTGAAGTTATTTTAAATTTAAATCTAATTATTTTCTTAAATCTAATTTATTACTATTATTATTATTTATTTATTTATTTAAATATTGCTGTTCTTAATTTTATACTTTCAAATTTTTTTTGTTGGTGTTAATGAAATGGGAATGACCAAACCATTGGGGAATATTTGGTTCTGGTGCGCCGTCACGTCTGGTCCTTACCTCACTATTTTGGCTCAAATAGTTTCTGTCTGGGCAAACCATGGCTGCTTCCTGTTCAAATGCGCTAGTGAGAAAAGGCATATAATTTACACAGTTAGTAACAAAGGCCCTTTATAATTCTTTTAAAGTTTTAACATGTTTTGATTCTTGTCTTTTACATTCACCGTGTATTTTTCTACATTATTACAGTAAGACACATCAGAACATACTTGAGTTAATTATGCTACTCTTTAATTTTCTCTCTCTTTTTTTTTCTTTGCATCTGAATCACTATGTTAACACTCCGCTCTCTTGTGTAGCAGCCGGTTCTTATCTACAGAACTGTAATTAAACTGAGGCTCCTCAGAGCTTCATTTAAAGAGGAGATGCTTCACTTTAATTACGCATTCTCTCCTTCCTCAGTCACGGCAGCTGAGGAGTGTCTAGCAGCGTTCCGCTCGCTTGATCCGGGTTTTGTCACAGCGGACCCACAACAAGGAGAACGATGCTGTGTAGAAGTGGATGGCTTCTAATCCACGTTCAGTCAAGCTGAGGGTGTTATCAGATATCAAAGGGCATACAGGATTAGCCATAAACGTGTTGTTAATGTTATTGTTGGATTCTGGAGCTGGGCCTAAGTCAGTGCAGCAACCTGTGAGGCTAGGCTGTGTGAGTGCAGATGTTACAGGAGCTTTAAAGCAGAGTAGATGAGAATGAATGAATGATGAAGCTGCCACTACTTATGTTGCCTTTCCTCTTTCTTTCTCTTTCTTTCTTTACCTGGACTTCTCAGAAGTGGGAAAATATGTATTTAGGAATGTACGGTAAATATAGATTATTGGTCTCTTTATTACGATTTTCTTTTACTACTTTTAATAAACAATTTTAATATTTTTAAAAGTATTATATTGCTCATTATATTTAGTATATCAGTAAATCTGGTAAGCTAGAAGTGTATTATTATTACTATTTTGTAATGCTTATATTTTGTTTACTATTTTTAATATTTATTTGTTTACTTTTTAAACCTTTGTTTTTGTTTACTGTTTATTATTATTATTTGTCAATCAAAACACAATATTTGTTAATTTATAAGTATTATTGCTTTTAATATATACTATTTTTGTTTGTTCTTTTAAAATACAGTATGCATTCACTTTTTATATTTTTATAAAATATTTATTTATATTATATATTTTTTTTCCAGTTTCAAGTTATTTACTTTTTTAATATTATATTACTTATTTTATTCAGTATATCAGCAAATCTGGTATAATATACAATATTTGTAAGTATTATAACTTGTATTATAGTTTAAATTACTACTATTATATATCTATTCACTCTTTTTAATATGAATTTACATTTCTAAATATATATTTGTTTACTTTTTTTTAAATATTATATTTCTTATTTTATTTAGTGTATGATTAAATCTGGTACAATGAAATGCACAAGGTTTTATAGCATAATTTACCCATTTTTAAGTGCTATCTATATAATATGCACACCTAAGACCTTTGGACTTTTGACAAGTAGTGTACTAAATCAAGCATGTTGTATTCACTGACTTTGCAGTGATCCTATCAGGGTATTCCCTCAGAAAATGGGGGACTCAAGTACGGAAACTTAGGCAAAACATTTAATACAAACAGGCACAAATAGGATACACAATCATCCATTAAAGCCATCTGTTTTGGGTTTGGAGTAAGTCCTTTCTTTCCGTCACTGCCGTGTTTTTGACCGAGGGCAGGTTAGACGGGGGCTACTGCTCACGGACGCTAACAAGACTGATTACAGAAGGGCTATCAGGTTTCCCCCTCACACACACGCACACACACACTCTTCCCCTCATCTGTGAGTGTTTACCGACTCCATCTTTGGCCCTAATGACAGATCAGCCTCGGGACAGAGCATATAGTCGGGTCTCAGTAACCAGATGTTGAGTGTGTGGATGCATCACAGTCGGTGCGTATCAGATCGTCCCGGATCGGTGTGCACCTGGGGCAGTTTTTGGTTTGTATGTATTTGTTCCCCTTAGTTTCATGCTTCCAAAATGTGTGACTTTAAACAAAGATTTTGGAAGTCACTACCATGCCTTTCCCAGAGCATCATGAGTCTTAATGCCTGCATGTTTATTTGGGCCTGGATTTCCGTAGTTTGTGTGTATACCTGGATTACTTGAAAACAATTTTAATGACAAAATTCACAAACTACATATCCTTAGGCTTGATTTCTAGTGAGTGTGTGTATGTCTGTCTATGCACAAATCAGATCTATCCAATTGCTCGTAGAGTACACTTGCGGCAGTTGCGGTCTGAAAGTGTTTGTTTGAGTATGTGTTCTGTTCATTTTTTCAAAATGAGTCTTTGTAAACACAGATTTAAGAAATGAGTATGTCCCTGCTCACTGTATGAGGCAAGTGTGCTGCACGAGAAAGGAAAAAAAAATTTTTTTTCAATTGTTTTGTCTTGAACAGTATATATCCTAATAATCTCACAGGTATCTCACAAGAGATTGCGACTTAAAATGTTGTCTTAAACTATTTTTAAGTTTTAGTATTAATAATACTTATTTTGGTATACAAGTACATCTGGTTTTACAGCACAAAATGTGTTCATTTTGTTTCTCATAAAAAGTACAGAAAGAAATTTGGCAATTTAAATGAGATTAATCAAAAATAAAATATTATTGTAATTGTAAGTTTCACACACACACACACACACACACACACCTATGTTGGTTTTTGTACTTTATGGGGACTCTCCATAGGCGTAATGGTTTTTATACTGTACAAACTGTATGTGGTATTGTCCTACACTGACCCTACACCTAAACCTACCCCTTACAGGAAACTGTGCATTTTTAGATTTTCAAAAAAACACCATTTAGTATGTTTTTTAAGCCTTTTGAATTACAGGGACACTGAAAATGTCCTCATAAATCACCTTCATATTGTAATACCTATGTCATACGCATGTCATTATACAAATTTGTGTCCTCATAAACTACATAAACCCGCACACCTAATATTAAATTCTATATTTTTTTTAAATATTGAAAGATATTTGAAAAACTTTGAGGGGTTTTTTTTCTTTGTAAATTTAATCTCTTATTCAGTGGAAAAAAAATTGATGGGTACATTTTTGGGTAATTTTAAACTTTTGTCTATAGTCTTTATAAACTTTTAATGATTGACTATTTAAATGTTTTAATTTAAATAAAAAAGGCAAAAATTATTTGGGCTCATTTCAGATTAATATAAAAATATTATAATTAAAAATAAGCAAAACAAAAAAAGTTTGGTAAGTACAGTTACACAGTATGCTAGTATATTATTTAACCATTCTTTGAACATTAAAATATATTTGAATAAATTTGCCATCCAAACAACATTGACTTTGAGTTTAACATAGTTTAATATCTTTTACAGTAATATAACGGTTACTTCTTTAATACATTTTGTATTTCACAAAATAAATTCAAATGGCCTGAGTATTTATATTTAAATATTATTATTATTATTTAACATTCATGTGTTTATTATTTAAGGTTGTGGTTTTGATTTGTCTTTGGTGAGTGTGTTAATTAGCGCTCTCAGCTGCAGCACATACAGTAGATTACACACTGTCTGTCTCTATCTGTCTTGTTCTCGCAGCCTCTTTGCTCCTTTTACTTTATTTGCTTTGAAATACTAAGGTCCTGCCAAACCTTGTACAGTAACACAGTCCAAGTTCATACCTCACATGTTCAGTGCGGTCCATGGAGAGCTTCCTGTGTGGTACAGACCCGTGCTCGTGTGTACTGCTGAAGGAAGCTTTCGCCAGCCTTCTCCTTACCCCGGCAGGGAATACAGTGTCTGATTAATGTCTTCTGTTCGGCCACAGTCCTCAATCCATTCTCACAGCGGTGACTGTGTGCAGTGCCCCTCTCACAGCTCTTTAGCTCTGAGAGATGGCTTGGTGTGGACCGCAGACACAAACACTTGCATAGGGTTTATTCTGAAAATACAAATAACGAGAAGTAAACGGTGTCTGTACGGTCCATCCGATTGAGTTAGTTAAATAGAAAACACGTTACGCAGGGAAAACTTTAGAGCTGCTTGTGCTGTCTGTCAGGTTTGTGTTTGATTGAGATTAAATGTTTAAATACAGTATGAATTAGGTTATTTTCCATAATCTTTTACAAAATATTTGTAAAATCTATTGATCGTTCTATCATTGTATCTATTGTTATAGCTGTCTTTTCATCCATCCATCCATCCATCCATCCATCCATTTGACTTTCTTTAGCCTTCTTTTGCATGTAATGAATCCTCTACAATGAAGTGACAAAGCTGACCTAGTTTAAGATCTAACAGCTAAGTTTTATGCGGCACAGAAATGAATATGTGCTTAAACTGTCTCTGATCTGGTCTGATGTGGCTGCTTTGGATTTGTGTGACGCATTCGCCTTCGCCCTCATACAGCGCTGTCTGTCTAATTCTGCCTAAAAGGTCTCCGCTCTTTCCTCTCCCTGCAATTAGCCAATTACCACTAATTAACCTTCCACCGCATTAAACAACACAACCTCGGGCCTTTTTCCCCCTTTCCTCTCAACTCGCCCTTCTATAGGCCAGCACTTGACAGTTTTATTGGTCTACATGTGGCTTCCTACATGAGTACAAGTCAGGGCGGTCTGAAGCCACGCTTTGTGCTTTGTTTATTCTTAAACAGATTGTCAAGGCAGAGTGTTTATAAGTTTGGACCATGCGCATGGACAGAGATCATGGCAGATTTATTTACTGACCAAATATGCATAATATAAAAGGAATGTAATGCTGGTTTAAGGCATCCCACAATCCGACCCCCCCCCCAAAAAAAATGTAAAACATTACAAAATTACAGTATTAGAGAGTTAATACTTCTTGATTTAACCAAACTATACTGCCTTCCAGAAGGTAAACGCACAGTATGACTCCATGCACTAGGCTGGAAAGAGGTTTATCGAATTGTTTACCAGTGGACCAGTGTTTACCTGTCATGCAATTTCCATGTCCCATCATCACCTCAGTCAACACCTACCCTTGAGAAACCTGAATATACGTTACTGGTGCTGGGGTTTTGTGTGACGTCATTTTAAGCTATTGTTTCACCTGGAAAGAGATGGAGGTGCTGTTTTAAAGGGGGCATATGATGCGATTTACAATATTCCTTTCTCTTTGGAGTGTTACAAGCTGTTAGTGCATAAGAATAAGTAAGATAAACTCCCTAAAGTTGCAAAGATTAAAGTTTCAAAACTAAAGCAATATTCTTTATAGAAGTTATGACTTGTCCACATCCCATAAAACGGCTTTCACACACGCCCCCACTTTTCTTTTTTGTCACATTGGGTTTATTTTTCAAACACCGCCCAAATGTTTTCTCAAAGAAAGATGGGGGAGCTATTATTCGCACTGCATAGTGTTGCTGCGGGCGCCATGTTCAGGAGAACACTGTGTGTTGTCGTGAAATTAACACTACTTTGTTTGTGCTTTCAAAAAAGGACATAACTAGAAATCAGTGGTCAAGTTGTTTTCACAACACTGTTTCAGAACAGTTCAACCCAAATATTATACTCCTAAAGCCTATGCTGTCTGGGCACAGAGAGTATAGAGTGGAGCAATTCTAACTCTGCAAGGACAGTCTGGCACTTCTGACTCACAACCTTTCAGTAAGTAAGTTAAGTTTATTAAAAGAACCTGCCACTTACGTGTTGTTCTGTTTACAAGATGTGATGCATAAAAAGATATAAAAGGAAGCAACAAATGCCTCATTTGTAATGTATTTTTTTTTGTATTATTTCTGTGTAGTAGCGCCAGGACGCAGTATCACGTTATGGTAAGGGGAGTAACATTTCCATAAGCGCTTGCAGTATTCGGCTAATGCACTGGATAATTGACCAACCAGAGCACACCTTACTTTTTTAAAACGATGACCTTTTTACAAATTGACCCATTTCAGAAGGCAGGGTTTTTTTTTGGCACCTTAAACTGCATAAACACTTTGTATTACACCAAATAAACAAAATAATGATGCTTTTAGCAACATCATATGACCCATTTAATCACTTTTTTTAGTTAAAGTTTTAAGTTTTAGAGTGAAAACTGCCAAAATTATCTGCACATAATGTTTTATAATTAGCTAAAGTCTGTGTATCAGTGTAGTTGTTGTCATATGTTTATGTGCTCATGATTTTGCCATTAACCATGATGAGTTCAGAACGATTTGTTCTTGAAGATTGGTTACCATGAAAGGTTGTGGTGAACTGATGCTGAGAGAGTTTTGAAAATGTCAACATAGCACATCAAACTCTTCAAAAAGGCAAAGAAAATCCTGTTTTCCGTGATACGTCTTTTATTGTAACTCATTAATTACGTTTTCTCAGTCATGCAAGCATGATGCTGTAAGTGGCTTTACTAACTTTGGACCATCACTTGGCCGTACTCTGATGTGCTTCATGGGAAATTCATAAAATTGTTCCAGTGCTTGCTGATTGGAGTGCATTGCTCAGCTTTTCAGATCCAGCAGGCAACTGATGAGGCTTCTATCTTTGTGACTGAATAGAATAGTGATTAGTGGTGTTTCCTCAGGCACTGAGGCTCCGCTAAATGGAGACATACAACAGCATGGCACCACTAATGTTAACCAAGTCTTGAACTGAAGCTCCAGTGATGAGCCGCATTTCAAACCGGCTGGAGATGAGAGGGTGGATTCTCAGAAATGCGTCTGATGTGGATGAGGATTGCATGCTGCATCCTCCGGAACATCAGAGCCTCTGCAATCCAGATGAACAATTAGACAAATTAGAGAGCAAGAGAAAGAGAAGTGTGCGTTATACGAGTTTGTGGCACAAATATGCATGTGTTTGTTACTAATTAATGTGTGCAATATGATAAACAAGTGTCAACTCAAAATGCAAAAAAGCATAATGTAAATGAATTAATTAGCATATAATTTTTAGGTATTGACATTTATAAGCGATGAAAATGGGTGTACACTACCATTTAAACGTAATTTGATGTAAGTGAGATTGAAAACTTTTATTCAGTAGGGACACACACTACATTGATCAAAAGTTGCAGACGTTTACTTATTTGTTTTTTTTTAAATAAATGCTGTTATTTTGAACTCAAGAATTCTGATCAAATATGATAGTTTCCAAAAATATATATTATTTTATTTTATATTATATTAAATAAGAAAGGTTATTATATATTTAAAAATAAATAAATAAATATATATATATATTGTATAATTGTAACACGTTTTACTATATTTGTTTTGACTGTATCTATTAGTGTGTGTATCTGTCTGTAAGTGTGTGTGATTTTGTTTTTAACTCTTTTAAAAGAAGCTCTCCAATGCTATCTATTTGAGTATAAATACAGTTAGAATATTATAAAAAAAAATATTCACTTTAAAAATGAACAAAACAAAAATACTTCAAATAAAAAAGGTTGAAAATGTTTCTTTTTCTATATCTATGTGTGTGTGTGATTTTATTTATTTGTTTTTAAACATCTGTATTGCTCTCCAAGGCTAGTTATTTGATTGTAAATACTGTGCAGTTATCTTGTGATATAATTTATTATTGTTCATTGTAAATATGCACATTGCATCCACTGGTTGGTTGATTGATTGATTGATTGATTGATTGTTGATTGAACGATTGAAATAGGCTAATTACTATTGAGATATAGATGACCTTAACGCTAATGGACATCAAGCAAACACGAGAAAACTGAGGTCTTCAATAAAATAATAAATACAATTTAAAAGTCTTTTCACTTGTATGCCACCAACTGTGTGATTTGATTGAATGTAGTACAAATATGTTGAAAGCTGAGCGACTGTTGTACATATTGATTTGGCTTTTTCCAAAAGAGCATGCTGCTGTTTTATGAATCAACCGGTGTGTGTCTAAACGCTTCGGCTCATATACAACATTGCATCCCGCTGGTCGATGGCTCTCATTCTGCTGCGTAGGTTAAATTCCAGAGGTTGGAATTTTGGCAAAGTATTCACCACCTTTTCCTGGTGGCCAGCAGTGCTTGACAAAAAATTGCTATAAAAGTAACCCCCACCTATCTCTCACTCTCTCTCTCATATACACTCTCAGCAGTATCCTCCGTTGCCCATGGGACAGGAAGCATTCAGTAGGTAAACCCCAGAGTCTGTGTGGGCTGGGAGGACCTCACGGAAAGCAGCCAGCCTGTCCCTGTCTCTCTCTGCAGGCAACCATGTTTAACAGTCTCTTCCCTGAAGTCATTACCCAGATTTGATGAGGAGCTGTCTGGCAAATCTCTACTCTGGTAATTAATTAGATGTTTTCAAGTACCCCAGATGACTAAGAAACTCTTAATAAAATGATCTGACATGTATAAGTCATTTTATATATTTATTTTAAATGTGTAGGGTGTATTGGTTTGTGTTGTAGGCCATTCCATTTTACAGGTTTTCAAACTATAAAAGGCTGATATATAATACATCATTAAATAAAATAATTACAAACAAAACAATTGGTGGTAAAAATTGTTTTTTTGTTCTATTTAAATTAAATTAAATTAAATTACATTTTTATTGTTTTTTTAACAAAAGGGTAATATTCATAAAATTAATTCAACAAATCAACAAGCCTGTATCAGTGCAAATACTCACATTGTGTAACATTTTTGTAAAAACTTATAATAATTCCAGTGTTTTTAATGTGATCATATCAGCCACTTTTATATATCATACTAAAGATGCAAATTGTATATTGATTGCAAAACTTCCTCTCATTACACATCTTTAATAACCAGCTCTTCTCTGTTTTGACACTCTAGCAAAATCTCTGCCGGTTCCCATGTTTCTTCAGTATATACCGTCATACCAACCAACCATCGTTATGGTTTACAAATACTGTAAGATCTAGAGGCATGAAGAGTGATTGCCTCATCCACTGCATTCCACATGTGAAAACAGAGAAAGAGGGAAAGAGAGGGATGGTTAGGAAACAGACCACTGAGGATTTACAGATAAAGAGAGTCATTATGCGGACAGCAGAGAATTTAAGTGTTCTCATTAGCTCAGAGCACATAAAGCGGGCCATCAGATCTGTACTGATTAGTCTTTCCATTTTCCTGAAGGTCTAAAGAATCTGACCAACCACAGCACTGCGTTTCCGCGGATTTCTGAGGACTGCCCATGCCTACAGGCCATTTTATTATTTTCATTGTTCTTGCCTTTTTCTTTCTCTGTCGTGTATATTCAAATGAATAGCAGTATGTGTGATTCAGAACTCATTATGTGCGTACAGGATATGGTATATTAAGAACATCAGTGACATATACAATCAAGACAATTATTGATGTTAAATCTGGAGGAGCACATCTTGATATGCCAATTTTAAAATGTAAGTGAATTACTGTTAGTGCTCCTCATGTTGAGGTCAAAAATGACCAAACTTTTTTTTAAATTTGTATTTATTTATTTATTTTAATGGTACTAAATTATATTATCACACTGACATTTTCAACTTAAACTGTATTAAATATTGAATGCTTCGAGCATATACTTAAAGGAATAGTTAAACCAAAATGAAAATTACCCCATATTTTACTCACCCCCCTCTTCTGAAGCAGATCGATCGGTTTTGTAACAAAAATATTTCTATTTTAAAAATTATAACTCAAATTGCGTGTTTGCAACAGAGTCAACCAACACAGTCCCACGACTAATTCGTAGGTATTTGTACAAGGTGGAAAATTCATGCTAATTAGCAAAAATTTTTACAACCTCACTGATTTATCTAAACCCCAGTGACGGGTAGGTTTAGGGACAGGGTTAAGTGTAGGCAGGCCCGGATTGGCTAATCGGGAGGACCGGGAGAATTCCCGGTGGGCCGGTACGTTTTTATTTACCATAGACTCACTCTTTTTATTCATTATTTTACGGCAGCTCCACTCTTTTTATTTATTTTCTCGCAGCCCCATGAGTAGAAAGGTCATTCATACAAGTGCATACGAATTGGCAAGCTGCAAAATATGCACATTTAGGAAAAATCGTATGAATTTGTAAAGAGAGGTCAAAGAAATTTGTATGCACTAGCCACCTCATAAAATATGTACAAATTTCTGTGAGACTGGGCTGGGCTCAACATTTTCCAAATGTCATTTTTTAACCACAAAAAATCCAAGTGTGACTAGTGTTTTTGGACCATTTCACATTTTAGAATCATGTCCATGATTGTCTTTTGTTTCCCACATAGAAAGTATCAGAACTTCTCGTTTTTCTTTAGTACCCAAAGCAATAAAACATAAATTTAACAGAAACAGATATAAAATGTCTATTAGAAGTTTTGATGGTGTACCAATTGTTCTCTTATCGCACACTCCTCTACACACACACACATACACACACTCATAGGCAGACCAGTCTTTCTCTGCACATTTATTTTTGAGCTGAAGTGAAATTAAATTTCAGGGAACAATAAGAAATAAAAAAAAACAATAATAATAGAATCTATTCTGTGACCACTACCGCCTTTGTACTTAATAATTCTCTGTAAAGAGAGAAGCCACGCTTGGTGGAATACTGCAGCTCTCTCCTTGATTGCTTTTGTTCTTCTACAGTAGTTCTCTCTGCCCCTGTCAGCCTTTTGTTATGAGAGCTTCTCTATTTCTTTCCTCTCAGAAGGTAATCTGACATTGACAACAAACTCTAAAGGTCACACCGGAATGTTTTAGGTACGAGCAGGAGGTTTGCCTTTAGATAACGTCGGCTGCCACAGATCTAATGTTCATGTGCTTAGCTCACATTTACGTTTTTTTTTTCCCAGCTAGAGTGAGCAAATGATTTGACCCAGTTTCAAAGAACACTGAAAAGAAATGACTCTCTAATGGCAGTGACCTCAGCACCAGACTTACTTTATCTCTAGACATCACTGCTCACTTCCTGCTCCAGTCAGCAGTGACAACAGGGCCGAGAGATGGCGGGGTTATAGCTGAACTCTTGGTAATCTGGCAGAAGTGTTGTTGACACTATCTCTCATCACCGGATCTTGATGAATGTAGAATACTACACTGTATTGGGAGCATGAGATCATCATGCTTGAGCTTAATAGAGCATGTGCATGGAAGACTGAATGATTTTTGACAACCTCTTATTATTAAAATATACTACTTTTAAGGGAACATTTACTGAAAACCGAAAATTATGAAAAATTGTCTGATATTGATGTTGCCATTACTTCTGTGTAAACTAGTATAAATATGCAAATTATTGAACATGGTGATGTCATACACGTATTTATTACATGTTTAGACTATAGGAATACATATTTCGGCAGACGCGCAATGCTTGTTTTTTCGTTTTGTTTTTTTTTACAAAGTGACAAAGTGCCAACTACTGGCCTGGCTTCCATAGTATAGCATTTTTCATATGTAAAAGTACAATATAAATATAACAGAGTTGAGAAAACAATGAAAAATGCCAACCTACCCTGTACACCCCTTACACTTTAACCTACTCTTAAACCTACCCATACCTCCAAACCTGTCTCTAACCTTACCCGTATCCCACCTCAATAGCAACGAAAGTGTTTTGCAATACAATACGAACACGATAAGTACATTGTACTTATTTATTTTTTTATGTAAGTACATAGTAGTTAACACCACCTAATATTAAAGTTTTTCTCAGTCGCTTTGGTGCATTTCTCACAACAGTACTTACATTTGCACAACAGTTGATGCATTTCTCAAAACAACTAGTCATGTGTGCACACCATAGTTTAGTTTCTCATCCTTTCCAACAAATTGCAATGCTTTTGGACATGCATCAATTGCTTACAACTCTCTGCTGTTTTATAACATTATCATTTACTTATGTCATATCAGTCAAAATTAACTGAACTTGTGACTGCTGAATAGTCATTCCATATAAAACTAATAGTCCTCATTTCATTGCTTGAGTCATTACATACAAAANNNNGAATACTTGCTTTTGAGCAATGAACTATCCATTTTGAGCAAGTGACACGCTTTTGCAGGTTATCAACTAGGTTTTGCCGTTTGCACTAATAGTTTTGAGAAATGCATTAAATGTTGTGCAAATGTAAACTGTAAACTGTAACTGTTGGGAGAAATGCACCAAAGCGACTGAGAAAAACTGTAACTAGAAACACCAAGGTCATACGTTTGATTCCCAAGGATGTTTTATTTATCCTTTATTTAGCCAAGATAAATACATTAGAAAATCCCTGGGAATCAAACCCATGACCTTGCTGTTGCTAGCACCAAGGTTTAAGCGTGAGTTCCTCCAGGGAATGCATGAACTGATTAAAAACTGTATGCAGTCGCTTTGGATGAAAGGACCTGCCAATGGATAAATGGAAAGTATGTCAGCCAGCAAACTGTAGCCTTTCAGACCAGAAAATATTTTACAACAATTCTCATGAATATTATTGTTTAGGGACACTCTGATAATGTCCAAGTGGGAATAATTGACCCTTGCTCTTTAGGTGGGTGGTGATAAAATTGTCCTTGAAGCTGAAGTACCCATTTGCACTCCAAACCTTGTCATAAAAAGTTTTGTGTTCCTGATATTGTCTCATTTTTGGCACATAGGAATCACATGGACATATTACAGCTCGGGGAAAATCCGCCCTGTGGAGAACAGTGACAGTCCAAGGACATGTTCTGGAGGCCTTCAGATGATTTGGAGAGAAAATAAAGTGATAAAACCATTGTAAACTCATCAAACCAGGTGGGTTCATATGTATCATTATTTGAGTCCAAAATAAGTCACATAAGTAGCCATTTTTTTGGTGGTCACGATGAGCTTCTTCCCATTCATAGTCTTCACATAAAATGCCTCCATTTTCATGCTGCGTTTGAATTGAACAGTCCTTGATATTTTGACATGCCATTGATCATTTACTGAGGTTTATTTGTGGCTAAAATGAGGCTTAAGTAGCTCATAGTCTAAATTTGCCAGCTGATCTCGAAAGATGCAAGTCTTTCGAAGAAAAATGACTTCATTATTGTATGGCTTGAAGTAAATCCATGATGCGAGGACACATATCATCCCTTCAAAAATGTAGGATGAAGAGTGTTATTCTTAGCCTCTTCTGGCATGTGGTTCATGAAACTAAGAAAATGTGTGTCTGAAAAAGATGGTGGAGGCTTAAACATTAAAGTAATTAGACTCTAAAGCAGCATAGGAGAGAGAGGAAGACGTGATTGTAAATCTTTAGCACGGCCAAGTTTATGACAGAGGAGGATAAGAGATGTCCAGAGAGAAGATGAAGAGATTAATTTGGCCACTGCACTTCACTGCAGGGATTCATGGAAGCAGTTGTTCCCAAGTGCTTCCTGGCTCTTTAGGTTTCAATGTTCTTGATTGCAGCGGGATGTGAGCTGAACTGAAACAAGCTGCAGGATGACTCATCTTTTGGACCTGCTTTTTAAAGCCCATCCACAATTAGTCAGGGGTATTGCCCTGTTTTCTCAAGTACAGGTGCTTGTGTTAATCGGACCGGCAAGCTAATCGGGATGCATCTGTCCTTGTAATCAAGGGCAGCTACCTGGACAACTGCAGTAGACGTGCTGGTAGAAGTGTTTTGTAAAACATTTAATGGGTCACATGAAAGCAACAGAGCATTGCCCCAACACAGCACCTTTTTTAATTCTGCCAAAACAGCCTTGCTCTTTCTTAGTGTAGACCACTTTTTGGAAAATCTAGCCGTCTTTGCTCTCAGCACACATAAACAGACACATTTATTTAACCTGCTAAGTTTGGGCTACCAGGAGTAAGTGAAGGCACTAAAAGCCACTGAATTTTTTATTTAGATGTAATTTAACTCTTTTCATTTGATGTATTGGGAAAACTTTACAATAAGATTCATTAGTTAACATGAACAAAGAACGAACAATACTTCTACATCATTTATTTATCCTAGTTAATGCCAATTTTAGCATTTGCAAGAGCATTATTAAACGAAGAAAAATACTGTAATAAATGTATTGTTCATGTTAGTTAATACATTAACTAATGTGAACAAGTGACACCATATTGTAAAGTGTTCCCCATATAAATTTTTATAATTGATTTTTTTTGTTCTATTTTAGTGATTTATTTTTGCAATTTTATTGTAATTGTTTTTTTATATATATATATATATCATTTGTTCTTTAAATTTTTATTTTCATTGGTCTATGTCTATTATTTATTTAGTTATAGTGTTTACAGAAACTATAACAGGTTTCTATTTTTATATTTATTTTTCATGCTATGCTTAGTTTTTACTTTTTAATTATTAATGTGTTAATGTTAAGAAGCGGATGGAGACTGAAGTATAAAATAACAGTTTTATTAAGGAAACACAGGTTCTTCGCTGGATAGCGGGAAAAGTTAAATCAATATGTAGAAATCCAAAACAAAGTCTTTAGAAACCAAACTGAAAGTCTTTTTCTTAATTCTTGACAGGACGAAGACAGAGCACATCACACGGAGGACAACAACCACACACCACTTGACGAACGGAGACGATGAGAGGAATCACTGGAGTTTAGGAGGAGACACTGGGAACAATGATCCACGCGGGAGGAGAACAGGTAAGCACAAGATAAGTAATTCTCAGAGAGAAAGAATTAAGAGTAGTCCACTTACGAATCAACGAGCTCGGAAAATGACTGAGGGAGTGCGTGGTGCTTAAATGTGGTGGTGGTGATTTGGGTCAGGTGTGTGCACAGGTGTAGCTTGTCAGAACTCAGGGGATGGTGCTCTAGGAGTGGGCATGTCGATGGAGCCTGGTGCGGATGTAAAAGTTAAATGATGTAATAAAAGTTAAAAAAAGAATTATATAACAGTCATTACTGCAGTCTAGTGGCTTGTTATATTTAATTCATTTTTCTTATTATATTTAATTGGTTTAAGATATTTTGTATTTATTTTCCGTGCACTGTGGAGTCACGGAAATTTATTTGACTTTAATTTAGTGCTCACAAATTATTAAAAAAAGTTTTTGTTCACATAATATATGTATGTGTTATTATGTGTATACATATATATATATAAATACACACACATGCACTTATATATGTAAGAAAAATGTGTTATTTATAAATATAATTTAATCGTTTGACAGCACTAATCCAATTCTATTTTATTCTTGTAGTTGAAAATGTTTCATTTACCTTAAATGACGCTGCTGAAGGTCTCTTTGTAATGTCCCACATGTGCTGATTTCAGGGGCCCCGTCTCTCTTTTAATCAGTGATGGGAAGGTGGGCGAGAGGCCTGGATGCTGGTAAGCTTTGAGGGGGCTTCTGGATCCGGTCGTGGGGTTCTATTGATGAAGACTTTGATCCATTGTGCTCAGTTCCCTCTTTAGAGCGCATGTGTTAGAGATATTAGTAGAATAACATGCCAGTTATAATTACATTAACTGAACAGTAGCTAAGGGAAGTCTCAAAGGTAACATTTCTCACATTACACGTCTTGCTATTACAACACGTTGTATTAACAATAGCTGTTTCCTTCATACACTCACAAGGTCTCGCTCCGGGAGTTTTTTTGACATCTGGGACTTTTTTGGCCCTGAGTTTTCCAGGCTAATCATGCCTTACCTAACGACCTGGCATGATCTGATCTAAGTCATTGTTTTCATGAATTAGGGTAGTTTTTTGAAAAATGAGGAAAGGATCTGAAGATTACTAGATTAATTTCCATCACGCTTCCAGCTCCGCCTGGCCTGAGATCTGTGCTTCAGTTGGAATGGACACTCATAAATAAGGCTATTACTGCAATCAGAAGGAAATATGAAAAAGGTGGACTTTCATCTGTTAAATGTTAGTATAGGAAAGCTTTCATTATGAGGGAAAATGAATCCAGAATTGAGGGTCTTGCTAGTAGGCCGAGAGATCCCAGGCTCACTATAGATCAGTCATCGAATTTGCTAATATCGTATTTAAGGTTATAAAAGATCTTGGAATGAAAAAGTTGCTCTGCTCTGTCTCACTTTGATCTTAATGTGTTTCTGCTTTGTGAATTCACTCTACAGCTAGAAGTTTCTGCTGGGACTATTTCATCACTATTACTCACCTGTATTGGTGCATTTTTTCCCCCTGTTTAATTCAGATAATTTTACTTTCATAAATACACAGCGGCCCAAAAAGTATTTTAGACACTTAAGCCAAATTAAAATATATATTTTTTTAATTACAAATTCATGCATAAACGAAAATGATCTTTGTTTACAGTAAAAAAAAAAAAGCATCAACGTTTTGCCGATGCCTCTTGGTAAGATGTTGATAATGTTTCAGGGTTGCCAGATCTGTGTAACAAAACCAACCTAAGCGAACTGACCAAAACTAGCCCAGTTACGTTCTGGAGGAATATGACTAATAAAATAAAAAATGTGTTTTGAGAGGTCAAAACCTGCTCCAGGGGGGTTCCACCTTGGTTGAAGTCACATTCCAGGGGGGCAAGGGGTTTAGTTTCAATCTGCAGACTGAAAACACAACCCGCAGCAGCAGTACAAAAGTAGCCCAAACCACAAACTTGGCAACCCTGCGATGTGTTATACACTAAATCTTTGAATGTTTTATGCAGATAGAAACCCTTCTTAGGGACAAATAAAGCATTTTGACTTACTCTAGCATTTAATTTTTGTTATATCTGAACAAGGTCATGGAGAAGAAAGGGCAACAGAGCAAATAAAGAATTGTTGGCACATTTTCATGTATCTGAAGCCCTGTGTCTCAGTTTTTGCTGAACTCAAAAAAACAAAAACATTGTATGGCTTATTAATTATCTCATGCTGATTTCCCCTAGTTTCTCATGTATTTATTTTCTTGCCCTCAAGCAATGTGTTTCACTAGGCAAATATTGTGTAATCCCCAAGTTACTGAGACATGTCTTAATGTTTTTCTTTTTTTTTTCTGTTTACCGTGTACATTAGTATTGATTTTCAGGAAATGGCCTTACTTCTGTTTGCCAGGCGAGGATCTTACTGTGAGAATAATGTGAACCAAACCAGATGATCTGCTCAAGCGTTTACCCAAACAAAGATGATGAGCCGTCGGTAAATCAGTGGCTCTTTGGCTTGAGCTGTCTGACCACCAGCCGCATCCAGTAGACTCAATTACCAATGTGGAGTCACAAAAATAGTAGCTGGCCTGACAATAAATCAAACCATGTTGAGTTTCCAGTTAGTCCTTCACTAAATAAGTTAATCAGCATCTTAAAATTTGTGAAGGGTCATGTGAAGGATCTTCTGGTATTTCATGAAATTGACCATATAAGGAAAAAAATAAAAGTAAAATAAAAAAATAAAATATTAATTGCTCTAGTAGCAATTATGTCTCATGGTCTTTTACCCCCGCATTCCAGCTGTTGCCATTACAAAATGAATCTAACATTAGTTTACCACGATTTGTTGCAGCTCTCCAGAGAGGAGCCATGAAAAACATCAGTAGAACAACATCTCAGGGTGACATCCCTGTGGACCCCAGAGTCAGGGTGACCATAAAGAGACCCCCGTGTTTCACCCCCATGTCCTGATGGAGAGAGGTCAGAGGCCATGAGGAGCATGGATATGTCCATTCCCAAAGGAACTGAAGGGTAATGGAATGGCAGATTTAGGCCAAATGGAGCAATTTGCGCTTGTCCCATCTGAACCTGGAAGAAAATAGACCTCAATTTGTCCGAGGTAAGCGCTATAATGATTATTTGGAAGACTGCTGTATAATAAAACATGATAAGAAATATTTTTGAGCACCAAATCAGTATGATTTTTGAACGATCAATTGAAAACTGGACTATATATATATATTTGTTTTTGTTTTTTATATATGCCCTTTTCCATTTTGAGCTAGTGTTTTACACCAGCATGCTGGTTTTGCATCGTGACTTTGCAGACCCAACATAGTACCAGCATTGTGTACAAGTATTGATATTTCCAATTTTAGCCTGAATTAAAAGCTTAAAATTGATTGCAAATTCTTGCTGTCCGCAGACTAAACAGACCTGTGACCCGTTTTAGTGTTGTGACCCACCAGTTAAGAAGCACTGCAGAGTGTTATTGGCTGTCTGCCATGATCAGTATGTTCTGTCTGGTCTGGTTATAGGCTCTTCACCTGTCACCTGTCAATCTGTAATCATCATGGATGACAAACCCCTCCCACTAACTAGATCTAGTCTGTCACAGGGCCAGACCCTTGTTTGAGCACTGTGTTTGATAGAGTCAAACCTTGCTAGTTCTTCACTTTTGTGTACATCAAATTGGTGTGTCTTAATCAATGCTGAGTGTGCAAATAAACATTATTTGTTTGACAGTATGTGTAAAGGACAGAAGAGGTCTAGATGTGCTTGCTGTCTGTCTCTGTTGTTAATCAGATGCGCTGGTCGCCTGATTTTTCCTCACAACCTCCTTCAGGCAGTATAACAATAGAGCCAGGAGCCCTCTTCACCCCTCAGACATCCCAACACCCAGATAACCGGCTTACAATGCTTCGGCCCACATGGAAATGGCTGTTTAATTGCCATTATCAAGCCGTTGTGATCCCTTTGTATGGGTTTTTATGGTTTTGTTAACTTTTACAGTATGAAGAGAGTCTGCCTTGCGAGTATCTTCAGAGATTTTCCTTCATCTCCCCAACCTCCCATCCGTCTGCACGTCTTTCTTCTCGCTAATGAAAACTGTCAGGACCAGCGTCTGTAGGCCCAACAAATATGATGTGATGTTTCTTTCCATTTATTTTATACCACAAATTATACGTAGCGTATTAAATGTGATGTTTGTTTCCATTTTACTCCTTGAGGAGATTTCTGTGGCGCTGGCAGTAATTAACAGTTAGTATTCTGTCTTTTCTCATTAGTTTTCAAGTCTCGAAAATATCCAAACAAAATCTGATTCTTGAGTACGGAAAAAAAAACTTGGCTATAAGGCTGAAGACATTGATGTTATGAATCAAGGAATGGGTTTTATATGGGAACGCCATTTTAGAGCTACTTCTGCTTCTTACATTTTTTGTTATATTCACAAATATTTTTAAAAAAGTGTATTTTATTGCCAGTGGCATATTCAACACTTACAATAAATAAATAAATTATAAATTGCTGATATGGCAACATTTAAACACTGGAAGGTAATGTTGCAGAGAATGTTTTGTCAGCATTAGTAGATAAGAAGACTTAAAAAGCAATTTTTTTATTATACGTATCACTTAATTCTCCTTTTTGTGTCTCGACTAAATATCTACAATCTGCCTTCCAGCTTTCCCACATCAAGTGCATTCAAATGAGCCACAGTGTCATAGGGGCTGCTGGGATGTATTGATGCCCAGGTGATGAAGCTGATCCTGGGGGGATAGTGAGATGGATCCGCTTTATCTGCTCTCCCCTCCAGCGCCAGTAACTGCAATCAGAGCCACCGTGAGCTGCTTCAACTCTGGAAGAGCAATGAGACCCCGGAGACCAAGCAAGCTATCGCTTTGATCTGAGAAAGAGAGAGAGAGAGAGAGAGAGGGAGACAGAGAGTGGGAAGGCCCTCGTATTGCCCTGGCCCTTTAGGAGAGGTCATAAAAACCGTCTCCATTAGGCAGACGCTTCAATCTCGGTACCAATATTTACTTTACAAGCCTTCATCAGTGAGATCATTCTAGACTGAGTGTCTCTGTTTGGCCGTTTGTTCAATTTGAGATACAATTACTAAAGTGTTTGCACGATTTCCATTAACGTTGAGTTAAAATGTGCTTAAAGCTCTGGGATGCAATCAAAGCTGCAAAGAGCAAATTATATCAAAAGCCTAAATTACTTTTTTTTCCATTTCAGAGCCTTTCTAAGCAATAACTAACCTTTTAATTAAAGATAAAAGTTTTTAATTTCTATTTATAAATGGAAGATAAGACATAGGGTGATGACCTCATATATTTTTATCAGATTTTCATTAAATGCGAATGCTAGGGCTTGGATTTAAAGGTGAGATGATCAGATACTTGTGTGTGTGTGTGTGTGTGTGTGTGTGTGTGTGATATTAAAGGTTAAGACTGGGATGTGTGTGTATAAAGTCTGAGATTTATTTTACATTTAAATTATATCTTGAAATAAACAGTTATGGAAAAGTGAGGGCATACAACAAATGTAATGTACATTTCATATAATATTATATAATATACATTACATATATTACAGTATTTAATTTGTCTTTGAAAATGTATATAAAATCTGCTCAAAATGTATTATCTTAAATATTTGACCCAGCTTTATATTTATAATATATAGTGTAGATATGCCAGATATTGGCATTGCAACATCCTTCTGATATAGAAGTATAATGTGATTGTCTAACATCTTAACCTAACACTCTTTTTCACACACATACAATAGTCTCTGTGACAATATATTCAGGCTGAAAGAGTGAACCTGGAGCTCATTAGTGTGTGTTGACATGAGGAAACGAGAGTCTGACTTCCATCAGGGCTCTGATAGATCACATCAGCGCTGGACTGCAAGCAGGTATCGATCAGCCCCGAGGTGTGTGTGTGTGTGTGTGTGTGTGTGTTTGAGTGGCACTATCGGTCTGTACCTTGTAATATGGCCCAGTATGAGGCCTGTCTGCATGCTGTGGTGTGCAAGACTCCCCACCATGGTGTTCAACAAGGCATGAGAGTTCAAATATTGCTCAAATAGAGAGAGTCTAGCAGTGCATGTGTGATTGAGCTTGCGTGTGTGTTCATTGTTCTTTTTTCTAGGTGTATAGCTCTCTGTTTCCTTTCTCAGGGGTGTTTCTAACAGAAATTACAGCAGTACATGTTAGAGCTCGCATGTTAGTGTCTTTAAGCTCTGAATTTTCTCTAATTGAGCTTAAATATGTGCTTCTTGGATTTCCAGTGATTGTGAAAGTATTCTGGAATGCATGACTCTGGTCCATCATGTAATTGTGAGTTCAAAATATGTAATGAATAACTGATGATGGGCAGTGATATGGAACTCTAATGTGGTCAATACCTGTCTGGAGCTACTTTAGCCTTACTTTTTAGCCTCACTTTCGAACATTAGACGACCAATCAGATTCAAGCATGCAACAATGCTTTAGTATAACTTGGTGTAATCACACTGAACCAAATTCACATTTTAATTTGTAAACATTTTACGTTTTGGGTGAATTAGTGGTTAATTTGTAGCATTGCATTTGAAGGTTTTCCTATGATCTGCTCAGACTTTCTTGATAGTAAGGGTGGACCTTCAGTGCTTATTTTCCATGAAAATTTGAAGAACCTAGTACATTCATGCGAAAATCACCACTTCTGTAAAATTGTTACATGCTCATGAGATTGGGTAGACTAAACTGACTGAGTAAACGGAATAATTTGCAGCTGACAGCTGATTTTTTAGACTGTCGCGCTTGTGACAACTTCTCTTAGTCGATGTGAAATCAGTATTTTATGACCGTGGACAACAAAACCAGTCATAAGTAGCATTTGTAACAATAGCCTGTAATACATTGTATGGGTCAAAATGATCAATTTTTCTTTTATGCAAAAAAATCATGAGGATATTAAATAAACATCATGAAGTTATTATCTCCTACTGTAACTGCATCAAAATGTGCTTTTTGATATTCTTACTTTTCTCAATATTTAGATTTTTTGCTCTCTCAGATTCCAGATTTTCAAATAGTTCTCCTACAAATGTGTCCCAGGGACACATTTATTTATTTGGAAAGTAGCTTGTTCATTTTGGGCCCCTGATCACTTTCTTAAGGTTTACTTTGTTATGAGGTGTTTGTCATCACTACTATTTGTGTCGAAGTCAGTTAGCGGGGACTCAGACTAGGAGAACTGTCTCCAGGAACACCCAAATACACTGTTATTAAGGGTAATAGAGCTCTGTCTGGGGCAAGGAAGGGGGTGGAGGAAGAGAAAACCCTCCCCCGACAGCACAGACACATGTGAGAGGAGCAATCTCAGCTTATCACCGTCCCGCATAGTCCCTTGAGTCTGATTATTCCCATCTCAACCCCCTAACTGTATTCTTACTCAGCCCTACAGGATAGACACATGTCAAAACATCAAAACATAGTAAAAAGGGCTTAGAAATGAGAGGAAATATAATTTTTTTTTTCAAGTCTACCTCTACCTCTGCAGTCTGCAGCCAGTTCAGTCTAGATTTATTGGTTGAACTTTATATTGCTTCTGTTGTATTGAGTAAATATATTAAAAGATTAATAATGTCCAGGATTGATCCCGAATGAAATTGAGAGGAGAGCCTGACGGCTAAACTCATAATACACCTCTACACTTGAGGTTTGGGTTATTGGAAATTGTTTTATCACCAATAATGTATCGCCTGCTTGTATTAGCGTCTCCAGTTTTTACAGTGCACCAATGCTTTGTTAAACCCCAAGACTTTTCTCAATGTCTGTATTAGCAAAACACATGTTGGAACAGCAGGATTTTATCTGGGTTAGGCTCTTGGAACAATTGCTGGAATATCAGCATCCCACCTGGCCTCTGAACCTGCTACTTGCTGGTGTCATGTCCAATTTCCTTCTGCTTTCTCTCCTGTCAGCTCCTGAATTGTCCATCTGTTGGAAATATGTCTGTCAGTCACATGGCACATAGACTTGCATTCAAATGTTTAGGGTTAGAAAGAGTTGTTGTTGTTGTTTTTTTGAAGGAATTCATAATTGTCTCGCATGAGAAAGATGTGTTGAATTTTATCAAAAGTAAAGATATTTATATTGTTATAAAATATATTTTATTTCAAAAAATGCTCACCGAAGGAAAAAAAAAAAGTTTTCACAGCAATATTAAGCAGCACAACTTATTTTTTATTGATAATAAAAATAAGCAAAAAATAAATAAATAAAATAAATCAGCATATTAGAATAACAACAACAAGCTACTTTCCAAATAAAGAAATTTATATATATTTAATATGTTACAATTTAATATAATATATAATATATGCACAGTATATTTTTGTGTGTTATATAAAACACCATATAAAAGTGCATTTGTATATGCATATTTTATATGATACACCCACACATAAGGATATATTGGCAGCTTCTTCAATACTAATTGTGTGTTTAACCAAGGATTCATGGCATCTTCTGATGTGACCTGCAGATAATCATAGACAACTAGCTTAAAACAAATGCACACGTTCACACACACAAACACACTCCATGTGACCCTCTCTCTTGCTGACAGGTCTGTCAATGGCCCATGATCTGAACTGAAGATGACCAGCAGAAATGGCTCCCTGTCCTCGCAATGACCCACAGTGTGTGTGTGTGTATGAAGATGTCCATCCACAAAAACCCCATCCATGCACTTAATCATGTTCTAGCCACCAGCTAGCACTGACTGTCTGGAGGAGACACAGGCCAATGTGGACTGTCAGTAATCAGCATGGCATTTAGTCATTCCCTGCCAATTAGTGAAGCATTACCTGCCCCAGGTCAATAGCAGCCGGCTGATGAAACCGGAGCGATGTGCACTTCACAGAGGGATCATCTGATGTCACCACTGCTGTACCACTACTCCAGTGCACAGAGAGGTCAGGACATATCCTCCATCACCTGTGCAACGCATGTGAGTGGAACATACCTGTCAGTGGACGTAAAGGGCCGAGTTCTTGGAAATGGATTATGTTTTAGAGAACAGAGCCGGTATTCAGGCAAAGGACACCTTGAAAATACTTCGTGAGACTTTAACAAAGATGTTCTTGTGTGTTTAGGAGACAGGGACTAGTGGGGAACAAAGAAACGGAGCATGTAGAAGTGTTTTTCTTTGGTTGTGTTTGTGTCTCAGTGTGACTGCCTGGCTGCCCTGTCAGTGACTTTAAGGTTTGTTGGCTAATCAGTCTCATTTTGCCTCATTAGCCACCTGCGTGGGGCTTCCTTCAAGCCGAGATGATGTATGACTGGGCCAAAAAGTCTTCTGGCTGCCCTCAGGGGCGAGACAGGAATGAAATACATGTGTGTGTGTTTGAGGAAAGAGGACAGATAGAGCACCATAGGTATATATTCAACTGGTAAAAGGAAATTGCATATTAGGCCTCTTTAGTGTGCCAACCGTTACTTCTAGACTATGATTAAATTAAAATGAAAGAAAATGGAGAATTTAGTTTAAAAATGTCTTATTTTTAAGGTAAGCTGTACTTATTTGATTAATAAATTATATTTTTATACAGTGTGTACGGAACGTATTTAGACCCCCTTAAATTTTTCACTCTTTGTTATATTGCAGCCATTTGCCATTTTCCTCATTAATGTACACACAGCACCCCATATTGACATAAAAACACAGAATTGTTGAAATTTTTGCAGATTTATTAAAAAAGAAAAACTGAAATGTCACATGGTCCTAAGTATTCAGACCCTTTGCTGTGACACTCATATATTTAACTTGGGTGCTGTCCATTTCTTCTGATCATCCTTGAGATGGTTCTACAAATGATTTTAGCAAATGGCTGCAGTTTAAAAAAGAGTGAAAAATTTAAGGGGGTCTGAATACTTTCCGTACCCATGGATTTATATATGACACTGAAATATATTATTAAAATGTTTTATATATTTTTATGTATACTCATCTAATACTTCTCAGTTTATCTGCACTGATAATCTCAATATCATTTATATTAATTTATCTCTATAATTTTATTGGACTTGGACATTTTTGTCCTTTCCATTGTGAATAATATGTATATATAAAAAAAATAAAAATAAAAAAGTAAACACTAAAATTGTATTTCTTCACATTTTTGTCTCCAATAAATTATTAACAATATTATACAAACACACAGCACACAGACTGAAGAAGTCTAGCCTAGCCCAACACCCCCCAATCCCAAATTTCATTTACCAAATCCCAAGCCATCAGCATTTTGTCTGATTTACCTTAAAAATCTCCCTAAAATCATTAGCGCCAGTGTAATCTGTTTAACTTGGCAGAGGGTTACCGAAATTATCCTGCTGATTTACTCTATTAACACAACCCCCTGTAGGGAGAGTTTTGTTTTCCTTTGTCTTGTTTGTGTTTATAACTTGCATGATTTATTTTAATGGTTTTTATCAGCGTTTTATTTCAGTGTGTGTTTTTTATCCTGAGAGAGGAAGTTATTGAGAGTGATAAAGACTAATCTGAGCCCCAGATCTCCATTAAACGGCTCTATTTCCTCACTGAGTGAGTCTGGAAATGGAGCTGCCTTTAAAGAATGCTGAGTGACCTTAAGGGTACATGTTTGTGTGTGTGTGTGTGTGTGTGTGTGTGTGCGCATTTGTGAACAGGAAAGAAAGACATGTTTAAACAAAGCACACAACAGAGTTTATTACTGGGAAAGGTGCAGTCTGTTGCAAATTAAAAGCCATTTGGCATCAGAAATGAGCAGACAAACACACATACATATGCTGCACAAGGAGCATTTGTATATTTATAGCTTATATATCCAGAAGCTTTTTGATTAAAACTGTTTTCTCAATTTAATGATTTTTATATTTAACATTCTCCTCTGAATTACTCACTGTCATGAAAGATCAGTTAAGAACAAGAAAACCATGAACATGTTTCACAGTTGCTCTTAGAGTTGTGTGTCATGTAAAGAAGAAGGAAATCTGTAACTTTGATGCTCTAGTTACAATACATTCAACATGATCTGCTTGGCTATGATGCTAACATGGGAAAGCTCCAGTTGCAGAGAAAAATCAGTGGAACCACAGACAGCAGTAACATATATTTACAGGCTATCAGCAGCAGCTTATCATCCACTAACTGATTCACTTCTGCAGATCTAGAACAAGAGCATGTCAAGGGAAGCTTTGAGAAAATAAATATACATTATATACTTGGTAAATGCATAATACTGCAACAATAGCAGTGAACTACTGTAGTATATGTGCTTAGCTTCTACTTTATCTTTAAAACATGACAGGATTTTAATTTTTTGGGTGAGTTATTCCTCTACATTAAAACAAAAATCCCAACATAAACAGATATGGCCAGTCTGATGTCCTCATGATTTTGATCTTGGTATGTAAAAACAAATCTCTTAGACTAGGGGCAGTCACTTTATCAGTACCACAAAGACGTATGTGTGTTTGTGTGTGTGCATGAACCTATCTCAACTATGTACAAACATTTACAGTCTTCGATCAGACAGAAGAAACATCTGCTATATTACACACTCAATAAAAGCCTTGTATCATTGAGCTCATACCACACAATAGTTCTGTTGGGAGACCTGATTAAGTATAATTTTAAACCTGCTTGCATTAATGAACAAAAGATATATTTTTAATTTCACCTTTTAATGAGTTGTAACCGTATACCAGTATCGAACTTGAAAGCTTTTTTTCCTGTATAATATATTGCCGTAAGCAGAGAAACACATGAACTGAAAAACTCATTTTGTAGAGGCAAATCGAACGGCAGGCTCTCCTGTTTGTGCCGTGCAGCATTTTAGTGAGCCCAGAGACTAATGAAGTGCTCCTTTACAGGCAACTGGGGTTTAATTTACCCTCAACCCCCCAAAACCCCCTGCAGTGACACAGAGCTGGAAAATAGTTGATTCACACTCGCTTTCTCCAACAAAACAGTTCAATAAGTATGCGATGCTAATCTGTATTTTCGTCTTGTTTTCCAGCAAAATAACTAACTATCCTTGAAATAAGACATATTTACAATATTGCAATAAAATAAATAAGACATAGCCATAAATATAACCAAATTTTATAAAGTTTACACTAGTGCTGTCAAATTATTCATCGTGATTAATCGCATCCAAAACTGTAATTTATGTGTGTGTACTGTGTCTATTTTTTATGTTTATTGTTGGCATTGTGCATTTATGTATGTTATATGAATGAGAAAATATGTGTGCATGAGTGTGTGTGTGTGTGTGTGTGTGTGTGTGTGTGTTATGTGGTACCATGCAGAAGGTCAGACATGCCAGTGATATCTGTAGCATGCTCTCGTGGGCAGTGGTCAAAGCAGGCAGCCAGCCAAGCGTTAATTTGCATTAGCAGCACAAAAGATCCGGGGAGGGAACCGCTGTGAGGATGCGCCTTCATTTACTGGAGATTTATAGAGGCCCAGAATCAGGAGTCAGGACGCCCAGCATTTTCCCTATCATTGACTCACATCTAAAGAGCCTGTTTTCTTCCTGAAGGGCAATCATTTGGAATCAAGCAACCGCAAATGTTGGGTGTGTGGGGTGGCTAGAATTCCAGGGCCTAGAATGGGAAAAATGGAGTTTGTGCGGATGGATGTGTGTGAGCCCATGAATAGATAATCATACAGCAGAAATATTGCAGGTTCCAGGGTTTGAACAGCCCAGATGAGCCGTTGACTACCGGAGCTGGAATATGGAAATGTGGGGAGTCTATTGAAGGCAAAAGGTCATTGTTTAGGGGGCTGTGATGATATATGTTTTTCACTGCGATCATTGTGTGGGGCCAAGTACATCAATGCCATCAATGAGGGGTGACGCACACACACCCCTCATTCACATGATGAAGCTGTTTCCTACACACAGATACACACTGGTTGAGTCAGCCCAATTCTTTTTCCTGTAGGGTACACATTTAGGTCTTTTCCTACGGCTCCTGCGGTTTAAAGTGTGAAGCACTTCCTCTGGGAGAGGACCATGGGAATGACAGACCTAGATTGCAGTTTGGTTTGTTGTTTGCATGGAAAATTAACCCGTTAAAGCTTGACACATGAATTAATGCTCAAAAAAAGATAATAATAATACAAAAAAAAAAAAAAAAAAAAAATATATATATATATATATATACATACATACTTTTTTTTTTAATGCAAGGGTTAATTTTTTTTTTAAATGGAAGGAAGACCTTAGACAAAATATGAAGAAAATCCAGTTTGCTCTTGTGTTTTTTTATCATATTTGATCCATCAGTTTTTATACGTTAGAATAATGAGTAAATGTTTATATTGAAATATTGCTAACAATTTATGTTTACTTTATAAAAATAAAAAAAAACTTCACTGCATAAAGACATGCACAAACTAAAGGTGGTTATTTTAGAATAATACTATAAGGTCTTCAACTTGGTAAAAAGTTATAAACCATTAATCAGAGGGCGGATGTCACACAGAAGATTGTGTCCAAAAGTTTGTTCGGCAAAGATTTGATCATTGTGTTGCCATAGAGGCCTTAGCAATTCATATATCAAATATGATCCAATGTGCTTAATAGGGTTAAACACTTTCAAATCTTCTATGTGATGTTAAAGACATAATAAAATTAGTGCTGTCAAAAGATTAATCGCATCCCAAATAAATGTTTTTCTTTACATAATATGTTTGTGCTGTGTATATTTATTAAGTATATATAAATACAAACACATGCATGTTTATATTTAATGAAAATATGTTATGTTTATAT
>JAUMHQ010000069.1:15076474-15093838 GCA_032361165.1 Enteromius paludinosus
AAATGTGATTAATCCTATTGTTTTTCTCTCTTGCGCAATTTAGAGACTTCAGCCAAACACCCGTTATAGACTTTACCAAACACAAGCATTTCGTAATAAGTCTACCCACAGAGTATTCCTAACCTGCAGGGAAAACAAAACTCTTAAATGACAGACCGCCTATCTGCTGTGATGCCCTCAGAGGGACGTACTCATCAGGTAAGGGCCTTGTTATCACCATAAAATTGCAGGAAACTCAACAAAGTCATCAACTTCACACCCTGTGCAAATTTAGCTGTAGAATGAGTCAGACTTTAGAAGTTCTACTAGAAAATGTAATCTTGTTTCACTACTAAGCACACTTTGTGGAATGGAATGGTTCTATGGAAGTTAAAGGTTCTTCATGAAACCATGGATGCCAGTAAAGAAACGTATAAAGAAGGCAGTTAAAAAACAGACTGTCTGTGGGAATAAAAACAACCAACCCCTTTTATGACTCGAGGGGTGAGAGTAAATAAAGGTCTTTCAAGGACTGCACAGATGTTTGGTTACTATTATACTCATTCAGACCTGTCATCATGTTTTCATTATGAGCCCTAAGCTCACACATGCAGCACCAGTGTATGATATGACACACACACCCACACTCAAAACAAGCTTGTAGACTTATATTTATGTATTTGTGATCTAGTCTCTCAATCTCACTTCCCTTAGTTCCCATTCTAATGTTGTGTGTCACACTTCCTCCGGTTTCCCTGGAGACGAAGCCATAAATAAACACCAGCGGATAGTATAAAAGCAGAGACTGTACACTTGAATCATCCCTCAGCATGATTCAGCAGGAGATAGAGAGGATGGGAGAGACTGCGCTCACAAATTTAGCTTCCTTTTTTCAAAACTGGTCGACGGTAAGATCATTAGGCCATTTAAACAATCGATCGGATGAAGTCTTCAGACTTCTAGCAGACAGACTTTTGGCTCCTGGCTGTTGTTTCTTTTTTGATATTTCGTGTGAATGTTAGAGGGCAGATAATCCTGTACAGCATCACTCGAATGAAGACGTTTGAGGTCACACAATCACGAACGACAGGGATTTCCCATCTACCCGTTGTGTTGTGGTTTAACTGCAGTGGATCAGGATAGCTGTGCCCGCATATCTGGTCTACTTCAGATTTCCTGTTCTGTGTTATAGTATATCATTCTGCATTTCAAGAAAAACGTTTTCTTTCTCTCTCTTTGTATTTCCATTGTATTCTGTAAGGCTCTATGGTTGTAGAATGTGAACTATTTCCTGACACAGATGCATCCTTTAGTTCAGCCCTGTGCTCACTCAACCCTGAGCTCATTATCATTATTGGATGCACCTGAAATAAATTGCATTATGTCATAGTCTGGCGCCACTGTCACTATAGTAACAAGTTTAGATATGACAATCCCAGGCCGTTTTGTGCTGCTTTCAGGGAATCAGCTCAGCTCTACTGTTCACGTTTTATTTTATTTTATAGAAAGACTCTCTGCTGAAAAAGCATGCAGTAGTCAATTGCAATTCCAAATAACCAATTTCTATGTTAATATATGATCTGTTATGGCAAAGCTGAATTTTTAGCAGCCAGTCTAACCTTCAGAAATCATTTTCTGAATGAAAGAACAACAGCAAAAAGCACTAAATAATTTTTAGCAGCTATCACGAAGTAACAAAGATAAATAATTTCTATGAAATAGGATGCTGTTATCCCTGTGTAATCTCTACAGAGAGATGTGAAGATCTAATGAGAGGACTCTAATGAGAAAAAAAGTTGGCTGGCTGGTTGGAGGTTTAAAATAAATCCTGAATATGTCAAGACTGTAGTGAAGATTCCAGAGTACATTCTCTGAGGACAGGGTTAAGAGGAGAGGGCTAAGGCCAGTTATTTCTGTGTCCACTGAATCGTGTCTTTCGCTGAGGACAGAAAAGCTTGCACGTCCCCAACTAAAGTTTGGGCTTGAAGTATGTAGTCTTGACATAGATGTAAAGAGCTAAAGAAGGAAAGGGGGATGGAATCAATGAACCTCTCCTCTGTCAGTAACTCTAATTATGTAACGCTGAGAGATTTTAAGAGCTCAGTAATGTGAAATACACAATGGTAGAGGCTGTTTCAGAATGAGTAGGCTCTGGATTGCTTTCTGGAATGGAGGGAAGGGAGGATAGATATGTCAGAGGAGTGATATTTGGGAATGGAAACATGTCCTTCTTCCTCAAGGTCATAAATAGTTGCTTCTCAAAACTAATTGATAAGGGTTTGGTTTAGTTTAGTTTAAAGGTTTAGTTCACCCAAAATTGAAAATTCTGTCATTAATTACTCACCCTTGTCTCGTTCCAAAACCATAAGATCTTTGTTCATCTTCGGAACACAAATGAAGATATTTTGGATGAAATCAGAGAGCTATCTGACCCTCCATAGACAGCAATACAACTGAAATGATCCAGGTCCAGAAACATAGCAAAAACATCGATAAAACAGTCCATGTGACATCAGTGGCTCAACTTCACTTTTGCGATGCTACGAGAATACTTCTTTTTGCGTAAAGAAACGAAAAAAACAAAAACAACATACTGTATACACAAGTTTTAACGTAGTTAGTTTTAATGACAACATTTTCATTTTTGGGTGAACTAACTCTTTAAGAATGTTTGCAAAGCCCAAACTGCAACATATAGCTGAGACAATATTCATTTATCTCTTTTTGCTGCAAGTAAAATAAGGATTCCAAACAATGAGTCACTTTCGAACCGCTACATTTCAGAAGAATACTTGTTCCTAAATAAAATGGAAAATAAATCAGTGTCTTTGAACGAACTGTTCAGTGACTGATTTGATGACTCATTAATAATACAGCTGTTAGTCGCCACCTATTGGTGTCATAGTGTAACTTGCTTGTAACCAGTGCTGTTTGATATCAGCAGTATTACCAAGTCTACAGCTTTCCCTTGGAATTGTAGTACTTCATCACTATTTCTGCGGGTTGAAGTTACCCCAAAAACATGATATTTAGCCCCTTAAATGCAAATTTTACCAGGGAATCTCGTGTAAAATGTGTATTTTAACCCTGGACTGCAATTTTGTTTACCAGGAAACCCCCCTTGAAAAGTGTTTGGGCTACTTTTGAGTAGCTATTGGGTTGGTTTTGTTGTGAAAACCAGGCAACCATGGATATTAGCGATCCTGCTAGGCTATTCAGCTTTGACGACCAGGACTAACTGTTGTAACAGCCTGTCCTCCAACAAAAACGACTCTATAAGTAGTTTCTGCAAGTACCTTATTACGACCTATATTTACGTTTTAAAGGTAAGCGCCCTCTAGTGGGCGTAAAAATAACGACAGTGTCATATTGCGTCTGTCGTTACACTGATCTCGAGGTGATTAAAACATATTTTACTAGGTTGAATTTGTACGAATGACCACACAAACCCACTCCTAAATCTACCCGTTACAAATATTGTGCAAAATCATGATTTATAGGGTTTTGTGAAAACGTCTTCTCTGGGTTCAAACACATGATCACATCTCATCTTATAATGCATCTCTCTACAAACTGAGCTACACCAACCCTGAATCACATGGCCAATAAAATTGGGCGCAATTGTAGTATACTCTCCGACGAGTCATATTTCATAGCTACTATAGAAACGACACATACGGGTGTATTAGTTGGAGGACACGGTTGTAAAATTCAGCACATTGTTATTTTTTGTTGATTCATGAACAAATGACACTTATGAGCTAGTTATTTTAAATAATTTAGTCAAACATACTCACAAGAAAGCCAGTCATATATTTGCTCCCTCAAAAGTGCTTAAAGAACTACTGAATCAGAGTCATGATGATTGGAATTTGAATCGGATAAAATCATGAAGAATCACTTTAACCTTAGTTTGACTTTGAATGAATTGCTAAAAGTTACACACACCCCCATGTTATTTTTATTGACCTGGGCGACTTTCAAGAACTGTGTGTAAAGTGAAAAATTGCACCATTTCACCAGTGCCCAGCTGTGTTTGGACCACACCGAGTTAAATGAATATGACTACACTGTACTGTTGGCAGATGTCGTGCTCTAAAGTGGTGGTCTGCGTGTAAAACCCAATGAGAAGAAAACTGTGAGATCCAATTTAAGTTTCAGGCACAGCTGGCCACCGGATGACTCTCGTGGGCTGGCAGGGCCCACTCAGATGTTTCATCTGTGTGTTTTCTTTGCTGGAAACCATGAGAACCACACTTAAGACGTGAAAATAAGGTAGCAAAGAAGCCATGATGACAGTGAAAACTGGTTATCAGACTTTAAGACCTTCCCATAACTCTACACGAAGAGCCTACAAATCATGAAATGCAAATATTATCTGTAAGAAAATGGCCAATCCCTTCATCAGTAAGTCGGATACATTATAAGGCCTCCAGAATCTCCTTTTTATGTCAACATCTGGTCAAACAGAGTCATATTTATCTTAAGCAACACATTCCTGCAATATTTCAAAGGTCAGAGTTGGGTATCTGAAATGAAGCTCTCAAGTACTATGCTCAGACATGCTGAAATCAATACTGCTCCTGTCTGACTACTGTTGCAGACTCTTAGGACCACTGTGTACTCAATATAGGCAGGAAGCCATGATAAGAAACCTGAAAAGAATAGAAGGACTTCAATATTTACTTTGTGCATTACTTTCCTTTACAACAGAACAGACACAACGAGTCAACAGTCTGTCAGTCACTGAACAAGAGAACTGATGTGGTGTGATGATTGAAAATTGAAGATTCGGAGTTGACAGTGAGCCATCCCTGTGCTAGCGTTCCTGAGCAAGACATCTACACAGGATAACTCAAGAGAATCAGTGACTTAGGATTGACTCCAAACTACACTACTGTTCAAAATGTGTATTATATTTAAAAGTGTAATTTATTCCTGTGATGGCAAAGCTTAATATAAAGTCAGGGATCTCAAACAAAAATTTAATGTACAAATAATCTGTACTATATCCAATAATCAACTACTGTACATATGTGACCCTGGACCACAAAACCAGTCATAAATCGCACGGGTATATATTTGTAGCAAAAGGGTTACATTTTTTTTATCCCAAAAATCATGTTCTTCAAATAAATTTAGTAAATGTTCGACCGTAATTACATCAAAAAATAATTTTGTATTAGCAATATGAAACACTAAGGACTTAATTTGCACAATTTATAAAAGCGATTTCCTCAATATTTCAATTTTTTTTGTTTTGCAACCTCACATTCCAGATTTTCAAATAGTTGTATCTTAGCCAAATATTGTCCTACCCTAACAAACCATTCATCAATGGAAAACTTTAAAAAGAAGTATTGACTGGTTTCGTGTCCCAGGGTCACATGTCTACTCTTTTTGCTTATTTCTGCAGTGCATTGTCTACAGAATCTTAGGCAAAAATCTGAGACCAAATAAGCCTTACTTGTGTCTTCTGAGATGTCTATGTGTATATATTTCCATAAGCATTCTGTCAGAAAGCACACAACTCATTCTTCTTACTGATGCACCTAATCTCAAGTGCATCTTGTGCTGTTCAGCGTTCAGCCTACAGCAGACTTTGATTTATGTAAAGAGTTTGAAGTGTATGTTTGAGCAGAACGCCAGTGTGTTGTTTACAGGAGCAAACACGTTCCCCCTTTGAATCAATAAACCCAGATGCTGTGTGTATACTTAACCGTGAGTCTTGTTGCCGGTGGCATGTGCTTCTGAAGTGTGTGTTTGTACTTCAGAAGAACATGAGATCTACAGCCCCACTGTGCTTTGCTGTACTCGGGGAAGTGTGGAGTGAAGATCACTTTATCAGTGACAGCCCCCAAGTGGACCTCTGAACTAAACAAACAAAGGCAAGGTGTTCTGTCCACTGTCCGCAAACTGTTAGAATCATGTCACACCTGAGCAGAAAACAAACCTGTTTACAATCTCAGGTCAACAGATGTCTGGAGTTCTTAAGATCACTGATAAACTACGCTTTGTATTTGAACTCTTTCAGTATTTACTAAGGATTACTACAAAAATTGGAGGATTTTTCCCCTTTCCCTGATATATATAGGATTTATTAAAATGTTTCCTTTTTTCCTTAGACACAGTAGATATAGATACAGTATCTTATGAAGCTTGATGTTTGGTAAAACATTTTTCAAAAGGATCATCTAAATATTATAATAATGACTGACTGATAAAGTTACTTCAGCAAAGGGCGTTTTTTCTATTATCTAGCAGTTCAGGAATTTGTATTATTTATTTATTTTAATTAGGACAGTCAAATGGCAAGAGGAAATCAATTATAATCATCACAGTGTGCTTAACTTATTGAAACAATAAAAGGGAGGTGGAAAATGTCAGTCCACTTAATTTAAAGGACTAAAAAGAAAGCTGCTCTGATGCTAATCTTGTAGTTTATCTTTTAAACATTCGATTTTGGATTTAGGTTAATGGTTAAGCAACTTCTGGAGAAGAGTCTGGAAGTCCTAGCTGTATCCCACTAGACGAGGAGTGCTAGGAAAGCTCTTCCTCATGCCCATGCATTTCTCCTGATCCAGGAACAGAGAGTTTGCTTTGATTGAAAGGTCATGCTCTAGAGCAACTTTGGTCTTCACCAGGGTCTGGAGAGTGTTCTCGGCCTCCATCAGTCTCTCTCTCAGTTTATGAATGGTGTCTTCAATCTCCCTTACCTCTGTGACCAGCCTGAGAAAGAGAGAGGGAGTAAAACAAGGAAAACTAAGCCTTGCATCTGATTTTTGCATCTAGATTTAATTTTGTAAGGAACATTTTGTATCTTGACAAATATATGGGGGTGATTACCTGTGATGAGGATTGTCTCTGCAGAGTTCCACATTGGGTCTGCGAGACCTCTCTTCCAGCCGGGTCTGGGCCACTTTAAGTGGGTTCTCTTTGTCTCGGATTGCCTTTTTTAAAGCTTCAATCAGCATCTCGGTCTGGAAGATTTCTTGAAGGGTCTGAAAGTGGAAGCAAAGAGGCAAAAAAGAGAAAGTGAGTTGATTGAAAAAGTGACAAAGTCAGTTATTCTTTGTGTCTGACTTCTTGACCCTCTCAAAGTTAAAAAGGTCCAGTCAAGTACACTTACTTCTACTCTATATATCACAATTGACAGTCTAAAGCACTTTAATCTGAAATTAGGCTGGTATGGTTTGTTCCTGGCAAAATTCCCACCCATACACACAACCATGCCAGGACTGAACGGGAAGAGGAGTAGCAAACCTCTCAGACTAAACAAAACTAATTATTATTATTAATTATGAATGATAATTATAATAATTATTTATATACTGTAAATATAGTTCATTTGTGATTACTTAATATTTTCAAAATTGCGTAAAACTGACTGATGTGTGAAGGATTTGAAAGGGCTTATAGTTCTCGTTACAGCCCATATCATCCATAAAAACACATAATGGTCATAAAATTATCCAGGATCAAGTGTCATTTCTTACATAGACACACACACTCCCTCACCAACACGATTTGATGTAATCTCATTTTGACCAATCTGCATCATGAATGATGGTTCTTTATCGGTTACCTCATGCCTGTTATAACAGCTGTCAAGGGCTTAAACATTATAGACAGCTGATCGGGCTTCTTCATGCTCTTCATTAACCTCCTTAACAACAGACTTCAGTGTTTAAAACTTCCTGTCTACATCTTTAGGGTATGAACAAGCAAGCACTTTATTTTGGGTCATGTCCAGTCAAAGTGAAGTGGTAAGGAGGAAGTACGATATACAGTATCCTGTTATTACTAAACATCAGGTAAAGAATTATTGGTTGCATGGATTCAGCATTCTGTAGTTACCTTAGCCAGGTGGGTTTGCAGATTGTTCTTGGCGTCTGCCATCTCAGAGACGCGGTTGGTAAAGGACACGTTTACAGAGTTAAACTGGTTCCACATCTCGTTTGAAGTGGCGTTGAGCAGGATCTCAATCTCATCACGGAGTTTGTGAGAGGCGGCGCGTTCACTCTGAGAATGCAGGATGTTGTTGTCAGTGAACTTCGACCAGGAGTCTGGAAGACTGATACTGTTGAGACCATTAAGAGAGTAAATTATAACATTATTAGGGAGGTTATCCTGACCCTAACGCATCCTAAAAGTCTCAGAATTCTTTTTAAATGCAAGGGGCACGCCGAGCACTGGGAGTTGAAGAATGTTCAACTTTGGGTGAAACACTTCACCCATCACTGCCACTTTCTAACCTCATAGCAAATCTATACAGGTGGAGCTGGGGAAGGTGGAGGGTTTCTGAAGCATGCTGCAACTACTATAGCAAGCACTAAGTATTTGAATGATACAAAAATAACCAATCAGTTGCAACATGTGATAATGATGTCATAATATCAGAGTTACCATCTAGAGATTCATGCCAGAACTTTGTATTAAAACTCACGATGGGTCCATGCGATCGATCCCTCTATAGTAGCTGATTCCATCAGAGGTGTTCCTGAGATGGTGACACCTATCATCAATTCTCTGTGCTGTGACCTTGTCACTCAAATCTCTCTCCAGCTCGTGTTGTGCTGCACGATTCGACCTGAGGATAATAAGCAATACGCATGCTGTTTCAGAGATGCTTTGATAATTTGCCAAACCTTAATTATTATTATTTTTTTAATTGACCAAATGAAGGCAAAGTTGCATTTAAGGGTTATTTTAGGTTTAAATAATGCTTTCTGCAAGACTCACGCTAGTTGAGCAATTGCTCTGTCTAAATGCCGCCTCATTCTCTCCTGACATGACTTAATCACTTCCACTTCCTGCAAAAGAAAGGCAAATATAGAAATTATGACTGCTGAATTTTGTAGTAGTTCAATGATTCATTTAGAAGTGAGACTTGAAATTAACACAGCTTGCTAAATCAGATACCAGGCTACTTTTAGCTACAGTTTGTGGCCTTAAATATAAAATATTTGACTTTAGAATGCCACAATTGACCAGTGCAAATCAGGTATGATACATAGAAAGCTATGTATTAAATGTAATGTAGTGAAAACAGAAGCACGGGGGTTAAGAAAACCCCTCACAAAATAATTTCCTAATGATGACAGGTGTTATATGTTTGATGAAATTTCAGGTGACCTCACCTTAATTAAATCTTTCTCTACATCATCATGAACCAGATCAATCGACATCCGTTTCTCTCTGTGGAACAAACATTCCTGAGAAACCTGGAAAGAGAAAAAGAGAGAGAATATTTAATATAATACTTAATATAATGCAATAACTTTACTTTTTTTTAATTTTAGATATTTTACATGCAATTTAATTTCATGTAATTTATTTTTCATATTGTTCAGTGCAGAACTTTGACAAAAGCAATAATATGACAGGACATCTATCTCACAGGATCACATGCTCTTACTCAAAACGTGACAACGGAAGCTCTAGTAAGCAATTACATCACTATGGAAACGTCCTGTGATTATTCTCGTGGTCTTTCCTGTTAGGTGACAGCAGCGTCACTACACTATTTTGGAACTCATCCAGCACTAGTAGTCAGCATGTTTTGATGCGGTTTCTGTGGAAACGGTCTCTTACTGTGACACATACGGGTAATTCTGTAAAGACAGAGGTGGGACACATTGAGGTCACTGTAGATCTTGTGTGCTTTGTGCTCAGTGTGATTGAGTGTGTATATCTTACAGCCCACTAGGTTCTGTTACCAAGTGGTTTCTAACAATGGGTCACCTGACACTCTACTGTGGTCTTTTCTAGTTACTGGGTCTTTAGCTAGATCGCCGTGACCCAAATTAGGTGTGGAGCTGATAGAAAACCGTTAAAACTTTGCCGTGCTTGCATTCCAAGCACGAATGGAATATTTGTTACAGAAGTAAATGCAAGAAATGACCTTTAAATTTGTTTTGAGAGGTGAAATGTGCAAATAGTGTTCTGTTTGACACTGCATGCATAATGCTACTACTTTAGTTAGATTTAATTTTATATATATATATATACTGTACATATATATATATAATTTTTTTATATTATGTCATATATATTATATTTATTGTGTATAATTATTATGCATATTTCTTATAAATAGACCTGCATACACATAAATGTATATATATATATATATATATATGTATGTATGTGTATTATTCACATCATTATTCACATATAATTTTATATATAACCTGGAGTGGCCCTTCAGTCTCAGCAAGTGCTCTTTCCAGTCTTCTTTTCACATCAGTCAGCGCTGATATCTCTGTCACCATGTTGTCTATCTCATGATTGAGCTCTGATCTCCAGAAGCTGATGTCGTTTAGTCTTTCTCCAATATTCTTGCTGGTGGTGTCCTGAGTTCTGCGGGTCATCTGGTCCTTATCCTGGATCATTCGGATTGTGTCCCTCCGAAGCCTTTCGGCACTGTTCCGGGATGACTCAGACTCCCTGTAGTTACTATGGTTGGACTTGAACCAGTCTTCTGGCATGTAGCGTGTACTGAGAGCTGTCCTGTTAGAGGGGTAAAACATGGTCTTGGCCCGGACCAAGTCTAGGTTTTCTCTTTGAAGGGCTGAAACATTTGGGATAGCGCTGCCACTTCTAAAATACGAATTAGTCTTCCAGGGCATGTTTGAATTCTGGTTGAGGGTCAATGCTGGCTGGTGGCTCCTGTAACTGGATGCTGTGGTGGATATGGCTGGTAGGAAATGGCTTGTTTTTGGCCTAGTGTAAGTGGCCATCTGAGTGGATCCAATTAGCTCCATGTGTCAATCAATTAGCCACCTTCTCCCTGTGAAATACAACAGAGTTTGCTTTGAAATATGTACAGTCATTTGTTTGCTTAAGCTGTGTGTGTGTGTGTGTGTGTTTCAGACATGGAAACACTTTCATTAGGCCATATCACACTGTATTGTATAGCTGAAGGTGAAAATGCAACAGACAGCAATTTATTAATGTATTTCGTTGTTTATTTTTTATACTCATTTAAGTAAACAATGGAAAAACAGATAATCTAGCTTAACTATTTTAAAGTGCAATCTGTTAAAAATACACAGGGCTAAAAATTGTTAATGTTGCGAAAGAAAGTTACCATAACTTATACCCGCAAGGCATTAGAGAACCGTTAATGTACTGTCACTGATCTATTAAATAACACTTGGAATATGTAGCGCCTTAAAAGCTCTTACATTTTAAATGTTCTGTTACTTTGTGTATCAGTTATATTACTATGCAAATATTAGCCTAATTGCATGTCGTTCTGTATAAACTGAAAACGTGTAATGCAAATAAAATATCGGAACATAACACTATTTGCATTGCATCGTTTTAGCTTCTCCAAAATGCGCCAAATTACATCAAAGAAATATAAAACTGCCTATAAATACCTCGAACAAGAAAATTTGGAATAGATTATCCACATATCAATTGAATGTGTGTAAGCTCACCGTGTGTTTGAATCTCGTCCGTCACTCTGATCAAGCGCAGTCTGTGCACCGTTGACAGGTGTAAGCGCGCACCTGTGCAGAACTGTGGACACGTTTGCGCATGCGCGGCATATCTCGAACGGCGCTGCTTTATATTATTGATAGACAAGCCCTTCAGCGCGCATCATTCCGCGAATCACTTCCAACACTACTGCTTGTTTACAGGCAGGTAACCAATGGCAACCAAAAACATGGAGAGATAGACGAAGCAAGAACAGAAATAAGCATGAAGCATGAACGTAGCATGTTATGTACTGTGTATCTATCTATGCAGGTTTCAATTAACTATCTACAAAATAGGCTATCTCCAAATATTCTTAATATTAAAATATTAATTATTCTAATTGCATGCTGGGCAGCCAGACCCCCTGATGAGTTAATGTACAATTTTCAGTTCAGTGGGGTCAAAGTGAATAGATTCATGCCATTTTATGTCAAGCATGAATGTACAAACTCTATTCATTCATTAACAGTGTTTTTCATTTGCAGCTATAAATATTAGTGCATTATAAGAATAATCATCCTTGACTCTGCATTCAGGGCTGGTATCTGAGAGTGCAGACAATCTCTGTGTTTCTGGTCTAACATTTCAGAAGTGATGACACATAAAAGCTGAGTCTTTAACATGTGATGCCTGAGTGTTTCAGTGCTGCTTTTACTCGTGTCTCAAATGACCATCAAACAGAAAGTGTTTGGCATAATGACACCTGGAGATGCATGCAGAGAAATTGTATTTTATTTGTGTTTATACAAGGAAACACAGGACAGATGAAATGGGCTGGAGTTGTTGCTGCAGGGGTGTGGCGCATCTGGACAGGAAACACAGCTGGAAGTGTGAATGTAAATGCTGAGTGCAAAGGGAGAACCACCTCTGCTGACAGCTGGACTGTACGTATGGGATGACGTGATCTGGAGGATAAAGGATAGTTATAGCATTACTAATATTACTTTACTACATTAAGTGTCCAGCAGGACTGAAGCAGGAATTTTTCAGTTTAAAGCACTCACCCATGAGAAACTCATGCGCATTATTGTCAGTTAAATACATCGTAACATAATTTAATCATTTCATCATAACATTACAATATGTCCATACTTTTAAATTATATATATATGTATAAAAACTTTTAAATATTATTAATTTATAAATAAGAAATAAAAAGGTTTTGAATGTCATTTTTTAAAATATTAAATAGATATCCCAACTTAAATTTTTTGGCATTACATCACTGACTCATCAATGGATCCTGAATGGGTGCCGTCAGAATGAGAGTTCAAACAGCTAAAAAAAAGTTTCACTTGTTAGTGAAACCAAGTCTTTTTAACAAACAAACAAACCTAACTTCAAACTGTTGTTCCCTGCTAACATACAAGTCCTCTATCCATAATGTTGCTTTCTTCTGTGAAAGAGTTGTGTCATCTGTATAAGGAGAGAAATATGCACAAAGCACAAACAGCCCGAAACAGTTGTACTATGATTTTAATGTGAGAGGACAACAGGTGATGGACTATTACTGGAAGAAGCATAATAATGAATTATTACGAGAAGCAATGGTTTAAAGTTAATCCTGAAATATAGATTGAAAAGATACTTCTATTTCATCACACCTTCTAATAATGCTAATTTTGTATGATTGCAAGCATGCCATTGTTTTTCAAGAAACTCCACGCTGTCATGCCTACCATTATTTGTGTACACATTCATCATCCTGAATGGAGGGAATCTGAGCTTTGAATCAGTGAGATAGGTGAGAAGACGCCTTCTAATTATTGCATGGCCCCCAATACCTTAACCCCCCCCTTCATGAGGATGGGTTACCGCTGCCTTATCAATGATTCATTCAACAGGAAGAGAGCACACTGGGCTATTTAACACAGTATAATCATCCGTGTGTCTCGTTACAGCCCAGGCTAAGAGACACACATATGTGCCCAGGACTGAGGCTGGGTGTCGTGTGTTTATCTCCGCTGGGCTTGTGTCTCTCAGTTCTAAAGAGGGTGTTGACATGTATTGACTCATACAAAAGGAAAATCGCTTTGCCGCTGAGTCTCAAAATCATTCTTCATGGACTGGAATGCAACATGTGGTTTGTCTTACTGTCCGAAGAGGACAGAATAAAAAAACACAGTCAGTTTTTTTTTTGTGGAATTATGTTTGTTACATTAAAAACTCTACTATTGTCAAAAAAATTGAATTAATCAATTGCTAAAAAAAAAAAATATATATATATATATATATATAAATATATATATATTTTTTTTTTTTTCAAAAGTAAATGATGTTATTATTATTATTATTATTATGGCCTAGTGGTGGTTTATATTTAAACATCCAGGTAATAATAATAAATGAATTGCATTAGCTATTTACTCATATACTGTAATATATATTTAAATATTAAATAGTTATTTGTGTTTCACTCATGTGTTTTAGCCAATTATTAGTAGTACTTAAACACATGTTATTGACCTTATTCTACATCCCTAATCCTACCCAATAATTAAACCTTACATTGATATGCATTGCAAACATACAATAAAAGCTGTAATAGTATCATAAAATAATTCATGAATATACTTTTAAATCATTAACTACAAAAGAATTTTCTTAATCAGTATTTTAGTCTCTTTTTATGATTAAGAAAGATGTTTAAATATCGCCCTTGGCTTTGTAATGCAATGTTCTGGGCTTTTGTTCCCTTCCTGTTGCTCTCTTTTCCAACAGATCAGAGTTTCTCAACATGAGCCTCCCCGACTGGAGCCCCTCTCTGTTATCCTGCTGTGGTTTTCTCCCTGATGTCTGTGTCTTTACTAAAATAACACTGCATGAATTCCCTGTTAGGCAATCCAGCCAATAGGAAAATAAATAGTCACTCTTTTATTTTATTAAAAATGCAGACGTTTGATGTCAAGATAACTGTGAATGTATTTCCTACATAATTGCGACTATATGTTAGTTTATATCTCTTAATGTGGCGACTAATTAGCGATTAAAACAGGCTTCTTTAATTTGTTAACCACAAAGTAAAGAAAAAGAGTTTTTGATTCCACAATTTCTCACGAGATGGACTAGTATCACAATCATTGGTTTTCTATGTCAACAGGGTAAGCTGAGATTCAAGGGTGGCGTGCCAGCAATCTACTCTATCACTCGACACACGTTCTGACGTACAAACACATCAGGCCTCATGTCATTGCCTCTTCCCATGTTGATTATGCCCTGTAAAGGCATGAAGAGCAAATCCACGGTTGACATCCTTGGCCCTCCAAAGAGCAAACACCTCCCCAGTGCCCATAGGCTTCAGCCTAGAACGTGAGTGTAACTTTAGAGTACCCTATATTTACCCTAGTACCGTGCGTCTGGAGGGTCTGCGGTGTACTACTGCATGCCAGGGATGCGTGAGAGGACAAACCCATGTTACGAACGCTATGGAGTCTTGCAAAGAGTATTCTGAGTATAGGTTTTCAAACTGAGTGAAACCGATTGAATTGCAGCCATGTTTTGTGCAAATAGAAGTCTTAAGGGGTCCATGCTAATCTTCTTTTATGTAAACGTGCACTCTATAGACATCTTTGACCATTGCGCTCACATCTCATTTCATGTCTTCTATGATACAACTTTCTAAAAATAAACAAACAAATGAAAAAAGATCTGCATCTGCACCAATCCACTGAACTGTGTAAGTTTTTTTTATGCATCTCGTGCATAAGTCAAAATCACTTCTGCACAAAAAATGCATCTGTATTTTTTATTTATTTTTTTTGTATACCACTGCCCTGTCTCGGTTTTTTGCTTTTCCGTAATTTTTTGAGGGCCATGTTTGACTGTCATATGTCTTTTGCTGTCTCACTTAATACAGATTGTTTTAAAAACGTTTAAGTTAAAATAAATATATATATATATATTTTATGTTTTGCATTGTAAAATCATGGCACTATGTTAAAATAAGTTGAAATTTTACAAAAAAAAAAACATAGCTTGCTCTTTTGTTCCTATTCACAGCTCGTGTCCCAAGTCATGTTTTTAAGAGATATTCAAAATTATATTAGAACAATAGAAAAGCAAAGCAGCGGATTGCAGAAATTCTGTAAAAACAGCCCATTAATGCTAAAATGTTTTAAGCTAATTATGCATTTTAACAAAGATCGGTTAAAAAGTTTGATCAGAGAAGGTCTGAAAATAGTGTGACGACATCCCAGGTTTGATATCATTGAAATCAAGTAAGGAAAATGTAATAAAAAATAATAATAATAATTTGTATGACCTCACTCAATTTGTCTAAACTCCATGACAGGTACTGTAGGTTTAGGAGTGGGTTTAGGTGTAGGTGAGGTATGAATTAGCCACCTCGTAAAATATGTTTTATTTGCCGTGAGACTGGGCTGGTATTTTTGGTCCTTTTGGCTGCTATGAGCTGCGTTCCCTGATGCTGTTGGGCGATCAAAAATATTGTATATTGATGGATAAACTGCTGTGCTTTTATTATGAATCAATGTTCTCAGAGGGTTGGGTGGGATGTTTTTCATGTTAACACTGTGAGACCTGACACTGGCTGGTATTCCAGAGGATCAGATGGATAGAGAGAGAGAAAGAACCTGATGCTCGATCGCTCAGATGACGGCACTGCAGGCTTCAGGTTTCATGCTGAAGAGGGTTTGATGGCTGGTTATCTGAGGTGAGGTAAGGATGGACCGTTCCATCTACATTCCTCTTTGTTACTGGACCATAACTCACTTCTTCCATGGAGTTCAATACAGAACACACGTAGCACATGAAGTCTGGAAATGCTGACAGAGAGGAAGTGATGCTATTTACTATCTAAACACCATTGAAATTTAGGGGCGCTGCATCAGGAAAGGTCTCTGTCGGGTCTTTAATAATTTGGGGAGGGTCTGTGTTTACCTTTCCTCTCTGACTCCATCAAGTGTCAGTCACAGAAGATTGAACATCCTGCTTTGTTAAACTAGTGGCCTCTCTTTCCTCTCTAACTGTGTATTTATTCAAACGTATGACTTCATTTGTGCAGTTTCTTTACTAATGATCAAGAGATTGAGTGAGGTAGACCGTGCTGGTCTCAGACATGTGTAAATCTTTTAGAATCATATCTCTGAATTTGTGATTATAAGCTTGAAACATGGCAACTATAGTTTCCTCACTGTTGCCGTGGGCTACCATCACACCTGAACAGGAGAGTAACTGAGGCATTAAATCTGATTGGCCAATAGCAGCCCCCTACTGAGACACAGGCATTAAGAGATTCTAGATTAGAGATTTATAAAGTCACTTCATTGCACAAATAACAATTGGGAAACATTTTACAGTATGTATTTTGTTTTATATTTAAGACCTAAAACTAGTTTTGTGAGTGTGTGAGATGTTTGTTTGTTTGTTTGTTTGTTTATTAAAATCGATACCCTTTTTACTATTTGCTACTGGGTGTTGGGGTCCACAGGGCAATAAAATTTAATTAAATGTATTTACATGTAATTTAATTTAATTTAAAAAACAAAGGAATGAACGAACGAACAAGTAAATGTAAAAAAGGTGTAGAAATGTAAAATTATCATAACTAAATGTAATTAAACTAAATAATTTAATTTAACATCAAAGGAACAAACAAGCTTAATTTAATTTAATTTAATTTAATTTAATTAGCTTTTTCATTAGTTTAATTAAACAAACAAATTAATGAATGTAATAGAGGTGTAAAAATTATTTTCCTAAATTTTTACATTTTCTAAACAATTTATTTTTCTTTTCATTAACTGCAGTTATGTTAATCTGGTGCTGTTTAGTTTTTGGTCAAGTTTATACATCAAACTGTCACGCCCCCAGGCGTTCCGTGTTCCTGTCAGTTTTGTGTTCATGTCTTTCCCTCACGTGTCTACCTATGGTAAA
>JAUMHQ010000069.1:15109789-15140975 GCA_032361165.1 Enteromius paludinosus
GCAACGCTGAGAAACAGCCAATCAGAGCAGACCTCCTCATTACTATTCATGAACCTTCCAAATAAGGCAAAAACAGAACTTTTTTTCCCCTTACCTAAGCTACATACCTTCTATGTACATATCAGAGAACAATTTAAAATATTCTCTCAACGCATTCTATGGCACCTTTAAATAAGTGAATCAAGTGAGTCACATCCAGTGAACTTTTCCATTATAGACTGTACTGTGATACCAATAGTTTACTATTAGCCATTATTGTTTTATTGACTCATGTTACAGACTTATACATACAAAAGCAATGTTGCATATTAATGCAGAATTTGGAGTTCTGTCAGTTACCATAAAAATCGTTTTGATTTAGTTTTTTTGTTTTTTTTTTCAAATAAACCATAAGCAAAAAAAAAAAAACTTACAATAGAAGTGGTAGAAATCTGCTACAGTGAAGTTAAAAAAATCAATCTTTTGGGATGAAAAAGTTATTCAAAGCATTTCAGGTTTTTTTTTACAGATTTTCCATACAAAACTAAATATCATATGGAGGAATTTAAAAAACTTTCCTAATATCGTGCAATCGGTGCTATCGCTAGCAAACTTTAGCGATTTTTTTGCAAACGCTCTTTACAGAATATCACCGTAAACACAAACACAAGACCGATGGTAATATACATATAGATACATATAGTGAAAAACTGTCATAAAAATCCTTATTAATGGCAAAGATTACTTACATTTATGGGTCTGCTTGCTCGAGTGAGACGCCATGTTGGAAATTTCTCTTAGCCCTTCGTTTGAAGTGAGGTACCGAAAAATCTTCATTTCGAGGGCTATCTAGCCCTTCCCCTTACCCCTACCCCTCCGATCAAAGGGGAATTGATAAACCACTACCCCTACACATGAACGCGCCAAACGGAGGGGTAGGGGTAAGTGTAGGGGTAAGGGGTAGAATTGGGATTGGGCCTATTGATGAGTCAACCTGTATTTATACAAACTGATGGATGGACTATTGACCTTGGTTATCAGACAGGTTAACCCATTTTAAAGTGCCCCTATTAAGGATTTTTGTAAATTACCTTTAATGCAGTGTGTAACACAAATCTAAGTGAATGAAAACATCCTGCAAAGTTTTAAATCTAAAAATGTACACCTTGTATAAAGGCATTGTCTCTCAAAAAAAGTAGACTCTGAATCATTGAAACGAGACGTGTTTAAAACGAGTCCCAAGCCGATTCATGTTGAGGTCAACATGAAACATTAGCATATTATAGCCACCCACTTGTGTTTATCAAATTGCAAATTCATTCTTGGCCACTAGGTGCCGCGTTTGTAGCGTTAAAAGCTCATACTGCTTTAAATATAATCTGCCAATCACTGGAGGGGTTTGGAAAAATTAATCATTGAACGAATCATTTGAGAGTCGTTGAACAAATAAGATAAAAATAAATGTCAATTATAAGAAATAGTAAGAAAATTAACACGTTTTTGACCTTGCATGCATACCAACCAGTTGCTTGGGACTCCCAAAACCAAAATATGAACCTTCCATAACCTATAATAGGGGCACTTAACAGTGTACTTCTGCAAAAAATACTGAGCCTATTTTGCTCCTGATAGTTTCTCCAGTGAACAACTCTTGCATGCTCAGCATATGCTGTTGTGATGTTCTACTATGACCATTTCACAAGAGGAAATGTCAAGCGATAAATGTACTCGCTGGAAAAAGATGCCGCCTCTTTTTTAACCAGACAAGAATTTAGCAGATGGAAACTTGAGTGGAGACCGCTGGGTTTATGAAGCATTCTGCACTGCTGATGGGACTCTTGGATCTCTAAAGAGCCTCTGGCACAGAGCACACTTCATTTCTCCTTGTTTCCTGTTGCCATTTCAAGAGTGTTCTCAGGTTTTCCCATCCTCTGTTGTCCTGTGCAGAATTACAGAGGGTTGATGTTTCAGGATGGATACTGGCCCTAAAAATAACCAATATGAATGCCGCTTTTATTTGAGATACTGAAATGGAAAAACGTTCTGTACGAGAGAGAAAGATGTCACAGTGTGCATCTTAGTCACACAATATTGTCTGTTATACTTTTGCACTGTTTATATTTTAAATATATTTATAAACAATATAAAGCATAATAATATAAATATATAATTGTATATGCATGCAAATATTTTCTAAATATATACTGTATGTGTGTGTGTATATCTATATACACAGTGCACACAAATATATTATGTAAACAGAAACATTTATTTTGGATGCGATTAATTGTGATTAATCGTTTGACAGCCCTATATATAGAGAGATCTGTTTGGTTACTTTCTGTTTGCTTTCTCTCCATTTTTGTAAGTAATCTAAAATTTACGCGCCAGCACTTGACCAGAGCATATCTCTGGTTTTATATTAGACCTTAAAAACCTTTTATAGAAATAGTTCCTTAAATTACAGCTCAGTCTAAAGGCTGAAATGGTACTGCATAGCAGAAATAACCCACATGAAAACTAAATTAACATCTAAGCAGTAGAAATAAACACAAGACATGGATCGCTGTACTGTTTCTTTAATGCCTGAGGCTTTGGGAATGTATGTGGCCTTTGGTGGCTGCTCTGGTAACACCCATGGCATCCGCGGCACGCAGGACTATAGGCGGGTTTCACCACTTATAAATACACCCACTAGACAAGGCCTAAATTCACACTGCAACCACCCCGTCTTATGCCTGTAAGAGTGAGGTGAGCAGTATGGTTGATATCTACAGTATAGTATGTGTGTGAACGCTGTGAGTATCAGTGCTGGTGTGTGTGTATATTTATAAGCATACTCGTCTGCAAAACAATTTCATCTGACCCGTGTCCTGCAAGCTTGGACTTTGCATTTAATCTCACACACGTCACTGTAAGATCAGGTTATACTGTATAAAGGGGATGGAAAGGCAACTCCGAGCACAGGCCAGAAAGTCTTACCGCTCCTGAAATAAATGATGCTTATAGTCTAATCAAGATGTAACACACATATACACATTTAAAAATCCATAGCTGCCAGAATTTCTCAGAATATCTTATTTTATGTTCCACAGAAGAAGTACGGTTTAGAATGGCATAAGGGTGAATAAACAATGACAGTATTTTTTCTTTGAGGTCAACTATGCATTTAAGGCAAAGCAAGTAACTCTAATCTGTAGTAAACAGTGTTACTCACCAGATGTTTGGCTCCGCCCATGACAACCACCCCAACAACCGGCAGGCCAAAATATGCATTGGAACCCTGTAGATGAGCCTGATGTTTGATTGAAGATTGGGTGAGTGGTGCATCAACCTCCTGCTGTCCGTCAGGTTTACAGTGCAAATGTTAAGGGTCAGGAATCAGGCCTTCCAGAGGCCCAGCTGGATAGTTCAAAGTCAAAAGGGCTCTTGTAGCTGAGTATAAAGATAAATATGGGTCATTTGGGTTGTGAGACAAAAGAGAAAAGCAAAGCAAAACAAAAATGTAAATGCTAATAGGATACTAATATATTGATAAATACAGACAATGCAAACAAACAAAAATCAAGTAGTACAGAAAAAAAAAATAAAAACAGAGAAAAAAAAACAGAAAAGCAAAAGCTAAACAAATGCTTATGGATACAAAAAATTGATAAACTAAAGCAAGACAAGGAAAACAAACAAACAAACAAAAGTGAAAGAGTGGAGAAAAGACAAAAGCGAGACAAAACAAAAACAGCAAAGCAAAATAAAAGCAGCAAAACAAAGCAAAGTAAAACAAACAATAAACAAAATAGCAAAGCACGGTTAAATCAAACATCCCACTTCTAACCTTTAGCATGTATTATTTACAAAAAAGCTCAGGTTTATGAAAAGCATTCCTAGGTGTGTCAATACATGTCAAGTGACAAAAGCCTTTCATATATTTTGAACAACACCCTGATGAATTCCAGGCATGATGCTACAGTAGCAATACCACAACATGGGTTTGATTTTCAGGGATCGCATGAAATTACAGTATAAAATGCATATCCTTAATGCTGCTTTGGATAAAAACAACTGCCAAATGCATGAATGTAAATCTATCAGCCTGTGTAGGAGATCAAGGGTACATAAAGGAAAGAAAATATTGTTGAGAAAGTAAGAGCGGGATGTTTCCCAGCATATAGAACCGCAGCGTAGTTCTTGGCACCAGTTCAAGCTCACTACTGGTTCCCAATGAACTCATTGTAACTTAACGGTACGATGGAGATGCACAGGGTTTTAAAGCCACATGGGTCTTGATTTCCCTCAATAAACGCACAAAAATTCTGCTCATAGTCTCAGTGGCTGCTTAAATAAATAAAGCAATGCCAGAAAGGCCGCAGACCACAGTGTTTACACATGTTGGTGTTATTTTTTGAGGATTTTAACATTGCAGCAACTCAACTTTTTATTTATATCAATTGCATCAACATAGACAACGTCCAGTCTGAAGGTTGTGGTCGCTGTATCACCATCTCTCACCAACTCTAGTCCTCATAAATACAAATCTAGTGAGATAAGAGTAATGCTGGTGATTAAGTGTTGCTGTATCCGTGTTCATATCCACTTCCTGCTTACGAGGCTATAAACTGTAACAGCTCCGTTTACTATATGCATTCATATCCTGGCAACATTGCATCCCAGGAAAGAACGGTTGTTTCAAAGAACCTTCGCGGGTCTCCACAGGAAGGAAGTTCATCCCGCTCCACCCGGCAGGGGTCAAGGCGAGAGCATGTCAAAGGGTGGTGCACACACGTCTCGGCACTGTCAGCAGGAAACATAAAGAACATAAAGAAAAATGTTTAAAAAAAAAAAGCTTTAATGAAGAATTACACAACGCATTTTTTTCACTCATATCAGTGTTTATATTAACTATAACAATTAAAATGTTTACAGCACAGATCTATAGCTTTTGTACCAGAATCTTATCTTTTAAGAATGCCATTTTTGCCATTTTCTTTTTGAAAACAGAGCCAGACTTCACCAGAGAACACCCCCTGTTTAAATGAGCTGATGGGAATGCACAAATAATAAACGCCTTTTACAGTTAATGGCTTGTGTTCACCAAAAAGTCATGAGACATTTGAAGCATGTCTGAAGATGCTTCAAATGTCTCAACTCCCCAATGGCGTACTTAAGTGCATTTTCCAGCATAATCTTACACTAAAAGCAATCCACCTAACACTCAACCAACATATAATGTGTCTCACGGAACAATGACTTCCATTCATACCACTGTGAAAAATCAAAATGTGAAAAAAAACTATTCTTAATTTGCAGAACGTTTGCAGGAAATTAACTGCCACTAGGAGGCGCTATCCAAATAACCCAAACTGCTTTATGACCTAACAGAGAAAGTAAAACAATGGTTACACTGAAAACGTAATGCTCTAAAATTATTGAAATTTGTGTAATGTCATTTCATTTCTTTTTTATTTTCTTTTTTTTCTCTGGCAGCTAATGTTAATTTGACATCAATATGTAATACCTCTTGTTCTTGTGGCATTGAATTAATAATAAAAAAAAATTAAAAAGACCTAATAAATTGTTGCATTTTTATATTATACAAAACACATTCAACATTATTAGCTATATTTCCAAACTATATAGGATCAACAATTTCCATAATTATCAAAATGACTTGTTTTCGATATTTATCATTATTTTTATTACTACTAAAATGATTCAGAAGAAGAAGAAAAAAGTGCAGCCACAATAAACATCACTGTTTCGACTATAAGCCTGGTGAATATTTTGACTAGTGAATATATATATTGATTACGATCATCCAGTGACATGAGGTCAGCTGGGAAAATAAAAAAAAACACTGTACTGTTTTAATCATTAAATGTGGAATAATGCTATATGACTATGAAATAATAATGAGATAATAGTGATATAATATTGTATAAAATGTAATACCGATAATATTCAATTCCTAATATAGCCTAGCGTGTTTAATGTCACTTTCTCATTTGTGAAAACCACAGGTAACTCAAGAGTTGCACTGCTCTGTCCTTCACCAGAAAGATCATTGGTGCCCTCTGCTGGACGTTGGGAGAGAACATCCGCAATGTTTTATTCTTTTACCTGGAACATTAAAACACCTGCTCACGTGCTGAATCTGTCCAGTAAGCCCGCTTCAGGGCGTGAGTGTCCCATGTGCCAGTGGATATGTCGGATAACCTGTACTGAAACGTGTTTCACATTCATTTAAAGATGTATTGAAAAACACCTGCTCAAAGGTCACCATCATTTAAACCACACACCCTTCCCCACAGCCCGAAACAACAGGCTGTGCGTCGGTGACGAGTTACACAACTGCACATTCAAATCAACCTTCGAATGTTTGTACTCAAAAATGAAAGCTAAACTACTGAACATCCCTGTCTTTAACATTGACTATGTGACATCCTGTGAGCTCCGTGTTGCTCCAAATTATCCAGTGACATGGACAAAAAGAGAGTACGCTTTGGTATGTATGTTTTGTTTTATCGTTTTCTTCAAAGCAAACTATGTTACTGTAAATTTACATAAAAAAAAACATTTAAAGGCACCATTTTAAAAACGCACATTGGCAGAATGAGAAGGACCGATTTTGTGAAAATATCACGTGTTACATGCGTATTTTTGTTGTCGCCTCTAGCAAACGATTTCCACAGAGGAAGAGATACGTTCATGCAGCTTCCGTATAGACGTGAGTAGGTCCCAGAACTACTGTTTACTATCGCTATGTACATCAGTGGACACTGTAAAGATAGCTTCCTATTATGTTCTACCAAAACATTTAAAATCATTATTAAGGCAAATAGGCTCAAGTTGTGTTCAGTGTTTTGTTTTTGCGGTTTGACGGTGTGAAGAAAGTCATTGCACATATACATTTTAAATACAAAACATTACAATAGGCTACATGCAAACAAGTGACTTTCTCATAAGGTAGCCTAATATGAAATAGAAATATGTTTGTGTATACACAGGGAGAAAATGGTCCGATGGCAGGCCTACTTCACATGCTCATCAGCAAGAATTACCAACAAATAGAGGTGAGATGTAATGGACTTTTATGAAATTACTATGATTAAAATGATACATTTATTTATTTATATTATTCAGTATGATTTTATCTCATGTAATGCGTTTGATTTTAATTAGGTTATGGCTCAAATGACAAGTCAGTTTTGAATCTAATTATAAAGGATCTGCAGCCCTTATGTTCTATGACAAGACGTCATCTTCAGTTAAGTCCCTTGTGGATCCGGAATGAACTTCAGAACCTTTACAGGCACAAGAGGACGGAAGTACAGAATGCAGTCAATAACGCAAGTAACCTTTCTCTCTCAGCCGAGTTGTGGAGCTCCAGTGATAAGGTGTTTTACCTGACAGTGTCCTGTCACTTAATCAGTGAAAACTGGAAGCTGAAATCATATGTGTTAGATACAGCCCATTTACTCAACAAGCACACAGCAGAGAATGCAGCAGAGCACCTTTTGAGAATTTCAAACGACTGGAACGTCACCGAAAAAACTGAGATTGTGGTCACAAACATTGATGGGATAAGGAAGGCTTGTAACAGCGGATGCAAATGGACCTATATACCTTGTTTTGATTATACTTTGGATAAAGTTTTCAGAGAAACTATACAGAAAACCGACTGTGAATCTCTACTCAGAAAATGTCAGCAGATTGTTGCGTTTTTCCACCAAAGCGACCAAGCCTCACAAAATCTCCAGCAATACTGTGCTTCACTCAAACTCAAGCAAAGTCAACTGACTCAATCCTGTGGTGTAAAGTGGCTCACTACTCTCCATATGCTGAAGAGCATCTCAGAACAGTGGCAAGCCATTTTTAAGGTTTTTGTTGACAGACGAGTGGATAATCTTTCCCTGACTGAGAGTGAAAGGAAAGTAATTGAAAACATTGTGGCAGTGCTGGATATTTTGAAGGACGTCACAGGGAAAGTAGGAATTAAAGGGTTCATCCCCATCTCAAACATCATACCGCTTGTCCAAAACCTGCAGGAGAGGCTGAGAAACCAAGTGATGTTGGAGAACGGAATAGCGAAGGAGCTGTCCAAAGCGTGTAACTTTCATATTGGCAACATCAAAAAAAACCTTTGGTTTCAAGTTAGCACAGCACTGGATCCACGATACAACACCAGCAGAACGCAGGACTCTGGCATTGAAGATATCACAGCAGAAATCAAGAAACAGATCAGAAGATCTCCAGTGCACTCCGGCCATGACACTGAAAGTGAAGAGTCAGTCTTTCAAAAGTACTGGAAAACAACAAGCAAATCAGTGAATGCACTCGAATTCTGGAAGAGCAATGAAGAGTTTAAAAAGCTGGCAGTGGTGGCCCGCAAGCACCTCACAGTGGTCTCCACCGCTATCCCAGTGGAACGTGTGCATCAGCTGCAAGAGTCACAGTTTGTCAACAGGAGAAACTGTCTGGAGCCAGAAAACATCAATATGATCCTGTTTTTAAACAGCAACCAATGAAGACGACACAAAATATGGTTTATGTGAATAATGCTCAGCATTTTACATTTTAAATTTCAAAATGTAAATATGTTTGACATTGATGTCACCTCATGCGAGTATGTGAAATCTATTTATTAATCTATGAATTAAAATGAGTGCTGTCAAAAGGTTAATTGTGATTAATCATTTTTGTTTACATAGTATGCGTGTGTGTGCTGCGTGTGTATATTTATTATATATATATATATAAATACACATGCATGTAAGAAAAATGTCTTGTTTATATATTAAATATATTTCTATTTTATATGAATTATATAAATATACACTTGTAAAAGGGCCAAAGACGTTGTCAGCATTCACAAAAAGTGATTTTATGTCCAATGAAAGCACTTAAAATGTAAGTAAAGTGTCTACTTTTAAGGTTTCAAATATGTTTTTGGAGAATGTAATTATGCTTACTTGTACATATAAAATAATATAATAAATAATAAAAATAAGCTTAATACATTTTATTGTGTTTTAAATGAATAAAACAAAATGGTAAAACCTAGGATAGTGACAAATAAATAAATAATTTACAACTTATTAGTATTTGAAGTGAAAGTAACTAATTCTGTAATAAACTAATTCTGTGTCATAAATAGATTTTTGTTGTAAATATGCCTGAAACGATTGTTACACTGAATTACATTTTAGTGGGTAAATTGAGTAAATATGGGGAAAATGTGGGATTTGGGGTTTTTTGGGAAACAAAAAACAAAACTAATTGGGGGAGAACAACAATTTAAGCTTCATCACTGCTTTATTTTTGGTTGAAAACTTTCATCTTTGACCCAAATACATGTAAATATCAAAATATATGTTATTCGTGTCTCTTTACACAGTATGCATAATAAATACACACATGTATTATGTAAACAAAACTTTTATTTTGGATGTGATTAATTGTTTGACCGAAGCACATAAATGTAATTCATTTAAAATAATAATAATTACATTTTTTAACAAACATTTTTTATTCTTTTGTTACATTTGATATGGTAAGCCCAGCAGAGAGACGATACCAAAAAAATGAATAAATACATACAATAAAGTAAAATGAAAGAGAGAGAAAGAAAGTGAGTTCAGTACCACTTTCTCAAAAACGCAACCAAAACTAAAGAATAAAAAGGTGAGGCATGCAGGGTGGAGCTACAGTACATTTAAACCAAACCAGAAGCAAGAGATTTTGCTCGCTCCATAATTGGATGGTTTGGACACTCGTTCCAGGGCATTTAGAGAAGTTGGACAATTGTTTTTAAATACTTGCTTACAGACTTGTTGATTATGCCACAGATTACATCCTTTGGTAAGTGTTTGATTTTCTGTCAAAACATTTACATTAATAAGTACATCGTAAGTATACAGTATATCTACAGGGAGGACCAGAAGGGTTCGAAGATACAGACCTTACAAGAAGAATCAGCAGAGGGGTCCCAGAGGTGAGGACATAAAAAGTTATTTTTATGAAGTGTTAAAAAATGGGTAAACTAATTCACAAATGTAATACTTTATTGTAAAATCAAACCATGCATTTTGCTTTTTAAAATTCTGTGCTTGACAGTAATAATTCAATACTTACTTATGCAATGTTATAGCCAGTGTTGGGGAAAGTTACTTTTAAAACTAATGCATTACAATATTGTGTTACTCTATTACTTTTTATGGAAATTAATGCATTACGATACTTTTGCATTACTTTTTAAATATGGGCAGAGCTTGAGTGTTTGTTTTTAATTAGTGCTTACTTTGTTTAATAAAAAGTTTTTGCTTACATATATGTGTATATTTATTATGTATACAAACACATACAGGTATATATCCAAGAAAAAAAAAAAAAGATGTTTATATATATTTAATATATTTAAAAAATATCAGAATATGAATATATAAATGCATAAATGTAAATATTTTCAACGTATATACTGTATGTGTGTGCATTTATATATACATAATAAACATACACTTTACACATATGTTTAAAATTTAAACAAAACTTATTTTGGATGCAATTAAACAATTAATATAAGAAGTTCTATTTATAACAAATGTAAAAGCACACTAAAAAGTGTCATGAAAAAACCTCAAGTTGAAGAAAAAATAAATTCACATCTGTAAAGCAGAATACAGGAGAAGAAATACTCTTTAGCAATAAAAACAAGGAAGCACAATGGTTTTTGAAGTCATTTTTGGATTATTAAAGGTCAGCAGCACAGACATGGGTTAATAAAATGGGATTAGATACATTTGTGTAATTAATTATTGTGGGTTTCTGTGATATTATGAGTTTGTTTGAATTCATTTTGATGAATACTAAATCTGTTTTTGAGAGTGAGATGAATTAATGCACATTCACATTTAGTCTAAAATGTCATTGTATTCACACACCGCACACAATTCCTCTGTATTTCTGATTTCTCCCAACATGGGGTCAGGGGACTTTTCAGTCAATAAATAAGAAAACAAAGTAGGCGCTACTTAAAAAAAAAAAAAAAAAAAAGTAACTCAGTTATATTACTCTAAACTTAAGTAATGCCTTACTTTACTAGTTACTTGGAAAAAGTAACATTACGTTACTTGTAATGTGTTACCCCCAACACTGGTTATAGCACACCAGACGAGCACAAGCACAAGTTTAAAGCAGTGTTCTAAAACCAGAATTCTATTGACCATACTGGCTTTAAAAATGAACAAAGCTAATTTTTGAACTTTTTAGTTGATGTTGATTGACCAACAGTAACAGCACACACACTTTTTAATTGTATTTTAACCTGCTTTCCATTTCCCTATTTCCACACACACACAGTATAAAATGGGTTGCTTTTTCTTCTACAGGTGATCAGTGGAACCCCTTACTGTGTATGATTATTTCAGATTTACATTCACATAACATAGTTGAAGAGCCTGGCTTCCTCCATTTCTACAAGTCTATGAGCGAAAGATTCCAACATCCACCAACATCTACTAATATACTTTTAAAGCTTCAACAGTTGTTTTCCGATACAATACAAATTGTGCAAAAAAACCTGGAAAATGTAGATACTGTTGCACTGTCTTCTGAAGTGTGGAACACCACCACAAACAAAACCTATATGACAACTACCTGTCACCTGATTGATAACACGTGGACTCGGCAATCATACGTTTTAGAAACCACACCTCTACCTGAAGAATATAAGCCCAGTAATTTTATTGGACAGCTTCTGAAAATAGCAGCTAAATGGAGAATTGCAAACAAGATTAAAGTGGTTGTGACAAATGAAGATGGGATCAAGAAAGACATAAAAAATGCAGGATTGGATCTCATACCCTGTTTCGCCAACACACTCGATTTGGTCTTCAAGGAGACTCTTGAAGCGTCTTCTGACTGGAAAGAGCTGGTGCAAAAATGTTGCAAAATATCAGAGTATTTTTCGAGTGTTGAAGCACAAGGTAACCTCAAGAAGGTGCAAAAAAAGCTGCAGTTACCACAACATAACCTGCCTCAGTCCAAAGGTGATAAATGGCTTTCTACTCTAAACATGCTAGAAAGAATCTCAGAGCAGCATGAGGCCATACGCCAAGTGCTAATTGAATTTAACATCGACCTATTGTTAAGCGAGCATGAAAATAAAAACGTAGCAAAGACAACAGCATCCCTCAAGGCGTTCCAGGAAGTCACATCAGCAGCAGAACGATCCCACTTACTGTCAAACCTTATACCACAGGTGGAAGCCATAAGAAAGAAGTTAAAAGAGCTGCAGAGCGGAAGTGAGTTTGCTATGGAATTAGCACAGCGTTTAAATCATCACTTCAGTAGAGCCAAAGAAAATGACTGGTTGACATTGAGCACCGCTCTTGACCTGAGATACCGAGACATCGCTCTCTCTGAGAAGACGACTTCCACCCGCATTAAGAAAACAATCATTGCTGAAATGAAACACCTGGGAGAAGAGACCCAAGGGAGAAGCTTACAGCCGGGCAATTTTGATAAGGTTCTGAGGAGATACTTGGAAAAGAAAATGTTGCAGAGCAATTGTGATCCTCTGCAATTCTGGAATTTTCCAAGAGATGAAGACTGGTACCTGAGTGAAGTTGCACGCAAATACCTGGCTGTCGTGTCTACCGCGATCCCGGCTGATGTTGCTTTTGACGCGGAGAAAGCCAGACTCGTGGCCAGTCGAAGAAGCAGCTTGGATCCAGAACATCTAAACATGATGCTGTTTCTAAATGCCAACTATTTCCTCACCAACTCATAACTCAAGCCATTTTGTTGTGAAAGATGAGCATCCATAGAACATGACATATTATTATTTATTATTGTCTTGCATGCTATCAGCTTATCTGTTAATATTGTAGGGGTAGAGTGGTTAAAGGATTTTTGGTTCCCACTTTATTTTAGGTGGCCTTAACTACTAATATTTATAGTGGTTAATTTAGGTATTTACTTATGATGATTTAATAGTCAATCGGTGAAAAAAATTTACAGTGCATGAAGAGTTTGCAAAAACATAACTGTCTTTTAACATTTTCAGTAGTTTTTTGATTGTTGTTTTCGTTTTATTGTGCTGATTAGCTGTATTTGTTAGTTTTTTTTTTTAGCCTAATCAAAATAATCGACTTGCAGTGTGATGAAGACTAATTGTAATAAATGCAAAAAATGTTGAAAAAGGTGTCTTTGCAAACTAACTCTTCATTTATTATTTATGATAAGTTTGTAAAGAAATTGTCTGCATTTTACACAAACGCGTAAATAAACTACACACACACACATACATATATATATAAAATATGTTGTACTTGTTTAATGTATAAGGATTGACCAAAAGATGGCAGTAAGAACACATTTATGCTATTAAACAGAACATAATACTTTTTTCCCTTCTTTTTCTTACATCAATCAATCCATGCATTTAAAGTTACCTCACAGTATTCGTAATTTATTGTCCGTGTTCACCTTCAGATCCCCTAAAATATTTCACATGAAAATCACATTTCAATCAGAAAGCATCTTAAATAACCTATGAATCCTAGTTGCTTGTTTCCTGTTTCATGCTTGTAGATGTCCTTACAGGTACTAAGACTGAGTATCTCTATTTTAATTATTTTTAGGTATTCCACCTATCAAGACCAACTTTTTTTCTGAATTCTAATATTCAAAGGAATTCAAATAGCAGCACAGATCTGTTGCATTAACATAAAAAGTGCAAAGGCGAATGTCAACACACCGGAATAGCTGTGATACAGTAGTTTTTTTAGCCTGAGGATTTTATTAAGTATGAACTACGACATGAACAAACTTGCTCAGGTATTTGGTTTCACTCTTCAATGATGATTCACATTGACAGTCATGAACATCAGTACAAATTACAACCCTCTGGTGAAGTTTATCAGCTTTTTCTTTTATTGAAAAATATAACCGTTATCTTGCAAGGGAAAGTGAGGCAGGTCATTATATATTATTTCAGTACAGAATGATACAGACATTAAGTGTGTGTGTGTGTGGGGGGGGGGGGGGAATTAAAGACATGGTTTTATCCTTTAGTGTTCTGTAACCATTTCCTGTAGCAACTGTAGGGAGATGTGGCATTTTAAATTAATACAAACCTGTGTGCATATAGTAATCAAGCAAAGAAACTATAGAAACCTCTATGCCATTGTATATGGATGATAGAGTTTTGTCTCAGTAAGCATAGATACAAGTAGAAGTATTAATGGCCTGAAAGAAAACTACTCAAATACTGTAGAGGGAGCCCTGCTGCTTTCAAACCCTGTTACAGTCCACAGTTCCAGCTCACTTTCAGTCCCACAAATCCAGTTCCGGGCATCTGGTCTTCTTCCAAAGCTTTGCATGCAGTGTGATATCTCCACGACCGCTTCCTTAACCCATAAAATGAACAAAAAATGGGCAACAAAAGAAAGGAAGAGGAGAAGACATTGGCACTTTTGATTATCCTCCATTTATGCTTGCAGACAAAATGGCAAGATGCAGCATTTCAACCAGAATTATGGCAACACGAGCCCCGTGTACCCCATTCATAAAGCACTTTCAAAACCATCCCATACCCCACCCTGAAAAACACCCTGGAGTCAGCATTACAAGCATCTTTCTAGGGCGCTTATAAATCGTACCTTACTTGCCCCACTGTACAAACATGCTGATTTCACAAACTAATGAAAAACATTGACAGGTGAGCAAGGAAGTATTGTAGTCTTGGAATGTTAAAGCTGATACGAAACCTAACTGAGCTCACAAAGCGAAGGTCAAAGGCCACAGAGAGATCTGTACAAACAATTATGTACCACAGAAACTAACTGAAAATAATACATTTTACAAATGGTGCTCTCTATAATGTCAGATTACAGGGCCAACACTGTTGACTAAACTACAGCGTCGATCAAAAAACTCAAATATACAGTAAATGAATAACTGAACATGATGTACATATATCAAGAATGGAATGCTTTTAAATTATCTTCCCAAAACATAACTTTGTGTCATAGACAAAAAAAAAAAAAAAAATGCAATTTCCCAAAGTGCACAATCAACAGTTAATACTTGCTTGGCTACCAGAACATTAACAGATGGCAATTATTTATGTTCATGTTTTCAGTGGTAAACCAGAGACTATAATAATGCTAAGTATCTTGCCAGTGTGTGGGCAAATTTGCTAACTGTTAGCATAGTATTGGGAAACTGAGAAAGCAATATCTGTGGCACTAAACAATAATAATAATAAAAAAAAATACTGCATTTCTAGTATTACCACTGGTCAAATAAATGCCTAGCACCGCATTCAAACTCTCATGATTGGCTGTTACGTAAAGATTCCTTATGACAAATTTTGGAATCCATTTTTAGTGCTGCTGATGGTGCAGACATTAAGTCACTACACACTTTAATTTTAAGATAAATTAGTGAAAGCTTAACATAACTCTAAACACAAAATTACATGGAAGATCGAATTTGCTCATTTCATAGATGTTAAAGAATTTAAAATTATAATTTTAGTACAATTTTTGTCTACATTGATGCAAAAAGTTTGGCACTAACTAATAGAATGGCTATACAAGTTACAATCTAATCACGGGATGTTGATCTCTCTCCAAACCTAAATACAGAAACACAGAGTCATTCAGAGATGAAAACCCTCCAGAGCCACTTCTGCTGATGAGCACAGTTTGAAGTTCAAGGCACTACACTAGACCCTGAATAAGAGAGCTACGCTCTTCATTTCTGAGCCTATACAATGGTAATCAAATAACACACTCCTCAGCCCTCTTGGCATCAATCCTCAATCTCTCATACACACACACATCTGCAGTCATAATTGGTTCCACTTGGACTGATTCTACTGCCTACAAGTAATGTGACATCACCACTGCTTTTAGTTTTCTGCATCCCATCAATATAAATTCCCCATGATTGAGAATTCCATGTGACCTGACAGGAAATCCCCTTAAACACACATGGCCCACATGACAAAGTCCAGATCTACAATATAAACAACTCCCAATGGGGAAAAGGTAGCATATGCCAGATAATAAAGCGTTCTGTTGAACCTCCAAAACACGTTTATGGAACTCATTAAGGTTTTGTTTACAAGGCAAAATTTCGGATATAACTTAAAGACGGAATCAAAAGCTATTAAACATAAGAAACTTAAGACTGCTGGCATGAGCGTTTTTTGAGAATTTAAAGGCATAAGCAAGAGTACTGCGTCGATCATGGGAGAACGCGAGGCTGGGTTCCACACAAACCTCCTGCATCAGCATTCCAAGCGGTCAACACTGGAATTCATTAATGATACTCACGAGACTGTAATTACCATTTGAAATGGAATTCCCTCGCTTCAGCATATACAAACAGGCAAGCACATTCCTCTCACACATGTGGCGGCTTTTGGTGAAAGTCACTAGTAACAGTACACCTGAACTAGAAAAATGTAGTGAAAAAGCGTAAAACTTATGTTTTCCCTTTCATCTCCGTTATGAAATCAGTCCTCCGAGTCATTGTGCGAGCTTTACACCTACCAACCGAACACAACCCACCTCCACCACTTCTTATAGTCTTTGCAAAGACTGTTCTGGCCCTTTACACTCTAATCTCGTCGTCATCATCCTCTTCATCATCCATGTAGGAGAAGTCCCTATCGTCTTGAACTTGAGGTGAGCTGTACTTGATGTTGTTCATGTTCGCTTCATACATCTGACTGTGGGATTTTTCATCCAGCACAGTGGACCCTGAGCTGGAGAGGGAACAGCTGTCTAGGTGTTGATGGTTCCTGGTTTGGAGCTCTGGGGTGTAAGGGTTGGCGCCTGGTTTTTGACGTGGGGGCCGGATCGGAGGAAGAGGGTCCTCTTCTTCCACTTCGTTTGGAGGGCTCTGGGGCGGTGAGCTACGTCCCTCGCTACTTTTCCCTTCTTCGAATCCCAGATCGTCATCATCGAAGCCCTTCTTTTCCATCACGCTCAAGATGTCCCCCAGCATGGATGGACCCAGATCGATGTGGAAGGACATGATGGACTCGGCATGTTTCATGCCTCCGGTGTAAGGAACCGATGGACGCAAGTCAGTCAGCTCTCCGAAACTCCTCTCGTTCAGCTCCACGTCTGATACAGCAGGTGCCGTGGCTCCATTAACTGGCTTTATTTCGTCCTCTGCAAGTTTCTTTAAAGGACTTGAGGAAACACTCTTGGGAAGGTGGATTCCAGTACCTCGTCCCATGTCATCGTCATTCAAATATGGTAGCGAGATTGCGGTTTTCACATAACTCGGCGAACCACCAGGGGGCGCCAGTTTGGATTTGTCAGGCTTGTCGCGATTGGCCGATTGGGAGCGTTTGCTGCTTCGGAATGTACGGGAAAGGAGGCTCTGTTTAGGGGAGCTCTCCTGCACCTCGGGCTCCTTTGGTGGCTCCCCTGAGCGAGTGCTAAGAAAGGAGGTGTCCCCGAACGCGTCGCCACCTCGACCCACGTGCATAGTGTGACGGAAGTCTCCCAGAGGTGCACTGATCATCTCCGCAGTCAGGTCGGCACGAGAACGCCGCTTCGACTGGGAGGACGAGGACACAAGTTGCTTCAGAATAGGCATGATGACTTCTCAAATACAGTCCACAGAAAAATTTAAATCACCAAAGTCTTTCTTTGCCAGGAGATTAGTCACACTTTCCTATGATGGTGCAGATCCAGGACAGTGGTCAGGATGAAAATTCTTCCAAGTATCCAGGACACATGGCCATTTTTATCCTTAAAGTATAGTGTCCAGCTTCCAACATCTGCAAATTGACCTACAACAGAAGAGAAAAGACATAAGTGTCATTTCATTGTATTATTTTAGTCTGACATTTTATTACTGAATTAGACAGATTCCCATTTAATTTTAGAAATTGAGTTGAACCATCAGCTGGAGAAAATTATTGGAATTACACATGATAGCTGGAATTTTGGACCATGCTATTGTTCATCGCATATTCAATGTATGTCCCATTTTGTTTCAAAGCATTAACTGTAATTGAAACTTGGCTTTGAGAAAGAAAATGGTGGAACAAATTCATGACGCATTTCACCTCTAAAGCCACTTGACGTATTATGTAATGCAAGAAAGGAGAGGTGTAACAGGTTGAAAAAGGATTTCCTATTCCATCCATAAGCCTTTTTATTGTTCTTGGAGGAAGTGTGGTCATGAAAAGCGGACACGTTGCATGTGTAGATTTACAGAGCTCCTGTTACTGAAGGATTTACTTTAGTAGTAGCTACCAAGCCACCACATAAACCAAATCTATGAACACTTCCAACTCGGTTTGCTATGAACTTCTGAACCATCCGTTTACTCCATGAATCTGGAATTAAACCACACAAACTGCGTGCCAAATAATAGGCTCTAATTAATTTTGACTTATACTAGCATGTTAGCAGTAGCACCAGGCACCGGTTTCCTTAAAGCACACATAAACACTTATATTTGGACAGTACCTGCAATTGTAATTCCGTAAAAGAACAATGTTATTATTTTAATGGGAGTTCTACTAAACATGACGTTCAGATGAAAGTGGTTCAAAAACAAAAAGGTTGCAATGCAGACATTGGGTAGTAATGTGGTCCAAGGCACAAATCCAACTTGCAAATACCCCTTTCTTTCCAAATCCACATTCACTTTGTGATTACATAACCATGAGCTCAGAGGATCCTGGGAGCCCAGAGCTGTAAAAGGTTGCATTTCTTCCTAAATTCAACTCAGACCGAATTCTCTGTAGTATGTGCCAGGCTCTTATATCACGAGGAAATCTAGACCTTTACTCTTTATTGTACTTCACTGCAGCTGCCTGAGATTTTCCTTCCAGGCCTTGTGCTGACAAGGTATTTTTTCCTCCCCCTCCCCAGACACCTTGCTTGCATATTTCACCCTTCTTTTTTAACCCTCCTTCCTTTTCATATGAAGATGAGGTATGAAAACATAAGGACTTCATTGTGCAATGAAGTGCATTCATTGGCTTTAAGAGGCTGGTGTAAAATAATGAGAACATTTCAAATTGTCGCCAGTTCTTGCAAACAACAAATTGAAAAACACTGTATCCCATAATTATTGACTGATTTGCATTTATAGCATTTAGTGTTTGACATTTTCTTGAAATTTTCTGCACAGACTAAATTTAAAGTTGGCTCAACATTGTTTTCAGGTGGTTAGAATCTATGCATTGCATTATTCCAGTGATGTAATGGCATGGTTTATTAAGGTTTCAAAAACAGGAAAAGAAGCGTCATGGAAATCTGGATTTTGTAAATAAGTAAATAAAAAAATATAAAATGTAATTAATGTTATATTACAATATACTGTAAAATGATTTTCTAAAATAAATCATGTAAATAAATCAGGGGCGTAAACTAGCAAATACAGAAACGGCGAAAAGAGAAAACTAAATATGAATTTGCTGATGCTATTATGTATTCTTATTGCTTGTGAGTTTTTTCTTACTGCTTCTTGTTTTTATAAATGGGACTTTTGTTTTGAAGAACCACAAATTTTTGTTTCTCAGCCCAGTTTGAAACCACTTTTTTTTCCACCACTTCCTTTTGTCTTTTCTTTTGTAACATATTGCATGTCTTGGAAGACTAATGATGGTTGTATCATCCTATTGTAACGTCACTGTAAAAGGAAAGAAAAAAGGAAAGTGAAAAAAAGCTGAATACGAAAGAACTCAAGTGGGTTCACTGAACTTTCTGATTCCCAGCTGGGCACTGTGATTTATGATTTAATAATCGGATTATCTGCTTCTTTACACAGGGGAGGCCTATTAGCTTTGACTGACCACCAGTCAAACAAAGGACTTGAGACGCACCAATCGCTCAAACAAACCAAGATCAAAGACACCGAGTCCTACAACAAACACAATCCTAAAAAGAAACCAGTCTGATTTCTCTATCTATGATGGAAATGTTTAAACAAAATGATTTTCCGTCTAGACGGTTGTTCGCAATTGTCAATGTTTTCAAACATGACTTCATATCCACCCCTGGGTTGTGTGCATGCCATCTGGATGAATGAGATCCAGGCAACAATAATCCAAAGACACGTCACCCCACCAAAACATTTGCATCTCTGACAACAAAAGCCCATTGAGCGACTGTAGCTGAGAGAACAGAAGAGGGTTTGATAAACGATAAGCCCTCCACTTGAGTCAAAGAGCTGGGCGTCCCTGTGAAGGATTCAGCTCTGCCCGCTGGCAGGTTGACCTCATTGTTGAATCACAGCACTCCTGAGGTCTCTAGATAGATATGTTGTGTGTGTATGCATGCATGCACAGTAATGCAAGGCAGTCTATCATGAAAAAAAGGATTTCGATCACATAAATCAACTGAATCAAGAAAGGGCAGAACATAATTTGATTAAAAGCTAAAGCTTTACAAAGATTTCAACATATCCAAACGATAGCTGAATGTTAGTTAAGTTAAAATATGGCAACTTTTTCCAAGGTATATTTTGAAACACAGTATTTGCTTAAAAGAAAAATCGATTATTGAACTATTTTACTAAGTCTCTTCAAATAATAATAACCTCAGATGTAATTGTATGCAAATTGAAAAGCCCAAGGAAATTCCCACAGGAACCCATGCAGAATTAGCTCTCTGGATTGACCTGAAAATTGAGGTCATAAATCAAAAATGAACAGATCTATTGCTTCAATGGTAGGAAAATCCCTTAATATGGACTCTATATATGGGTCATGATTAATTGCAATATATTCTGGTTTGCTATAAAAATGTTATATGCAATAAAGTCAGTTTGTTCTATTAAATTATTTTATATCCATTAAAACTTTAAATTTTTAATTAAACTAGAATATAACATTTAAGTCTTAACGGCCAATTCAAAACATTCATGAAAAACTCAGCATATAATACAAATCTAAAAATATATAGGCTACCTTGACTGATATATTTTAACAAAGTCTTAAAAAAAAAAAAACATAAAACAATGAAATCAAACCAAATAAATCCTTATTAAAAATCCATCATTTGCATATTATTTGACTATGGAATTTAAGTCTAACATAAAAAAAAATAAAATAAAAAATATAGACATTTAGATATTTCTTGAAATTATTTATTGATTAAAGCAACAAAATAAATTTTTTTTAAATAATTTTGAATTTATTAATTATAATTAATCATTTTATATGTATTTCACCTTGTGTTGTTAAACGTCATGACTTGAACAACCACTCAAAAAGACTTTGGTCCTGTTCGTGCCCATTTCCAGTAATCACACAATCTAAACGCTTCATTAACAGCCTCACTCGGGGGATTTCAGAGCATGTCATTTGTGTTCAGCATCATTACACATCAGTACAACGGCTCCTGAAAGACAACACACCAGCTAGAGATCTCTCTCCCCCCTCTGGACATGTGTGTACATATCTGAGCTCACTAGATACTCACAAACTTCACAGCTGCACGGACCCTTGTGATCAAACTCAGTGAGGGTCTAAGCACACATCTGCAGGGCCTCGTTTCACGGCCTCCAAAAAGGGGAACCAGGAGACCCACTTCGGTCGTCAACATTCCGGAGCGTGAAGCGCACAAACACTCTCACAAGAAAAAATATATTAGTCCGTCTCGTCTGACAGGAGGCCATTATGGCAATAATGGTAGAAAAACAAGGGTTGGATTGTGGGAAATATTTTGGGTTTCGAGTACGAATGCGGCCATCAAACCCACAGCCATATTTAAATAATGCACTTTTATGCACAAAAAGAGATTAGAACCAAGGAAAATAAAGCAATCATGGTATTGTGATTCACATTTTCACCACAAACATCATTTGTCTCACGCTGTAAACTCATGATGTCACACTCTTGCATAAGATGTAATCTCATGAAAAGCGCATGGGAGGAAGTCATCAGATGAGATGCACCACTGAATGAACCACCAGCTGTCACTTAATGTTACTGTCCTTTTATTTAAAGACCTGTTTTAAACTTTTAAGAGCGATCATTACTTATTAAACAGGGTACTGCTGTGCTCTGGAAAATATTATAAACATATCCCATCAAAGGAGCTGCTTTGTTTCAATGACTGACTATGACATTATATAAGAATATAGCTGTAACTGGGGCGGAACCTTTTCAAAAGGTGCACTTTCGTACCTATAAGATTCAAATATTTACACTTTAAAAAGGTACCAAAATGGTCCCTTTAGGTACAAACATGTACCTTTTGAGTACCTTTATATTTGAGTGTGAACAGTTTATCATTTCATAAACATGTTAACATTTACACTGAAGCATGAGACCAGTAAAGTAACTTCACACCTTACCTAACACCATTTAAACAGCTGAATCATATCAAGCTGAAAGCAAAATCTGGAATTACAAAAATACACGGACCATCAAGAGAACATACCATAGTACTCCATTCCATTATATCAGAATGGGGCAGTGTCAAAAACAACAAAGGAGTACTATGTGTACTTTGAGTGTGTGTAATTGTTCAATGAACCCATAAACCTTTTTCATCTATTAAACCTCTGGGGCTTTAACAGAAATGCCTTCTATTGCAAAATCTAAAAGAATGAATCTTCAATGGAAATAACCAAAATATCACCGTTTATACTCAAAATAGTGAGGTAACACACATTCACAGGAACTTTTCAATAAAACCAGGAACTTCTTGTAAGTTTAAAAGAGCTGTACAGTTGTCAGACGTTTTTATTGACTACAGTTACAACCAGTTTTTCCTGCTAACCCCTCCGCAGGCCTGAGGCCTCATATAGACCGATATAAAGTGGTAAACAGATGAAAATACACAGTGATACAGAGAAGACGTGAAGACACCCACCAAATCAACCAATAGAATCTCCTTCACACCCTGAAAAATTCCAGAAAGACATGATAAATGCAAATGTGTGTATAGCCGTTTGCTCCAACAAGAGAGACACTTGAGCAGCTGTGTTGATACAAACACAGTTAGCCAGTGAATGCAGGCTAAAGACGCTAACGCTTTAGCTAATTGCTATATGAAAAACTGAAATTATGAACACTGCTCTGGTTGCTATGTGCCACACAACTGCAATGAAGGTAAACTGGAGCTTTTGAGTATATAAAAAAGTAGAGCCTGACCGATTTATCGGCAGACCGATATTAGGCATTTTCCAAACTATCGGTATCGGCATTTATAGTGGCCGATAAATTAATATTTCAAAAATAAAATAAAAACGGACGACACACCCTTACTGGTAACTTTGATTTGGTTGTTGTTATTGTGTTTTTGTTCAAAGGACTTTAAAGTTTCATTTCTAAAGTTTCTTTCTTTAATTTATTTTGATGTTCCTTTGTGACAATAATATTTTGGTGAATACTCAACTACAAATAACTCTTCTTGTACTAAAACCTGCCTCTGCTGGACTGGAGCTATTGAGGATAGACTGATTCAGTACACCACCTCATATACTGTTAGCAATTTATATTTTGCTGTTGTTATTAGTTATCAGAACTTAACAGAATTTGTCTCCAGTCCTATTCAAAGTTATATTCATGAAGCTTACCAAGTCTTTTAAAACTGGTAACTTTGAACAAAGAACACAAAAACAACAACAACCAAATCAAAGGACTTTACATTTAATATCTTAAGTTTGCATTTTTGTACATTTTATTTAGCAGAACTTAAATATATTTTGATGTTCCTCTGTTCTGTTGTGACAGTAAAAGAAACAAGTTCCTTTTTAAAATGCATTATCATATTATGTTCGTTAAAACTCATAATTAACTACAAAAAACTACAAATATTGGCCGATATATCGGAATATCGGATTTTGAAACCAACAAATATTTTTATCGGTATCGGCCTTCAAAATCCTTTATCGGTTGGGCTCTTAAAAAAGACAAAGCAGCATAAAACTGTCCTTAATGTAGTACACAAAACCTGTGCTCTATATTCCAAGTCTTGTTTATAAATCAGGTTGGATGTCACATGAAGTGACATGAGGGTGAATGATGATTATTTTTTGACCATTAACAGATTCTAACCCCATTAACAAACTGAAAGACAAAGAAACAAACACACAAAACAACCCTGAGTTCAACCACAGTGCAGCAGAGTAATACTATCAGACTCCCAGTCTAGTTTCTGAAACTTTTCTCCTGGCAGGATATTATGCATTAGCTTAGTCGGTATTCAGCAGCCAGCGGGGTAAACAGTTATACTGTGTGTGTGTTTGCATTTTAGGTTTCTCTGCCAAACATGCACAAACTAACCACAAAGATTACACACCAGGAGGCAGAACACACTAAAAACCATGTTTAAACCAGCAGGCCTCATATTCCAAACACAAGCACTCCTTCACGTCGTTTAACCGTCGAGTCTGACTTAATGTTTAACACCAAACCTCTAAAAGCTTTGGCTTTTCCTTAAAGCAACCGTTACAGCTCACTATGTCAGTCGCTCTTCCTCAAGGTGAAGGTTGCAGCTCTGTAATCACGGCTTATAAAGGAGACAGAACGTGCCCTACTAATCAAGTAGATGATTAACTTTCCACATCCTTTCTACTCCACATTCCTTCCGTATTCCTCTGCCAAAGGCCCATGGGTTCAGACCCAGCGAACAATCTTCGCACAGCTGTGCAATTCCGCCTACAAACAGAAAACTTCAAACTCAGGCTGAAGAAAGCAAATAAGAATTGATTTTGGAAAATGCTAATCTGGTTTGAACTGCTAAGAAGAGGGACTGCTTGGAATTTAGGTACGTATCCCTTTCCAAATGGCATAGATGAGATTGAGAACGAGAGAGCCAGCAGTGCTTTGTCTGTCCGGGGTGTTGCCGGCAGACTTGGGGCCCGTGTGTCTGGGACACAAGCATGAGAGTGTTGAGGAAAAGCAGACACACATAGGGTGGTGCCATCTTGGCAGAGGAGCTACGTTCGCCAGCAGCTGGCCACAGTCTTTGTAGGGCATCCAACTTCTCATTAGACAGAGAAAATCTGGCCAATGTTATGTGCCTCTGAACAGTTCTGATGGAGAGAGTGGGTAACAACCTCCATATATATATAAATTAAATACTGAGAACATTTTAAGTTGCCCAAATTAAATTCTTCATAATGCATATTACTAATCAAAAAAATAAGTTTGGAAATTTATGGAAGGAAATTCAAATGTAGAATATAATTTATACAAAAGGTGTGTATTGTGAACATAAAGCTATGACACTTGTTTTATTTGATTATTTATTTAAAAATTTGAATTTCCCCTTTAACATGACATTGTTTATGTGGGAGGACAAGCCAGGCACCTACATTACAGACGCTTTCAGTTCCATTTTGATTTGAAACAAAATTAGGTTTATTTGGATACTTCTGTTTCCCCAGTCTATAATTTATGAAGCATTATGAGCTTTGCTCAAGTCAAACAGATAAAGATGACATTTTTTCGACTGACCTTCTCAAACAGCTTCAAATTTGGAAATGTAGACTTTGGACGACTTGTGGTCATTTATCTTTTCGGTCAGGGTTCAAAAGTTGAACCGGTTTACACAACGAAATACTGCTAAAATCTGAAAACACATTTTCACCAATCCTGCTGTTTCTGTAGGTCTCTCTACATGATATGTGTGCCAATAAATGTGTCTACAGCATGATTCATTGCCAAAGGAGGCTCAGGTTGTTTGTGTTATACATTACAGACGCTAAAAAGCCCGTCTTTCAAAACAATTTCCTTCACAGAAACACAAGAGACCAGTCCAGCAGCATTTTTTTAAGGCAGCACCGAAGAAAAGAAAGATCTATAATTTCCAACTTTCTGTTTTGCTAATAGGAATTCCCCATCGGCATCAAAGCAATACACAAATAACTTGAGAAACCCAAAGTTGCACCAGTGATTAATGACTGACGATTTTTACATCCTAAACAGCTGAGAAGGTTTCGAAGAAAGCCTGAACCGGATTACACATTTACAGCGAAAACACCAAATACTAGTGCACTATTCAGCTGAAACAATACAGCCTATCTCAAAACACACAGCAATACTGCCCACAATCCTTTGCATTTGCAAATAAAACACAAACTTACTGGGAACATCGTACATAGGCTATACAACTTTGCTGCTATTTGAGTTTTACACAAACACAAGCAATTATTATCATTCAACATTTTACTTCTGTGTATTCCAAAAGTCATTTTTATTAGAAAAGTAGTTACATAAATACTTCATAGTTCAGACGTGTGGTTTCATACATTCTCAGCCGTATTGCTGCCTTACTTTATGAGCACATGAACAGATGAACGATCTCTAGAAGTGCTATGGGAGTCACTTTATCGTTTCTTTTGAGATAAACTATCAAATAGAAATGTAAGTGTCTTCACAGCAACTAGTCAAAATAAAAGTTTGAAGAAACTGTAACAGAAATATATCCATTAGTTTAACAACAATAAACTATGATTAGGGCTGTAACGATACACGATATGAAACCGAAATCGCGACACTCAGATCCACGATCCTGTGTCACGATGTGATAAGGGTGCATCGCGACACACCCCGTGACTACCTTGAATTGCGCGCAGATGACATTTCATGCCCGCGCGAGTGCTTGAATTGCGCAGTTTTGAAATGAGCTTGCGGCTCCCATTTCTTTGCGTGTAGATCTGTTTTCCTCTCACGTATGTGATTTAACGCGCGCGCCAGCATCAGTGGTGCGCTCGTGTATCATTGGCATAGATTTGCCGCAATAGATATGCGACCATTTTCGGTTGTCGATAACGAGGGGTTCAAGTATTTACTTAGTGTGCTCCAGCCCCGTTATCTTTTACCAAGCCGGGCGCAAATTGTTTTAAAAATCGTTTTTTTCTCCCACCCCCCAAGAAAATAAATCGTGATGCGAACCGAATCGTGGGTTTGGTGTATCGTTACAGCCCTAACTATGATGTACAATTATTATTATAACCATTATTTAAATATAAACATAAAGTCTAGTTAATAAAAAAATTGGGAATTCTTTTTAAGTCCTATTAACTAAATAAGTTGAAGTTAATGGGACTTAAAGTCTAGTTAATTAAAAAATTGGGAATTCTTTTTATTAATACAATTATTTAATCATTAAAACAGAGTCTAGAAAAAAAAAATAAAAAAAACTTAAATGGAAAGAAATAAACTGATTTTAAAGGGCCCTATTCAATTAAAGTCATGGCAATCGAAAATATAACGTGGTAGCCACGTAAACACCTTAAACAGTTAAGACCTATTTTACATGCCATCTCAACAAGTTGGAAGTTAGAGCTTTTTATTTAATTATTTCTAACTTTTAAAGATTGAAAAAGACACAAACAAGCTTTACTTGTCAGAAACTCATAATTATAGTGATTGTGAGGTTGTCTACAAAGCATCGATCTCAACCGTCCTGCAATGACGAGATACCAATTAACCTCAAGTAAAAAAAACAAAACAAAAGCCTTCTTTTACGTGATTTTCATCAGCTAACAAAACCTATGCCAATCCTTTTTAAGCGGTGAGTCAGCATGATGACAGCAGTCTGTGTTTATGTACACATGCATTGCATGCATGACTGATGCATGTGGTTCAGGCACAGATTGCTAGCATACAGCTGTCAGTGTTGTTCAGCTCTAGCAGGTTTGAAAAGAGCAAGGTCTCACTTTCCACTTTAAACCAGATGTTCCTGGTCACAAGAGAAGAGAATCTCCAAATCAGTTCATTGACAGAACTACTTCTCAAAGGAGAATCAACTGCACAGTCACTATTAAAAACATTCACCGTGGTTGCCAAGAAAACAATGATAATGGTCATAAATTCATATGAACACAATATTTCAGTAGTATGTTGTACAGGGGGTGCCTTTGGTAAATGCAATTTCAACAGCATCACCGTGGTGCTATTTTTTGGACTAACAATCATGTTAAATGCTGCCTAAAACACTTAATCTGAAATCAACAACGCATAAAGACCAAGATTGATTTCCGTCACTAAAAATAGGAAGCAAGACTGAGCCGATCAATACAACACTCCTCCTTCAACACACACATACTGACCTACTGTCTGAGATTGCTGAAGCATATAAGTGATCCTCCACTGAACAAGGCCTCTGGAAACGCCCAACTGTCTGCCCTCAAAGGCATTGAAACGATCACAACAGACTTAAATAAACAGGCCTTAACGAAGAAATGATTTGAAACATAAGCCAGTCTCTTTACACAAATAAAATACTACAAATAAACCTTAAAATATATTATCTTTGAGTTTGCTCATTTCGTGAAAGCCCATGATACACTGGGAAACCTGTTGAGCAATATTGCCAGGCAGCTTTAGAAAAGGTTGAGCCAGGTGAGACACAGGGCCCAAGACTGACCTTAATTATCGAGATACAAATCCTTAGACTAATCTAAGACGTCGTCCATCCAGGGTGCTTTTGTGCACAGAGACTGGGTAGGTTACTTACTGTATGATCATGTGAAGAACAAGCAAAAAATACATGTACATTTCTATGGCATGTTTGACTACATGGGTGGAGCTTAGAAAAAGGTCTGTTGGTCTATTTTGAAAACACAACTATGGAACTATAAACACTCTAAAGACCACACATGATTTTTCCACATATTTATGTGTTACGTGTCCATGAATTCAGGCCACATTTGTGGGTTACTTTGAGCATAATGACACTGAGTGACAGAGGGCATATGTTATGGATCTATAAGGATATTGGATTACTCAAGTGAAGCCAAGAGCATCTGGAATGAAAACGGACACTAATAGAGAAAAGAATTCCTCCCTTTCTCTTTTCAACAGCCACATGCTTGAGGAAGACCACCTGTTACTCTATTCAAGAGAAAGAAGGAAACTGATTGAAAGAAAGTGATGGAGAGAAAATAAGGCAATGTAAAGAAAAAAAAAGAAAAGAGTAAGAAACATAAGGAATCATTTTCCGATTTCTCCCAGCGTGAAAAACAAGCACCACAAGCAAGTGTCTAAACAAAATGGCTTAGGAAATTATGGCAATTATAATCATTCTGAGGGTTATCTTTGTGGATAAACACAATCATAGTATCATCACCCGCTTAGATGCAAGACAAAATAGCAAAGTGCTAGAACTCACATAATCTGTGTGAAATGTGGCCGGACTAGTTGTTGGGCCGTGCCAATTATTACAAATAATGCGCTTAGAGGTTTTGACAAAGACAGGAAACTCACATCGAGAGCTAATTTGACAGGGAGTGATGCTAATAATGTCCCTCCAAAAATGTTTGGCTCAACCCTAAACCTTTCAACACTACCAACAACACAGCATTCATGATTTTGTCATCTCAAAAATGAGGGTGGCTGAAAAAAACAACCAAAAAAAAACCTATAAATCTCATTCTGACATTCAATAGTCGTCATCTTGAAAGCAAAGGTTGCTTAAGCACATGATTACTTCAGGCTAGAGTATGTGAAAAAACTAGTTCCTTATCAATGGTTATCAACACAGAAAATGAGTAGTCTGCCAGTCCGTTTGACTATAATAGTTTGGTAACATTAGCAGTAATGTAAACCTTTTTTTTTTAATTAAATTTTTTTAGGAGCCTGTGTCATAGCTTCTTTAGTTGTTAAAACACAACAGCAGGACAGATTGATATCAACTGAGTTAATAAAGACTGCAAGCTACAATAGTTAACACAAAGTTAAAAAAAGGTCGTATGACAGGATTCCTATACGGACTCTACGCTACAGGGTTTTGGTCTTCTTGGAATCAGGGGAACTGGCTCATTGCCCGGTGTCAGCGGGGGTCAGCCTGTAGGACGACAGGAGGCTCGCTTTCAGAGGAATACGCTCCTCTGCCTCTAGTATGTCAGATTCCTGGGGCCTCAGCTGGGCTTGACGCAAAGAGCTCAGGTCGTCTTATTCAAGGAGAGGAGACGGAGCAAAAATACTGACTCTTGGCAAGAGCCGCGGTTAAAATAGTTTGACTTTCCCTTGAGTTCTGATATGAATGCAATACAGCTTTCCACAGTTCAACATTTTCTAAATAAAAGCTAACAATATCTCGCAGCCGTTTCCTGTCATTGTATAATAAATAGCATGCTGTGCTGATCAAAAGCGATTTTGCGTCACACTAATATTAAATATTACATACAACTGCAGCCTAATAATCAAATAATTAATTAAAGAATAGAATAATAAAATAAATGTACTTTTTTTTTACATTTAAAAGAAAATAATACTTCTATTCAGCAAGAATATATAAAAAAGTTTTATTATTATTTCAAGCTTTCTTGAACTTCCTATTCATAAAACCAATCACGGTTTACACAAAAAATATTAAACAGCACCAGTATTTTCAACAATGATAGTAGGGCTGGGCGATTTGGCCTAAAATCAAAATCTCGATCAATTGAACATTTTAACTCGATTACGATTAATTAACGATTATTTTATAGATTTTTTTTTACCTCATAGTTCACTGACAAATCTTGTACAGTAAATATGCTCACATATTACAAGTGAGAGAGTTTTGAACGAAGTGTGCATTACATGATTTTAAAACAGTTGCATGAGGTTATCTTAGTGATCTTGTCATGTCACTATATGGACACTAATTTACTCTAAGTTCTTACTAAGAAACATGAGCATGTTAACCTTTTCAGGTTATGTCTTGTCCATTTCTGGCAGTGCAGTTTAAAAAAAAAAAAATGTGGTAACGACGGCACATTGTATCTTCTGTCGAGAGTTTTAACACAGTGTTTAAACCTGCTTCGCTCCACTGTAGCCAAGGGAGTCATATCCCTTGTGATGTACAGAGACTGGAACCGCCTGGCAGAAACGTTTGCTGTGAAGCGAATGAAGAGAGTAAACTCAAAATATTCAAGCGCCCAAGTCGCGTCTGGTGTGAACGTAGGGTAACGTAACGGAGCGGGGTCACGTGACTCCACACACGATCGTGTTTTTAAAGGGAGAATCAATTAATTGAAATAATTGACCTGGAAAAATTTGATTGATTATAGGTTCTGTGTTGCGGTGTGTTTAGGGAGCATCGCAACACACCCTGTGACTACCTTGAATTGCGCGCAGATTACATTTCATGCGCACATTAGTGGTGCGCTCGCGTATTACTGGCATAGATTTGCCGCCATAAATATGCGACCATTTTCGGTTGTCGATAACGAGGGGTTCAAGTATTTACTCAGTGTGCTCGAGCCCCGTTATCTATTA
>JAUMHQ010000069.1:15141075-15180784 GCA_032361165.1 Enteromius paludinosus
ACAGATAGATAGATAGATAGATAGATAGATAGATAGATAGATAGATAGATAGATAGATAGATAGATAGTCACATACTTGAGTCAGATTTCTTGGCATATTTCTTGCTCTGGCCTCTGATGATGAGGATGAAAACTAGAAGCAGGATGAAAATGAGGCCGACCAGAGCCACCACCACCAGAAACCACCATTCCTCATAGAAAGGAGTCACCTTTTGTGCTGGAATTACAAAAAAAGTGCACGTATCATTAGAAGAACTGACCTTTGTATTATTTCAGATTGATTTTCTCTTGTTCTAATTTTCTAAGAGTTAGAACTAACCTGATATAGATGGTGATGGTTGGCTTGGAGACCCGTACCCATAATCATTCACCCCGATGACCCGGAAGTCATAGCTGACTCCCTGTTTCAACATATCCATGTTGAATGTGTATGATGTCACTTCCTTGGGAATGTCCTTGATTAAGATGTCCCACAAGCCTTCATCTGGAATATTGTTTTAAGAAATAAAAATGCCTTGTCATTCATAGTTGCATAGTATATATATCAGTCATAGGTTCTGGAAACCTGGAAATCATGTCATCATTAAATCAATATAAAAGTTTAAAACAACCTGTGGGTGACCAAATGTTCATTTTTGGGATGCATTGTGTCTTTAATAATGCACTGTTTTTGTGTGTGTTGAACACTGCAGCAGCTGTCAGGGCTAATAATTCAGAGGCAAGAAATACAATTTAATCACAATAAAGATCACATGTCAGTTCAGCTACAGTATGTCTAATGTGTTTAATGTGCTACCGAGAACCTCAAGTGCTTTCAGCTATAACATAGCAGAGAGACAGAGAAAACAGAGCTGGTGTCATGTGCCAGGCCTGCTAGAGAAATTACAGGGCAAATAATATTCCACCTCTACGGCACATCAACAGCATGCAAAGATGGCCTGGCGCACATCGCGCCAATGTATGGGTCTTTAACACACGCCGTTTCTTTAAATCAATCCCATCTGCTCCTCCCCCAGAACTCACTTTTTTCTCATTCGAGCGCAGCTTCTCTTCAGTCTGAGGAAATCTGATCTGCTTTGTCTAACATCAATATATCTCCTTCATCAGACACAAGTTGCCGTCAGCATCTCTTTTTTCCAGGCTGAGGCATATGGAATCACTCTTTATTGTTTGGGAGAATTTGTATCTAGAAGTTTGGTTGATGAATATGCTGCCAAATGGACCTCACGCTAAGTGTGGGCCTTAAAGTCAGAGACACCGAATACGTGTGTTGAGTTGGCTCTTCTGAACCTGAAGATAATGAGTTATTTTTAACTGTATACTAAAACGTACTGAAATCAATTTTAAGCCTATTTCTGTTTAATATCTATTTCTGTTTTATTTTTGTCACTTTTTATGGGTAGATAGGGATAAAGAATCAAGCCAACATTTCCTGCATGGTTTAGGTGGAAATAAACCTAGCTGCCATCGTTCTGATAAATTGTGAATTAAAATGTGATTAAAAAGCAATACCAAATACCCTAAAAGTTTCAGTTTGCTGGGTTTGTAGGATTGCACAATTTAGCAAAAAATGCTGTGATTGTACACAGATATGACTATAAAATAATGAAAATAATATCCTAAATAAAAAATATTAAATATAATATGCAATATTACTATAGTAAAATTATATATACGTATATTTATATATATCTAGGGAAAAAAATCATTTGATTGTGTAAGTAATCATCAACTACAAAATAACAATAAAACTATTTTTGGGCTCCTAAAATTAGTGGTTTTACTGTATAATAATTTTTTCCCCCTTCATTTTCAACTGTTAAAGCGTTCCAAATGCACCTTATGAAAGCAGATGAATTGAAGGTGACGAATTCAGGTGAAACAGCATTCCCTGCTCTGAGACACTGAAAACACTGGATCATGAGCTGCTCGTGTGTAAATTAACACAGTGCTGCACTTCACTCTGGAAAGCTCAAACAAAATGTGACAATTTTGATTCTATTTGAATCATTTTGCCACTTTAATCAGGTTCACAGGTTCATCATGCTTAAGGTCATTGGACAGTGAGTTTTTCGCATTCGTTATCCCAAAATTTGGTCACAGACAGAAACCTTGCACACTGAGTCTGGTGCGTATTAATTAAATTGATGCTTTGCTAGTGATGCCGGAGCCACATACTAAAAAGAAGATCAACAAAGTGTGAACTGTTTGCGAGGATCTTTACAGTCTATGTGCTACAAGATGTAGTGGATGAACTTGACAATTACCCTTCTGGATTTTTGGTGTTCGCTTAAACAGTGGCTCTAAATTCTCAAAACACCTCTCAAAATGCTTGCTACGGATGCGAAAAACCTGATACCATTTTTTTTTATGATGGACGAAAGCTTTGGAGGCAGTGTTAAAGAGGCAGGTCGGATTTATTTTCTACCGAGCGAAAATTTCAGATGAAAATCCAGTGTGCTCCAGTGTGTAATTTCCAGTCTGCAAAGTGCAAATTTACAAGTTAAATAATCTCACCTGAGGGCCTGGCCTCAATAACATAGCGGGTGATAGGTGCTCGCCCGGGATCCCCATTGGTCCAGTGGATGGTGAGGGCGGAGCCATATCGAGAGATGAAGGGCTCACCGGGAGGGCCCGGGGCTCCTGATCACAAAGAAGCCATGCAAATACATGAACTTGCGGAAAGTTCTTAGCTGAAATTGTAAGGAGGTATGGAGAAAGCATGCAGACAGACCTTCTCCAGGTCCTGTGGTGATGTTGGCCTCCACCTCCGGCCCATAGGTGAAAGTTTTGGCACGAATGCGGAAGTTGTACGTGACGCCGTCCGCCAGGTCTTTGATTTTCAGCCACAGGGGGGCGTTACCCTTCACGTCCACCGTCACGATCTTACTGACGCCTGGGGGGGAGGGGGAGTGAAGACAGTCGACACAGGCCACTGAGGACTCTAGACAGACACACTACTTTTAGTTCAGGCAACAGGAGCTCAACAAACACTCACACGTGGGCGTAGATCTCATCTCAACAGTATTGTTGGCTCCTCATGATCGCAAGGTCCAAAATTAACACTCATCATACAATTTCTTGACATTTTAATTTTTTTTAATTTCATCACTTTGAAGTGTTAATGTTGACTTGAAAGAGTAATAATTTAAACTAAAAATATATTTTTTAAATGCATAAAAAATAAAATAGATTAAAAATAAAAATACATTTTACAAATAATTGTTAAAGCTATTGACACCAAAAAATATTAGATAACATTTTTAACAACAAAACAAGAAAATGTAAGAAAACAATGTAAAAAAAAAAAAAAAAAAAAACTAAATTAAATAAAGATAATTAACCAAAAAATAAGAAAAATGACAAAAGCACATAGCTAAAACGACAAAAAAATAAAAATAAAAAAACTAATTCAAAATTGTATTAAATATTATTGTACATACATTGTATTGTAATAATACTGTTTGAAGGTGCAAAATTACCTGTGCCATAAATAATCAAGGAAAATAGCTGTGAACCTGATTAAAGTGGCAAAATGATTCAAATAGAATCAAAATTGTCACATTTTGTTTGAGCTTTTCCATTATTTTGACAGCTACATCATTTTAAATAACAGCTAAATTATATAAAAAAATATATAAAAATATATATAAAATATATAAAAATATAAATTTTTTAATAAAAAATAATGCAAAATTTAATGGAAAGTTAAAATATTTATAGATAGTAACTTTACAATTAACCCACCATGGACGAGTGTTAATTGTGGACCCTGATTGATTATATTAATCACAATCTGATGTTAGCACAATTATGGCAGGGAAGTGTTTTCCTGGCTCCTGCACACAAACACATACACATACACACACTCTCTCTCTAGTTTTTGAATGCTAACTGGCTAGATTAATTAGAAGCTTTGAAGATAAAGGTGTCATACATGAAATCTGAAATCTATACGTGAAACAAGAAAGGCACTTACCATCAACAGGCATGCAGGGCTCGTAGATAAGTCTGTATCCCTCAATGATGCCATTAGGGAAGACAGGCTCGCCCCACGACACATTCACGGAGGTGGTGGTGAGCTCGCTGAAATGGATGAAACTGGGAGCGCTGGGAGCTGAAAGAGAAAACATCTGCTAATCAGGAGAGACAGTCTCAATGGATTTAACGTGTCTGCCTGTCTCTCTTTCCTGAAATTAAGACTTTAAACCCTTCTTGGAGCAAAAAAAACAGCTACAACAAAATTACCTGTCATTCTGCGCCTGTTTCTATCTCTGGGGGAAAAAGAAAAAGAGCCAGACATAATATAGAGACAAATCTTTTTAGATGAAGGAGAGAAAGACAGACACAGCTTGAGAGAAGACTGTCACTCTTGCTGATTTATTGTACTGCCGTTACTATGTGCTTCAGCTACACAGCTGAGACAAAACCATTTAGCGCCAGTCAAAGTGTTTTCTGGAAGAGCGATTTATGATATCAGCAAAAACTGTCAAGCTATTATATGTAAGTGTAACCAAAAGCAAAAACAATACTCTTTAGTTTGTCAACAGTACTTTAACCACACACAATAAGTGGTCTCAACTGCAAACTAAACTATTTTTTAGTTATTTGACATTATTTGACAAAACTCCAAATCTGGTCAAGCAAGTTGGGAGTTCATTTATTAAACTCTTATGTTACAAAATCTAATCTGCAACTTTGGTTTGAGTCTTTTTCACTGATTCTTTGAAAACAATTCATGAGAACCATTCACTTGAGGATCACTCTACACTGGTGAAATACTTTGTCTTATTTGTCACAACATCTTTTCTTCATAAGAATAAAGAATAAACCTTTTCAATTTCGAGGTTTCAGAATATCATTTTTATGTCCTCTGTACTATTATATGCTCTACTTTGTTCCTCGTCCCACCCCTTTTTTGTGAAAACAAAAAACCCACGCATAACAAAGCTATTTATATCAAGTAATTTTAACACTGAAGCTCAACACGGCCAACTTTACAATATCAGATGACAAAAACGGCAATTTCTGTGGCAATCGAATAATAATAAAAAAGCATATTTCTCTCAGACTCCAGGGAAACATCTCCTCCAGAACGAGAGAACAATCTAGAGACTGTGTCCCACAGACGCTCTGAGACGCGAGCCAACTCACAGGCATGCCGAATGAAAACCACAAGGCTGAATAAGGCAGAAATTACTCTGCTTCATCAGAGCGAACTCTATACACACAAACAAACGCAGATAGCAGATTTGCTGATTAGAAGGCAGAAGTGTTGAGTTCTTGATTTTTTCTGGCTGCTTTTCAGAAGTGGTTCACATTCCAGAAGGTCTTGGACAAATAATGAAATCATTTGAGAGAGTTTCCATCATTACAAACTTCTAATCGAATGCCCAACGTTTTCACCGTAAAATGAGTTGCAGTTTTACTTCTGTGTTAGTTTAGATTCAGTTATTAAATGTAAAATGACCCATTCAGCAAGTCTATCTAGTGCAGTTACCATATAGTGGTTTTACAGTATTTGCTACATCAAATATTTAGCAAATGTCCCAGAACAAGTGTTTTTGTTATCTATTGTGATATGCATGAAGGTCCAGGAAAAGACAGGTAAGTTTCCTCACCAGCTTGCTGGGTTCTTCCTCTGGTCGGTGGGCTGCGTGGCCCATCGCCCGCTGCGTTGAAAGCAGCAATACTGATCATGTAGGTGGTGTAGCCCGTTAGATTCTTCAGCTTCACCCCACCCTCTGGCAAGAAGAGAGTCCGCAGTTTCTCGGTCTCGTTTTTCCGCATATATTCCCAAAAGAAAATCTGCAAGTTGAAAACAATATGTCAGACTCATTTGTGTGTTTTAGGCATTTTTTTTTAGCATCTAGCACTTTCTGTTAGATAGGTTATAGAATAAATCTCTTAAATAGATTTTCCAAGCCTCATTATTTATATTTAATCTTTTTAAAAAGATCTTTACATATAGACGTTAGTGTTTTGCCCATGTGTCAATTTTCATAAGTTTTTATGAAACTTATGAAAATTATAAATAATATGAATTGCATCCATTATAAAAAATATGAATGAGTAATTTGTAAACACACACATTAGTGCTTTCAAACAATTAATTGTGATTAATATCTTAATATATGAGTGTGTACTGTATATATTTATTATGTATATATAAATAAAAAAACACACACATATAAATATATAAACACATATATAAATACAAACACATACATGTATATATTTATTAAAAATATTTGATGTTTATATATTACATGTTTATATATAATAACAATATAAAAAAATAAATGTATATAATTAAAAATATCAATAATTTCACAAATATAAATGGATGCGATTAATTGATACACATACATAAACTAAATTATATATTATGTAAGGGATAATGTGCAGGCAGCCGGTAGTACGAAATAAGCCCCGACAGTGTGATCATGCTGAAGGGGCTTATTTCGCGATAACTACCGGCTGCCTGCACATTTTCCCGCTTATTACACGGCTACTTGCCACATAAGGAAAAAAAACTGGACATGAATATAAATTTGAAACATTTTATTGGCATATTTGTTTTAAATTAACATTTTATCCTTCCGCGAAACGATATAGTACCACGTGACTAACATTCAAACGTTAGTAAGACAATTTATAACATCTACATATGAATATATAACAACGGATGTATTTTAGTTATTTATTGCACCTTATGTTGTCCAGTGTTAGTCACAAGATTGGCAATCTTGAGTACCGGCTATGCATTATTACTTTGGAGCGGTTATTATTTTAAAATAATGAACCTGAAAATGTCTCAACTGACCAATCAGAATCAAGCATTCCAGAGAGCCGTGTAATAAAATATTATAATATATTACTGACAGTGTTTTTTCCACATAATTTCCACATTAATTTTGTTTTATTGTAAATAGTAAACAAGAAAATAAGAAAAAAAAAAAACATTAGTCATGGAGGGTCAACAGATAAAGAAACATAAAGAAAACATCCATGTGAATAACACTAAAAGCATTTTCCACATAGTCATCAGAGTCTGACCTTATAACCCTGAATATCTCCATTCTGAGTTTCCAGCGGAGGCGGGTCCCACGTTACATCAAATTGTGTGGCAGTAGCTGATTGGATGACCACATTCTGAGGCGGGGCAGTGGGAACTGTGAGGGAATGTCAATGTGCTGTGAAGTTTTACTCTTTTTTTGTTTGTAAGCTCAGAAAAACTTTATAAAGATAATAAAGACTTCTACCTGCTTCACCAACAAAGACTTCCTGTGGTGAGCTAGTTGGTCCCTCACCAACAGCATTATAGACACTCATTCTGATTTCATAGCGTTTGTGTTTTGTAAGATCTACAGAAGAGCAAAAATCAGAAACAACAATGGTTGGCAGTCTATAACAAGTTTTATCTACTTATAAAAACTAAACAGGCAAACAATATGATTCACTTTATAGTAAATGTTCCAATTACTCAACCATCTTTGTTTCGTTAATTTTGACTCAGGCTTTCTCTGAAAACTGTCAGCTCCTATTCCCAAAAATGAATCAGTCTGCTTATCTGAACTCAATATACACACTGCTCTTCCAGCAGAGATCAACAGCGGAGAGAAAGCAGACTCAGCTCTTAAATTCATTACCACTCTAGATGTGAGGAGAGAACAGGACCTCTGACAGCAGCCAGCCTAAACATCTAGACTGCATATTCTCAACCCATAAGTAAGACTTGACAGGTACTGGATTAGACACAATCATACATCAGCTTCATGGACTGGGCAAGAGAAATGGAAAAAAGAACGAGAAGAAACAGGAAGTGACTTACTGTCCAGCTCATACTGAGTGAGGGAGGGGTCACTGAGGTTTCGTATACTGTAGGGAGCTGCAGAAGAGGAAGTGGAGGAAGAGGAGAACATTAGCAAAGATCTGATCAGAAAAGCAAGAGGAGTCAGAAACTTGCTGAAATATTTTGAAATAGCTAACACTGCATATAAAATGATGCTTAGTCAACAAAAATCAAACAGCTCATTCATGAAAATATTTTATGTTTGTATTGATTTATTTTTTATTTTTTACTTTGATTAATATTAATATAAATGAACTGATTAATCAAACATTTATCTTTTACTTTTAAATTATTTTTTTTATATATTTATAGTTTTGGGCTGAGAATCGGTTGTTTAATCTACTGAAATAACACTTTTAAACTAACAAGGCATTAATTAATATAATGACAATTATTCATAATAATATTAATTATTATTTTTTTGATATATTTATGATTTAGAACGATCCCTATAAACTACAAATAATTTTGAGTATTAAACATAAATTAATCACAAAAATATTGGGTAATAATAATAATAATAAAAAAAATATTTTTGGATTGTGTCTCATTTAAAGTAGTGATACTTCTTACATGTGAGCTCTGCCCAGCTGGTTGAAGGGCTGCTAATGGCATGAGCGCTGAAACTTCGGAGCCGGTCGTAAAGCAACTCCCGATATCGGATTCGGAAGCCCAGTAGGATCCCGTTAATCTTCTCCTCAGGAGGGGGCTAAGGATGACAGGACATGCTGAGCAAATGTCAACACACATAATCAACAGTGTCATTAAAAGTGTAATTGGAATATCTGTGCCTCTAGAGTCAGCAAACAGAACTGCTCCTTCCGATAAACATGTACGTTGCTTATAGGCAAAGACAAGACATCTTTACTCTGCAAAACTCAGACTTTTGCTAATTCTGAGATCAAGTTTAATAAGCAAATGATAAAAATCCCCCTAGCAAAACATGAATGAACAAGTTCTAGGGGAAGAACCAGTTCACTCACCTTTTTTTTTTTACCCGAACAGATACAAATGTGAACCAAAGGCCTGTGGCTTTTAAAACCAGCCCTCTTTGAAGGTGTAATTCAGGGGTGACTTAGATAATATGTGTTTAAGGTACATACTATGCCCTCCTGCTCTGTTATTACAAACCGCTGATGGAAAAGCAGCTGTAAGTGAAAAGTCCCGCCCACTTACCTGCCAGCAAATCAGCACAGAGGTCGTGGTGTGTGGCGTGACAGTCAGGATTGTAGGAGATTCGTCCGGAGCTGGAAAGAGAGAGATACACTTAAATGGAGAGGGACAGAAAGATAATTGTGTGCCTGGTATCCCTGTGAATGTTTTGCTGCATCAGCTTCATAAACACAGCATTGCTAAACATGCCAAGCCTGTCTTACATCCTGATTTGCTGTGTTGGGTTTCAACAGGCATTATGCACGGCCCGTCTCACTTCACTAAAGTTGCTTCACAGCAACCAGAGATACTGTATTACCTCATTTATTCTACTGCCTCCAGCAATGACATCATCGCCTCAACACAACAGCATCACCTGGATTCACAATAAGTGCTTGGCTGCTATCACGACTGTAAAGCCAAGTTCTTACAATACAGACAGAATAGCATCTGTGAGCTGCATAATGGTCAATTCATGAGACACACATCACACACAGAATCATTCAGCTGTAAGAAGCAGGGACCATGTAGAGAAGAACATGTGTTTACTTTCGCTACTTTCCAAAACCCAGTGAGCTGCAACACTGATATAGAAACTCACACATTCATTTATTTGTAAAAAACGCATTATCTGAACATATCGTTTGCAAAGCCATGCTATTTTTAATTTGCTTCCGGAAATAAAAGACAACTTAGAACACTAAACTAGGAGTCACGCAATACCAGGTCTATCAAAACCTCTTGCAACTCTTCATTGTTTGGCCTCTGGTTCTTTTCAGCATACTGTGGCTTATTCGTTTATTGCTCTTAATTTGTGACTACATTCATTTGTGCTGCACCTGGTATATTGCGTTGGTCGATATGCCATCAGCAAAGTTGTCGAATGGCGCTCTCACACTAAGTTGAGTAAAACTGGCCCATAAATTGCTGACTTCAATGTTGGACATAACAACCCTGCAGAAACAGGCATTTTAAACCAACATACTGCAGACTGGTTCTCCAAACTGCACTGATTAGTCTGATTTGGATCACTTGTCAACTAGTTAAGCCTAAAGACCAGCTGCTTGACCAACTAAAGACTAGGTTGTGCAGCACCATCTAGAACATGCTTATGATGCCTAACAATGTCTAAATAAGCAGCTCACTAGGTTTTGACAGAGTGTGCAAATTTGTGGGAATGGACAATTGACATCGGCTGAATGAAACGCCGATAAAGAGTACAAAAGAAGTGGAATGAAGAGGGAAGGATTAAATGTTCTAACCATCCTGCAGTGTTGTAATGGCTTCACTCTCTTCACTGTAGTCACTGTCTCCAATATCATTAGTGGCCTTCACTCTGAACTGATATGACGTGAAAGGCTTCAGTCTGAAATAAAAATCACAAAACACAGGCCGCTGCTCAGAATACGCTTTGTGTAAAGCCAGTATAAAAGTTACAGTGACTATCAAAGTAACGTCACTTTGTTGATGGAAAATCTGTGCTGTGAAGTACTGTGACTTCATGCATGAAGGACTTTTGAAATCAGATCACACAGCACTTCCCAGCAGATGTCTTTTGTACCTGTCAACAATGTAGGAGCTGGACTCATGGCTAACAGACGCAGAATGAACCGTCCAGTTCTTCTCAGGCAGCTCTCTGAGCTGGACCGTGTAATACCGGACCGGAGATAAACCATCGCTGCCGGGTTCCCATGACAGCAGCACACTGCGTGCCTGTACGTTTTCCTGCGGGACTGTGGGACGGCTGGTGGGTTGAGGCCGAGCTGGGGGTCAAAGGTCAAGTGTAAGCACTTAAAAACTTAAAGCCAACAATCAAACGCATACCTATCATTTTTGTGAGTCCGTTTGTTTAACGTCAATCGTTTATTATAACAGTTCATTTAAACGACTCACACAATATATATATATATATTTATTTAAGAACAATGTGTTTATATATATATATATAATTTTTGGAATATACATATATACTAACATGTTAATATGATATGTGTGTGTGCATATATATACAATAAAGTAATTATTTAACCACCCTAACTTGTTTTTTACTCTATAAAGATACCTTTTTTTATTGTTATGAATATGATACATGATATATTCAAATCTTTGTCTATTTTATTGTTAGAATTTGTTTGTCCCTTACCCTTCTAGTAACAGCAAATGGCAATTTAAATAGCTTCTATTTAGTTTAATACAGGGGTGGGGAACGTTGATCCTGGAGGGCCACTCTTCTGCAGAGTTTAGCTCTAACCCTAAGGAAAAAAATACCTACCTGCATCCTAAAGACCTCAACTAGCTGGTTCAGGTGTGTTTGATTAGGGTTGGAGCTAAACTCTGCAGGGACACCGGCCCTCCAGGATCAATGTTCCCCACCCCTGGTTTAATACATTGAAGCTAATTTAGCTGAGCTACTTTTATTTAGCAATTGTTAAAGTCGCAGACTACTTCTTTAAATGGCAGCTTAATTGTGTAACTGCTTTAAATTATGAGTAACTTGTAGCTTGGAAAGCTAGCTTGAAATGATCATCCCAACCCTGGTTTTATGTGAGCAGTCATACAATATTATCACTGCTTCACTGTACTCTTATAATTCTTCAGAACATGGTTGATGGTTACAAAAATATACATTAGATTTTGGAGAATTTATGACTCTCATATTACATTATATAAGAGCACATTACGATTCAAAACATCTCATCTCTACGTCGGATCAGTGAACTGCATAAATAATCTGACGCCTGAGAATAATGCTTTGTAAGAAGAATGTGCCTTTGCTTGAGTGTAAGTCAGCGCAGCAGAACTTCTGCCGGGCATCTCAAACCACACCAAAGCAGGTCTGGCTAAAAGAGATTGATTTGTTTTGGACTTGACCTCAGCAGACCGTAGACGCCTCTATTTAGAGACATGGATACACAAACATGCACTTTAGATCTCATTACATAAACCTGTGACAATAAGATCTTATGGATAGGGATGTTTGCTGTTTAATTTGAACTAATTTCTTGCTTAATCGCTGCTCAGTTTGAGCTTGTCTTGCTGATGTGTGACAATAATATGCATTACCTCTCTTCTCGGTGGTGACCACCAAAGCCTCCGCTGCCTCTCCCCATCCCTTGCGTGTCTGTGCTCTGATACGAAACACGTACACAGATTCCGGCCTCAGTCCGGTGACGGTATACTGCCGTGCGCTGGAGTTCAAGACGTCAAACGTGGCTGTGTTGCTATTGGTGGAGTTCAGGCGGTACGTGATCTGATAGGCTGGAGAGGGAACCGATGACATCACAGAGATCAGGACAGGACAAACTGTGCATATCCTTGCATGCAATTGAGGAAATCTAACACATTTGACTTTGTTTCTTGATTAGAGGAAACGCAAGCTAACAAACAAAAGAGAAACAAATGTGATTTAGTTTACAATAGGGACCGCTTAAGAGAGGAAGCAGTTACACTAGTTCTTTTTTTGTTTTGTGTTTTTGCTTGGAGACAGTTTTTTTTATATATATTTATATATTTAATAATTATTTTTAGCAATGGAGCATTAAACTGATCAACAGTGGCAGTAATAACATTTATAATATCACAATTATTTCTACTTCACAGTAATGAACTACATTTTAAAATGTCTTAAAATAAAAAACAGCTATTTTAAACTGAAATAATATTTCACAATTTACTGTTTTTAGTGTACTTTTTTCAATTAATGCAGCACTGTATTATACAGTATAGTATACATACAGTAACAGAAAATTACAAATCATACCTTCCCCGAATTTAAAAGGTAGTGTATATATGGTTTAAAATAGGATAAATTATTTTAATGTGATAGTCAGGGTTAGGTTAATGCATGTTTATGTATAGTTGCAAACACGTGTATGATCCGTATGAACAGTGTATGAACAGTCGCTGTTGAAAGTATTTAGAGATGAAAAGAGGTCACTCAGAAGTCAAGCATGCAATTATAAACACAAGAAGGAAGAAATGCATGCACACTCAGACAAGCAAACAAACTCTTGTACCCAGTATGATGCCGTTGGGCTGGGAAGGTGGCTGCCAGATGAGTCTGACAGAGGTGGTCCGGACTTCAGGAAAAAGAATAACGACAGGTGGCCCGGGCACTGAAAACAAGAATATCATAAACTTTTAAACACACATCTGATTAGTTAATTAGACAGCTGTTTGTTTGTTGTGTACGCTGGTGCCCACCATCATCAAGAGTTCGCTCCAGGATTGAAGGAGTGCTGGGTCGGCCGTCTCCGATGCGGGTGAACGCGAGCACCTGGATCTCATACAATACGTACTTTCCCAGTCCAGTCAGCTGAACGCTGTGGCTGGCGTTTCCTTCCACCGTCCAGAACTGAAGAGGAGAGTCTGAATCCTTCTCCTTATACACCACCTAAAACAAAAAAACAACAACACATGCATTGACCTTATTTTGCATCACAGAAAGAAGCTATATTCTATGTTTAAATGTGTGACTTCCACCATTCACGTTCAGTTTTCATTGTGTTTCGAGGTCAAGTATTCAAACGTTTTAATGAATGGTTTTTTTCATTTGAAAGTGCTTCCAGACCTTATAGCCCAAGATGAGTCCATTCCTGTCGGGTTCGGGAACTTCAAACCAACGGACCAGAATGCTGCTGGAGGTAGTGGCAAATGCAGATACATTCGTGGGGCCACAAGAGGGGACTGCATTAAAACAAAGGAAGACAGAATGGTTCATAGAGACGAATGTGTTGGTTAAAGGTATTTATGGCTAAATGAGCCTTTCTGAATAGGCCTATCCAATCCAAATCCTTAATGGGGTTGAAGTGTGTGTGTGTCAGGGAAGGATTAAGTGTGTGCTGATATCCGGACACGTTTCACAAAGGCAGTGAAGCCTGAAAGACACCAGGTTTTGACCATTATTGGGGGAGTAACAGACAGAAGCACTCTCCGGCACAAATCTCTGAACACAAAGTGCATGATTGCGGGAATCTGATTAGCTAAAGAAAAAAAAGGGGAGTCATGTGTACAGCCCCATGTGTTACCAATTTCCTCAACACCTACGTATTAATCCCAAACCCATTTCACTGAATTCTGGAAACCATGGAGAACAAGCTGAGCAGAAGGAGAAAAACAGGTGATCCAGAAGAAGTGTTTTTCCTTCTCTTTCATGACCCAAGAGGAATGAAAAGGCTTGGGTGTGTGTGCAGATATGTGCCAATTTAAGCCTGTTTAAACAGGAAATCCTGTGCCCACGTACTGTATATGATGTATGATTTAAGACATGCATTAAAAACGACGATAACACTTTACAATAAGGTCCATTTGTTAACATTGGTTAATGTATTAATTAACCTGAACAAACAATGAACAGTACATTTATTACACTCTTTATTAATCTTTGTTAAAAATACAGTCGTTCATTGTTAGTTCACCATGCATTAACTATTGTTAACAAACAAAGCTTGCGATTTTAATAACGCATTAGTAAATACTGAAATTAACATTAACTGATGTAGTTAACTAATGTTGAAAACGGCATATGTTATCAATGCAAAGTTTTCCATTTCATATTATAAAATGGACAGTTGCTGAAACATCTGATGTTTGAAGCAATAAAATAACAGATCCATTAGTACATGTAAATATTAGTAAATGTAAAATATTAAATGAATAAATAAATAATAAAATAAATAATTTCTTACCGGACTCTCTGGTTCTTCCCCGTACAGGTTGACTCCAGGGTCCCGCTCCAATGCCGTTGATGGCCTGAACTCTGACCTCATACTCCGTCCACTCCTCCAAGTCCTCTATGGTGAACTCTCTCTCCAGGCGATCTGCAATGATGTGCAGCAGGGCTTTGGACTGAGCTCCGGTCCTGCTGTACTGCACACGGTAACCCACCGAATCTGGGTTTCCGTTGTACTCCCATTCAGGAAGAGGCTGATCAACAGGCCAAAAAAAAGAGAGATTGAGTTTGTGCCACAGTGTCAATTTCACTCACTGTATGTGTGTATTGTTTTGAGCATAGAACATACCACCCATCTGAGCCAGAGACTGGTTTCACTGGCCGTCCGCAGGGTGACATTTGCAGGAGCCATATCAGGAGGAGCCTGCAGGGTCTGGATCTTTCTGGAAGGCTGGCTGGGTGGACTGGTGCCCACTATGTTCACCTGACGCATACGGAACCTGCAAATCCCATTAAACACTTATTTCAGTGTGTGAACAAATAATGTTCACTATAATAACAAAAACTCTAAAATAGAAATACATAAAATAATAATAAAACACAAGACAATATTAACTATAAACTAAACTAAACTATAGGTATTTATTATAAATACTATAAAAGTATATAAATGCGACTAAAATAAATCCAATGATCAATCATTGTTTATAACTACATGCAACAAGTACTCAAATGTGTCTCTTACTGTATGTCCACTTATCATTTGATTTCAAGGAGACCTGTCAGACAGGAACTAACTCTTTTTTTCACACCTTTTCAAGGCCTTATCTGATAATATTTTAATTTAAGTACTAAATAAATACAAATCTCACCTATAAAAGGTGTAGGGGTTGAGGCCGGAGACCTCCAGAGAGCGAGCATCAGGCTCGTTGGCCAGCTGATGGACCATCACCCAGTCCTCATTCTCTCCAATCACACCCACCTGAGAGAGAAACATGCACAAGAGAGGCTCATACAAACATCAGATCAACGATGTTGAAACTTCACCCCCCGAGAAGAAAGAGTAACTCACCTGGGCCTCAACCTGCCACCGGGAAATTGAGGTCTTGCCATCGTATCCTGGCTTGAACTGCAAGGTCACCGATCGAGGGCCAATGTTTGAGATGGCCAAGTTTGTGGGAGGCCCAGGAAGCTCTGAAGTGGGAGAGAGAGAAAAGTGTGTTTTAGTTTCCAAATCATTCATTTTCTTTAGTTTTGTTTAGTACTGAATATAATCAGGTAATAAATCCTGAGTACAACAGAACCAAACATTAAAGAAATGTGGAATTTTTGATTGTATTATGGCTCCCCCTTTTGGTAAGATGAGGCTTTGTGTACAGATAAATAAATAAATAATGAATTGCCATTCTTACCCAGGAAAGTTTATCTCATTAATTAAAATATAGTTTTTTACAACCAGTGTCTGCACAATGTTAGGGCATCTTGATTTTTACTGTGAGTGATGACAAATTGACTTTTCTCACTGCAACCATAGCAAGCAGCTCTAAATATACTTTAAAAACCATTTTCCCTCAGTTCAATGTCTGTATGAAAGGCAGAAACGAACGAGAACTTTGGTATAAATCATTCCACATTTGCATGCTATTATGAGAAGATGAAATATGCCTCCAATAAAACACTGTGGGAATGTCATGAAACCAGCAGGCTCTGCATAACTTTTGGTAATAAGGCTAGCATGGTGCGACACTATGACCGTTCAGGATTCATACATCTTTAAATGTCTACACATACATTTAAAGGTGTGCGACTCGTACAAGGTTTGAGTCTGGAAGCCATAGACGGTCTAATGAAGCAATAAAGGAGAAACGATCTCTGTCGTGGGAGTCGTAATCGCGAACTCCTCCTGTCAGATATTCTGCGGCTCTGGGCTCCATGTGTTGGTGCTGCATCGATGCAATAACGAGGGCTCGGATGTTTAACTTTATAACCCTCTGTAGTCCTTTTAATGGGAGCTTTAAAACCAGTGGTGGTCTGAAGCTGGTTCGGGGGAACTCATGGAAAGAATATGTTGTTTTCTCTTCCCCTAATGAGCAGTTTGCCGTCGCTGGTTTGTGCATGTGTGTGCTTTACCTGGTGGTACTCCTGAGGAGATGGTTGAAGATGACAGCTGACCCTGACCCTTGGAGGTCATTCCAGCCACCTCAATGGTGTAGGTGGTGAGAGCGGTCAGTCCAGTGACTCTGTATTCCAGAGTAACATTAGGCAGGTAGTGTGTAACTCGTGTGTTAGTACGGTTATACTCCTCCCATGATATACGATACCCTAGGAAGCAAACATGAAATATTGTAATAATGCAGTGAGATTATTGTCTGACAACAACCAGTGCTCCACACAGAGATCTGATCTGATAATCAGCCAGTCTGTCTGGAGTCACATGAAGAAACAGAACAAACTGAGACAGACTCAATCCAGAAGAACTGTGGCAAAGTCTCCAAGATGCTTCAAAAAACCTACCTGGAAAGCTCCAGTACTTAGACACTCGTGTAAAAATGCTGTAAAATGAGGATGCTTTCAAAAATAATGCCATAAATAGATTTAATTGATCATTTAACTTATATTAACTAAACCAAATAAATATTTGGTATTACAGCTTTTGGTAAAACAGCTTCTGTTCCCGAGGTACACTTACTTTATTTGAAATTAAAAGCACAAATATTTATGATATCAATAGAAACAAAAAATAGCAAGTACATTATATGCATTAAGATTAATATATAATGTTTAAATACTCTCACAGTAAAAAAAGTTGCCTAAAACAAAAGAAGGCATCAATAGAACAAATATCATTTCTGTAACAGAAATGTTTGTTAATAACTCACCACTCAGAACACCGTTCTTCTCATTGGGCTCTCTCCAGCTGACTTTGAGAGAAGTGTCTAGAATCTCAGTGAAGCTCAGGTGACCCACAGCACCAGGGGCTGAAAATACAGGCCAGAGAACAGACTGTGAGACCTTCTCAGGTACAGTATACCTAGAGATATGAGTGTGGTTTCTATTAAAACCAGGGTCAGGGGTCATCCCGCTTCTATCGGTTCTTGAAATTGAAAGCCCTGAAATTCAACAATAACCATGTAAAGTGTGAATGTGTGTGTGCTGGAACAGGAACTCACTGTCTTCATGAGTGCGCAGACGTCGAGGAGGACTGCGAGGACCATCTCCTGGTGTGGTGAAGCAGAGCACAGACGTAAAGTACTCTGAAAACTTCTTCAAGCCGGTGATGTGGCCCACGTGAACACTGTCCTGGAAGTTCGGCCGAACCGTCACTACTGTCATCTCATCTTCCTTTCCTGGCTCCCATGCTAACAGCTAAAAAGAGCAAGAGATTAATAAATGATACAGTTTTCTTTCTTTCTTTCTTTTTATGTTCATTTTTCAATATTATTAATTATTACATTGTTTTCTCATCCTTTTTGAACATTGCTTATGAATGCAGAATTGATCAAATGGACAATACCAGTAATAATGGTTTAAATCAATTACATTTTTTGTTTACTTTTTTAAGCTGTTTTAGCTCATTTTGATGTCTGGGTCACAATAGTGAAGTAAAATAATGAAAAAAATTAAATAAAAAAAAAGAATATACAGTATATATATATTTAAAAGCAGCATCATCCAGAATTGAGGAGAGTAATATATTTTATTCAAGCTTTTTTTTCTTCCATAACCTAAGAGCTTATGTGGAAAACTGAACAGCGCTGACATTAAATTTTGTGGCCATGTTTGTGACAAAGCTTAATTTGCATAATGGTGCTCAAATAACACTATCAAAGCGCTAGATTTATTCTAAGTAAACTCTCCACTGAGAATGGCTGAACGTTCACAGATTTCCTCTCTTTTCCCAATACTACTGTGGATTATTTGGCATTTCATAGTTTATAGACACTTGAAACTCTCCTCCGAGGGCACTAAAGAGGGAATGAGAGTTATAAGATTGTTCTCCAACGAGTCCACGGAGAGAAGAAAAAGACTTCAGACAAATATTCTCTCCAGTCCCAGCTGTTGTTGTCTGGGACCGAGCCTAAACCTGGCTAATAAGCTATTAAGACTAATGTGTCCGGCTGAGTGTCTCCATTTTGTAATTGTCCTAAACAATTTTTTCCACAGACAGTCTAGCTATAAAGAAGCAGAGTGACAGGAGGATCAATTCTGGTTCTCTCAGCAAAAAACGAAAACAAATGACTGAGAGCAAAAGCTAAAAGAGCCGTTTGGCTACCCTCGCATGAAATCTCATCAACAAACTCAAAAAGCTAAAAATAAAGGCTGCGTTTAATGCTTTTTCAGCATTTCAGGTTTGAGTGCAGATTTATTCTCAATCCTTCAGCGTTTACCTTGTAGCCCTGGTTGATGCCGTTGATGAACTGCGGGTTCGGGGCTGTCCAGGTGAAGCGGATTGTGGTGGAGTTGACGGGCTCTGCTTTCACATTGCCTGGAGCGATGGTGGGAACTGGTTGACAGGTAAAATGGAAAACGGAAGACAGAGACGGAAACAAATGAGACCTTTTTTTGGTAACATATTTCAGCTGCTAAGCCTAGAAAACTGATGGAGAAGATTCATTCGTTCTGACTTCACTAATTATAGACGGCACCCAGCAGCATCTTCACAATTAAGCAGTGGTATTTTAAAGGAATAATTAATCAACCAACTATACATAAAAAAGGGGATTTTTTAAGGTTTTTTACTCAATGACAGGTCACAGCAACCTCAAACTTTTAGTAAATAATTAAAATTTTGATTTACTGCACAAAACTATTGTATAACTATGAATTTAGTGCACAAGTTGCATGAAGTACTTTTTTGTGCTTTTGAAACCAACACTTCACGGAAAGAAGCTAAGAGGAAACCGTGGTTGAAAAAAACAACAACATACAGATTTGAAATAACGTAATTTAATAATAATTATTAGTAAATATTTTGATAACTTGTTACTTAGCAAAAGCATCATAAAAAAATCTGTAAATACAAATATAAATTATCTAAAAAGATCATTTTGTGAAAGAAGTATCCTATACTCAGCTAGGTTGCATTTATTCAATCAATAATACAGTAAAAATAATATTGTGTAGCTTAAGTACAATTTTAAATTATTGTTTTCTATTTTAATATATATTTAAAATAAATATATTTTTACATCTTGCATGTTGTGCTCAAGAAACATTTATTATTATTATCAATGTTAAAAAAAAGATCTGCTGCTTATTATTTTATATATATATTTTTTTTTGTTTGACAAATATAAAGTATAAAAATAAAATTATAAAATTCTATTAAAAATAATTAATTTGTAGTAAAAACCTTAAGCTGTTTTATGAATGACTTTATCGTCATCTTCAAACATTTTGAGAATATGATCAATCAATCGATTAATACATTTTACTGCTCCCAAACTTGTGAACGGGATCTAAACCCTCACCTCCCTGCAATGTCCACTCTGTAACTTTATGAGAGTAAACACCCAGTCCAGCTCCATTGTATGCCGCCACCTCAATTTCATAATTAGTCCAGATGATGAGATCCTCCAGCAGCAGGTTGGTGACATCAGGGTTAGAGATATTTTTATACTGGATATCCACAGGCAGACCAGTCAGACGATACCTGAGATTAGCAGATGGTCATGTTGTTACAGTCAAGGACAGATGCAGAGATTTTCTGATCTTAACAGACAGAAAGCTTTGACAGGGCAGATCATTTCCTCCAGATAACTCTCTCTGAAGGGTTTGGATAAGCATCTCTAAAAATACACCTTGTCATTTACTCTTCATAATCAGATCTGTCGTAGAGTTTTTGTACAGCAGTACCATCTATTAGCAACAGAGGGCGACAGAGAACCACTCTAGCATTCTGGGTGTTTTTGAGAACCATATGGGGCGACCAAGGTCAGGTACCATTATTTATATTTGCAATATCAAAAACGGCCTTCAGCTTTCCTCAATGATGAACAGGAAAAATATATAAATAAATGTACAAAATTTCACTGTCATCAATGACAGCAAGGAAAAATCCCTGCAGTGCTCAAATCCTGAAGTAGCCTTGAACGCAATCAAATTCACCCACAAACCAGCTGTGAGGAAAGAGAATCCAGTCTGGCTGGAAAAGAGTTATATTGGCATGGCATTGGAAAAGCATAATACAAAAGATTAAGAGTGAAACAAGCGTAAAAACAAAGAAAGGGTTTAAGATCCAAGATCCCAGACAGTAAACAAACATGTCTCACCGGATGATGTATCCTCTCAGGACACCGTTCTGGTGGCTTTCTGGTGGTGGCTGCCACTGAATCATGATGGACTGGTTGGTGCGGCCGCTGGCAATGACGTTCTGAGGCGGAGCGCTGGGAGGCTCCTCTGGAAGAGACACCCTGCAGGAAAGAAAGTCATCAACAAATATAGATTTTAATATATAAATATTAGGGCCGGGACTTTAACGCGTTCATTTAGATTAATTAATTAGACAAAAATAACATGTTACATTTTTTTAACGCATTTTAAACGCACTTATTTTTGCACCGCGGAACGTTTCTCACTGGATGAGTTTCAGCGGACCGATTATACTGGAGCACCAACTAGCGTTTCTAATGTTCTGAATGTATTGGCTGATATGCTTGCCAGTCCCTAAATGCCACTAGGTGCGTGATTTCACATTGAGCCGTATATACTACACACACGCTGATAATGAACATGGTTTTGCGCAGTTCCTCAGTGAACAAAGGCTGTGTGTAGTATATACGGCTCAACGTGAAATCACGCACGGCACAATATTGGTCTGTTGGACTTGGCTGAACAAAAATAAACAATATTTTGTTGCTTAACTTCTGGACTTCTTCATCATTATAATGCAAATGGTCCATCTCTGATCTATACTGATATGATCTGTCTCTGTTATATAGACTGTTGTTTTCCTGTATATTCTGAGTTGGGATTATCTCGGCTAGAAGAGGTTTGTCTCAAACCTCAGGAGAACTAGAGGGATTTGTGTCCGTTTTGATGGAGGCATTTGCTGAATGTCTAATTTAGGTGTCGAAAAGTTTTCTTGATTACACTGATCCTTGGAAGATATACTGACAAACATAAACACATCCCAGAAAAATACAGCCATATACACACACAGCGTACAGACAGATAAATCCTCCAATAGACACTGTCCCACGAGAGCGCAGGCAATTTTCACATGCTGTGACAGAGTGATAGAGTTATCTTTATGGTCAGACAAGGCACAGCTGTAACACTCGGGCAGGCTTTAGGACCCTGCGATCTGCTCACCGGTCAGTCTCCTTGCTGAACTGGCCTTTGCCAACGTCGTTGACGGCACACAGGCGGAACTGGTATGAGCGTGCTGGAATGAGCCCGTTGACCGTTACAGCAGTCGACTCCGGCTCGATGTTGGCCAACAGGACTGTCCAAGGAGCATCTGTGTAGAGCAGATAATGAAGAATACACAATCAGCTAGGTGAGGAACTAAACCAAGAGTAAAAAAGAGGTTTTGCATAGGACAATCTTCTTAAGGTCCTATGAAGCCACTGAAGAGACTTTCAAGTTAAATGGGTGTATGTACTAGTGCTTCAAAAACCCAGAAGGCCATACCTTAATATAGTGATAATAAAAATCACCAATTACTGTATTTGTTATTATTGATTGCTGAACCCTATAATAAATAAATATACTAAATAGTACAATAAATATTATGGTTGTTGTTATTATTCTTAAAAACAAGTAAATTGTTTTAATTTAATGACATGCAAAGATAATAACATTGTCATTGTTATTATGAACAAATCAACATTTGTATTCATATTAAACTATTGTTTTTGTTTTGTATTAACAATTGTCAAATAATAAAAATAATATTATTATTAATAATTATTATAAAAAACTATTTATATTCATATTACCAACATTAATAATAAAAATAAACACTTGTATTATTTTTATTATTTTGTTCATTTAATAAACACATTATCTTTATATAATAATAATAACACAACACTTGTATTATTCTTATTTTTTGTTGTTGTCATTAACGGAGTCATACAAAGCCACTTTTTCACAAGCTAATATTATTATTTAGGGTCTAAATTAAAAGTTTGTAATATAATTAGTTTTAAAATTTCTCAAAAACAGCTCTTTAGAAATCACTGTTCTGTGTACTTCCCCTTTAAATCTTCGTGAGCTCCGCTGACCCCGCCCCTCTTTTCGGAGGCACTCTCAGAGGATCTTTTTTTAGCCATATTCAAAGTGAAACTTGCTAATAAGGTGATTTGCAAAGATTCATTAAAATACATTACACTCTCTGCTTCTGTAGTTGAGGCTGGATCATGAATGATTCGCGCGAACATACAGTAAACGCATTTCGGTTGATCAAGGGCGCGTTTCCCTTCAGAACCAAATCTAACGGTAATCCTCTGCGTCTTCAGTCACTCAGATGTCGGGGTAAATGACTAGTGATATGTTCATTAATACAACAAAACACCTCAATATCTTTGGAGTCTTGCTTGTCTCTGCATCTCGGTCTGAAGACGGCTCACTCAGGGCGGGTCTGAGGTAAGACACCAGTTCAGTCTGTGTGACACGCTGCTGTCAATCAACTAATGTGGGAGTGGCCAATATCGGTGTGACGCCACACCGACATGCATTTGAGAATGGCTTGAGGCAACTTATTTTTATTAAATTAAAAGAAAACTGGTGGATCTTCATCATTATAGGGTGGTTGTGTACACACACTCCAGTCCAAACAGCTTGTAAAAGTGCATGCGGCACCGGATGACCCCTTTAACAAATTATTATCTTCATAGTATCACAACAACAACAACAACAACCACCACAACAACAATAATAATGAGTATAATAATAAGTATAATAACAATAACAACAACTCTATTTCACATTATTATAACTTTCAGAACACCACCACTGAAATTCATAACAAGGTAACTACATCAATGTCACACAACCTGCTCAAGATTAATGATCCACACATGAGGTCTTTACTCACTGTTTTCAGACACTTCCAGAATGTAGCGGATGAGAGGGCTGTTCCCATCAAAAGGTTTGGCCCATGTCAGGTTTATAGCTCTCTTCTCTGTGGTGCTTAACACTGCGCTGGGGTTCTCAGGGGCATGAGGCAACTGCCTGTGGGCAATATGTTATTTAAAATGGAAAATCGTGAGAGAGTCTTGACTTTTAAGGGCCATTTAATGTGTACCTCGTGAGGCAGTATATCTAATGTCTGAATAAAACAAGTACATGAATGGGTTATTAGAACCATCAATGTTAATAAAACTTACTGAATTTAACAAGAAGCTACAACCTCTCATTACCAACTGTAAGTACAGAATACCACTTTGCCTTTATCCTTTCATTATATAAGACATGAAGAAAAGAAGGGTATTGGATAGTAGAGAAACGTGCAAATGAATGAATGAGTCTAAAATTATTATAAGATTACTGCATCGATCGATAAGAGATTTGAACATTACACAAAAAAAGGGAAAAGGTGAATCCCAATCTGTTTGATAGATAAAAAGAGAAAGATGAAGATGAACATAAATAAACAAAAACAAGGGCAGACAATAATTGCTGAGCTATTAAATAAAAAAATGGAGGCAACGAGACAGAAAAAGAGGCTGAATGAATGCAGGTGATCAAGAGGGATATTGAAAAACTAAATGAGCTATGATTCAGAGAGCAGGAAAAGAACAAATCAAAAAGAAATGATCAGAAGAGATGAAGGACTGCGTGGCTAGGGAACAGAGAACAGAGGATGATGGGAGTGCGTTTTCATCTCTGACCTCACGCGTAAGTGCGCACTGCGGGAATCATTGCCGCCCACCGATGTCACTCTGCAGGTGTATGTGCCGATGTCACCTGACCAGGTCTGAGAGATGTGCAACGTCCCGTTGACATCCAGCCGCAGTCGAGGCAGAGACTGAGGGATGATCACCTGACCCTCCTTCTCCCAAACAAACCTGAATACACACACAAACTCCAACATTAACAACAACATCAGTTCATTTCAAGAGCATTATTATGACCATCACTATTCATTCATTTATTCAATTACAGATAAAATCAGATCCACACAATTTACTTCCTAATGCGACACATTTCTGAGTCAAACAGAACAATAAGCATAAAGATTATACAGCTGGACCTGAATTAGATCCCTCTGGGTTTTTTTGATAGGGACATTTTAGGTTATGATTTAGGCTACCCTTACAAAAATCCTCAAAAACAAACATAAAAAATCTATTTTGTACTTGAACATATACTTGAAGAAGTAAGCAACATAATAGAAGTCACTATAAACACCCTAGCAACCATCTAGCAAAGACCTAGCAACCATCCAAAACACCTTAGAAATGACCTAGCAACCAACACACTCTATCCATCTCCTAAAATCCTAGTAACTATCTAGAACACTAGCATTCGCCAAATTAACATTCTAGAAACCACCCAGAGCATTCTAGCATCTATCTAGAAATGGCCTAGCAAACAAATACAGCAACATCAATGTAATTACAGCATAGCAGCCACCTACAATATTCCAGAATCCACCTAGTAACACCCTTGCAACAACCCAGACTGATTAAACATACATCTAGTAACACCCTAGCAACCACACGGAACATCCTAGCATCCACCTAGTAAAACCCCTGCAACCATCCAAAACACACAGGGATTTGCCTAGTATCACCCTAGCATCTACCCAGAACACTGTAGCATCCGCCTAGTAACACTCTAGCAACCACCCACGCAGAACATCCTAGCATCCACCTAGTAAAACCCCTGCAACCACCCAAAACACACAGGGATTTACCTAGTATCACCCTAGCATCCACCCAGAACACTGTAGCATCCGCCTAGTAACACTTTAGCAAACCACCCACGTAGAACATTCTAGCATCCACCTATTAAAACCCCTGCAACCACCCAAAACACACAGGGATTCACCTAGTATCACCCTAGCATCCACCCAGAAAATTCTAGCATCCACCTAGTTAAATCATTGCAACCACCCACGCAGAACATTTTACCATCCACCTAGTAAAACCCCTGCAACCACCCAAAACACACAGGGATTTGCTTAGTATCACCCTAGCATCCACCCAGAACATTCTAGCATCCTCGTAGTTAAACCATTGCAACCACCCACGTAGAACATTTTAGCATCCACCTAGTAAAACCCCTGCAACCACCCAAAACACACAGGTATTTGCCTAGTATCACCCTAGCATCCACCCAGAACACTAGCATCCGCCTAGTAACACTTTAGCAACCACCCACGTAGAACATTCTAGCATCCACCTATTAAAACCCCTGCAACCACCCGAAACACACAGGGATTTGCCTAGTATCACCCTAACATCCACCCAGAACATTCTAGCATCGGCCTAGTAACACTCTATCAACCACCCACGCAGAACATTTTAGCATCCACCTAGTAAAACCCCTGCAACCACCCAAAACACACAGGGATTCACCTAGTATCACCCTAGCATCCACCCAGAAAATTCTGGCATCCACCTAGTTAAACCATTGCAACCACCCACACAGAACATTTTAGCATCCACCTAGTAAAACCCCTGCAACCACCCAAAACACAGAGGGATTTGCCTAGTATCACCCTAGCATCCACCCAGAACATTCTAGCATCCACCTTGTTAAACCCTTGCAACCACCCACGCAGAACATTTTAGCATCCACCTAGTAAAACCCCTGCAACCACCCAAAACACACAGACATTCACCTAGTATCACCCAAGCATCCACCCAGAAAATTCTAGCAGCCGCCTAGTAACACTCTAGCAACCACCCACGCAGAACATTCTAGCATCCACCTAGTAAAACCCCTGAAACCACCCAAAACACACAGGGATTCGCCTAGTATCACCCTAGCATCCACCCATAACATTCTAGCATCCACCTAAACCCTTGCAACCACCCAAAACCCTTAAGGATTCACCTAGTAAGAGCGTAACATCGACCCAACATTCAAGCATCCACCTAGTAACACCATAGCATCCACCCATAACATTCTAGCGTCCACCTAGCAATGGCCTACCAACAAATTACAGTATGACACCTGCGTGTATGAAGCAGTGTATTTAACAGAGCTCTTCCACATATTACATTCATCACAAAGACACTGTACACAGTTCAGAAAACATCCAAGGTCATCAGAAGCTTCTAACAGATGTGTCCAAGCTCTGCGTAATCGATAAGACTCTCACACACATGCGGGAAACAGTTACGCATTCACAAACACTTGTGATTAATTGCATCATGGCCTGGCTTGTTGGAAATCCTTTTACTGCTGCTATCAATTACTGCTTCCATCCAACACAATTACCCTTCCTTCTCATCCCTCACTCTTTACAAAATAAGCAAAAAGTCTCCATGGGTGTTCAGAAGGAGGTTAAGGAGGACAGAAAGACAAGGAGAGAAAGAGCCTGACTGAATCGCTAAAAAAAAACAAAAAAAAAAAAACTCTCTTAAAAGCCGTCACTAAGTGAAGTTCAGGTTCTCATTGAGGGGAACTCTGGAAGTTTGCAGGTTTTTAATGAGAGTCTGAATCTTGCCTTCAAATCACTCCTCGATGTTGGACTGCTGTAATGGAGGATGGCTGAAGCTGTAGACTACCAATTGAGCGCACTGGGATTGCAGGGAGATTCAAAGGATTCTGGGGAACTATATGGGGGTTGTAAATGTTGAGATAATGTAATGGCTCATGATTTCACACTGGTGCTGCATCATTAACGCTAGACGATTTTATCCATCAGGATTTGAATGCCGTGAAACATGGCAGGCTATGATATTGCTAAGGCATGCATCACTAGTCCTCATACTCAGGGTTCAGCATTTTAAAAACCATTGCATTCTATTCCAAGTAGGATGTGAGATATTCCTACTAAGACATTCCTAGGTGCTTCATTGCCAACGCTGTTTATAAAACATAAGCAAACAAGCTTTGCAGTTGTTCAGTTGTCAATAAGTATGTTTTTAGAAACCAAATCATAAAGGGAATACAATTTTCACCTACTAATGAACCACCCAAAAATTCTGAGTGCTTTGTGTTTTTTTGTTTTTTTTGACAAATATTTATTCCATTGCATTGCAGTCATTTCCAAAATGTAATTTGTGTGGAAATATTACGGGCCGCAACACGCATGTCGTCCGCTATATTCTTGCCATCTTGACGATGTCATTCCCCATCAGCCTGACTACGTCAGACTTTGTACTTCCGCTCAATTTTAGTTTGCTTCTGTACTGTGAAAAAGCAGGCTATCTTATGGTTTCTCTCCGGCTCCAAAATGGCTAGACCAATCAACAAACAGAGGGCGGGGTTAGAGCTGTGACGTAGACGCTAAGCGCTGAATTTAAGATTGTAGTTTAGGTTAGGGAAATCTAAAATGACAGAGGACATGTTGAGGAAAAGATTACTGGCATTTGCCAACTGATACAGCTTTATCAACTTTTACTGATCGCCAGCAAGAAACTGGGGAGGCCAAAGTCCGGCAAGGCGACACTTGATTGCCCATTATGCCATACCATACATTCCAGCAGAGTTTGGTATTACCAGGCTAATTCACCATAGTAATCGCTGAATATTCGAAAGATGCAACAATCCTGTGCAGCTGATGGTCTGCAAACCCAATGGCTCTGTGAGAACCTATAGGATGGTGTGTGATGTCAATTCATGTACTGTAGGTGGATGCTTCTACATGCTTGTAGCTTGGAGGTCGAATGGGAATGCGTCTATATATGTCTATGTGCTGTTCCATAAGCTCCACTTACTGTCAGAAAGTGAATTTGCACTTTCATTCAGCCATCTGTATTTTTTGTTATGTGCAGGTGCACATAGCATAGTTTCACAATATAAAGTCAGACCTCTCTGTTTTAGCTTTAAATCTTGAAATTATGCAATTATTATGAAATGATCTAATTGATGACAAGAGCTCATGCTACATGTGTGTTGCATCTTTATATGGATTGAGATGAAAATGCAATGATTACCTCTAATTTCTAATCGCTATAGATATTTAGCAATTTACCTGTTATTAAGAAAATAAACAACAACGAAAAAATCTGTATAAAAACAAATCAACAAAAATACTTTGACAACCCTTGTTTTTAGAACTCCAATCAAAGTGATTACTATGTAAATATGCTAAAATATCAAGTTGGAAGTCTGATTTATTGTAAGAGTATCTAGAGACTAAATAATATTACAGACACCTCGACACTGCAAAGCAATGCACTAAAATCCCTTAGCTACTGAATAGCAATGTCCTCCATTTCATTCTGAATATGAAACATTCATAATTTTTTCAAAAAATGTAAATATATATTTTTTCCACCCACATGGTTGTATTTGCATAAAAGGGGTTTCAAAAAATGCAAAGCGTTTTGTGTTTACAACAATTATTTGTAGTCAAGTGTATGTGGGCCGCACCTGACTGAGACGCTGGGGTCATGGGTCACACCGCAGGTCATGGTGGCTTTTGTTCCTTTGATGACACTCTGATCCTGAGGAGGATTAGTGATGCGTGTACGTGCTGTTCGATAAAACAAAGGAAATGCACATCAGTGTATGCACAGGTGTATGACACAAACATGCAAACACACTTAAACATGGACATCTTAAAGTACAAAGATAGTCTGTGATCTATACACTTCAAAACACATACACACACTCACCCCAGACCACGAGGTCGGCAGAGGCCTCGTCTATGCCTCGGGAGTTGCTGGCCATGCAGGTGTAGGTGCCAGCATCTGATATGTGGGAGGGGCTTATAAGTAAACTTCCTGACTCCAGGAGAGTGAACCGTGGGAGCTGAACCGAACCGCTTGCCAGAACTCGTTCTCCTGTGGAGGACACGCAAGTGTCATTTTTGTTACAGGGTTAAACCTTGGTTTATATAAACCAGTAGAAAACAAACCAAGTTTCATGACAAAAAATAAATGAAAAAACAGTACTAAACATTTGTTTTTAATGGCATAAAACTATCCAGTTTAAGCTTACAAGGTCTGCATTCACAAAAATACTGAAAGAACACAGCATTAAACAATAAAAAAATAATCTGTCAAAACTGCGAGAAGGATATTGAATGAAGGTTCCAAGCTTCAGAAAGGACACAAAGGCACTATGAAAGTACAATACATGTGGTCAATATGATTCATGTGCTAATTTCCAAGTCTTGCTGTAGTTTTGTGAAAACTGCCTGGAATTGTAAATTATGATAAATGAAATGTTCACTTTCGGTGAGCTGTAACTGATTCTTTAAAAAGATTTGACTCAAATGAATGATTTGTTTACTAATCAGACATTGCTATACCAAAAGAGCTAGGAAAAAATGCCTTAAATTTGAGTTCATTGCTCACACAAATCTGTTACTTAAAACAGTGAGGAGTCATATAAACTACTTTTTGTGCCTCTTTTGAATTTATTTTTAAACTTCACAGCCTCAGTTCCCGTTCATCACTGCATGGACACGAGTAGGGTTGGGTCGATAGACGGCTGAGCCGGCATTGCGATCCTCCGCCCTGCCGCAGCAGCAGCAACCAGCTCGCGAAAAACATGCTTAATTTATGGCGGGATTGGCGGCAAATCTATGCCATTAATAAGCGAGCGCACCACTGGTGCTGGCGAGCGCGGTAAATCATTTCCGCGAGAGGAAAACTGATGTACATGCGAAGAAACGGGGCCCGCAAGCTCATTTCAAATCCGCACGCAATTCAAGCACTCGCACGCAATCATCCCTGCATTCGATCTTCTCTCATCTGCTTGCGCAAACATTGTTTTTGTCATTTTTGTCAGTCGTGGGGCGGGGCTTGGTCTTTTAGTTTCAACTAAACAACAACCAGAATTTACATTTTTACATTTACTAATCCTTTCAAAGCCACAAGCTTGCTTATTTACTGTCCTTCCGCTTCAGCAGGAAATGTAAAGCTCGGTGCTGGGGACGGACATTCTCCTTTAATTTGTCGGTCCTTTACGCAATTATTTCTTTACAAAATCATAATTTTGTGGCAAACAATATCTTATATTTCAGATAGCTATGGTTAAAGATGTATTTTTGAAGCTCCTACAGCAACTTTTATTAAAACTTGAAAGGGAAAACAGTACACTGGTTATTCAAGAATAACGTTAATAAAGTTTGAGACATTTAGACATAGCAAGAAAGAAAGAAAGTGACAAAATTTTTTTTTTTTCAAATAAACGCTGTAAATATTTAAAACAAAACATGAACACTAATAATAAGAACCATTAATATTAAGTGAGCACAAATTGTAACAAATTCACCCCCAAATCAGCATATTGGAATTTTCATCATAGCAATAAATTGCGTTTTACATTATATAACATTTTTCAAAAATTGTAATAGTATTTCACAATATTACTGTATAAAGAAATGTCGGTTTGGTGAGACTTCTCATCAAAACATCAGAAAGTCTTGCAGACCCCAAACTCTATTTTACATACATAAAAGTAGATTTGCATAATTGTAGCCTATGTCAAATCATTTCCATGCCTGATGACATCTGAATAGTATAACATGTCAATGTGACACTGCAACAGAGTGTCAGAAAATAACCAGCCACAGCAGGTAAAACAGAGGAACAGAGGAGAAGTATAGCCTGGGAGCTGACACTTTGTAGTTGTTCTTTTGAAATGTGTGAGCGGAGACAATGAAGGATGTGTTCTTCACCTTTCTGCCAGGTGATGGCAGGACGGGGCGCTCCTGAGGTCTCACAGTGCAGGATAACTGACATGCCGTCAATCACAGTGCTGTCGGAAGGCCCTGCCGTGATGTTCGGTGCTATGCCTGTGAGAGAAGCACAGCAACTGCATGAGAAACAGAGATGTACGACGGCGCAAGGAAGTTCAAAAGCCTCCTCGCATTCGCAAGTGCTGGGAAATCACACAAAACCCGATTCACGTGGATCAAAGCTCGGCTTAGACACCAAACAAGTAAAGAAAACAACAGAATAAAAGCAGTTTTTAAACAAAAAGTTGAACAATAGAAGAAAAACAACTATTCACTGGGAAATGTCGACAAGCAATTAAAATGGTATTTTGGAGGTGGGCGAACAAACAGTTCTTCACAACTTCCAGATCGATTGATAACACTTAAAGGAATAGCTCACCTCCAAAATTAAAATTGTGACGTTATTCATTCGTTATTGATATCGATTTCTCTCTGTGGTGAATAAAACCTTGTAAGTAACAAAACCATTCACGAGGTTTAATGTATTATCATTGAGATTTATACATTATCTGAAAGCTTAAAAAATAGGACAATATTTGGCCTAACTACTTGAAAATCTGGAGTCCAAATTAAGTCTTTAGCAACACATGTTACAAGTCAAAAATTAAGTTTCGATATAGTTATGGTAGGAAATTTACAAATTATCTTCATGGGACATGATATTTACTTAATACCCCAATAACTTTTGGTATAAAAGAAAAGATTTTCATGTTGTATAAACTATACCTTGAACTTCAGCATTGTTCATATCCAGTATCTGTGTTCATTGTAAGCAGAAGTAAATAGCGGCTAGCTCTGGTGTTTAGTGTTTAAGAGAGCTCTATGTGTCTCTGAGCGCCAAGATAAGCTCAGTCAGTCCTCTATAAAAGCCCTTTTTATCTCTCCCTGTCTCTCTGTCGCTCTCTCTCCTCCTCACAACTCTTCCTCACAACAGGGTTTTAATCACAGCTTTAGCACGCCGACAAAAAGCACATCAGCGACATGAGAGAGAACGAAGACTGGAAGAAAGAAAGAAGGAAAAAAGAAAGGAAGGCATTGTTGGCATGGCATTCAGAGCCTTTCTGATTGCTAGAGAAAGAGACAGACGGAGAGAGAGGCAGAGGACATAAACGTGCACATGTATTTGAGCATTAGTGTATGAGAGCATGCGAGGCAGAGAGGAAAGGTGTAATCCAGAGAGCAGGACCTGCGGATGAACTCACTCGTAACGGCGAGGTAGGTGTTGGTCTGCACCTCTCCGGCCTGGTTGCGGGCGAAGCACTGGAACATTCCGGTGTCGTCGGGCAGAAGGCCATTGACCTGGAGACTACCTCCTGCTAGCACTCTGTATCGCGGGGTCTTCACGGGGCTTATGGGTACTGCGTCCTTGTACCACACAATATCAGGCTGAGGCACACCTGAGAATAATGGGTAAAGGTGACAATTTAAATAAAGAAAAAAAATTATAATATGATAAAAAAAAAAATATATATAATATGATATCTAAAAGGGCAGGAATTACACAATTAAACATAAATTGAAATAAAACAAATTAATAAAATGTAAAATTAAACATATATTAAATATATATATAAAAATATTATAATAAATTTATAATATATTACATGTATACATACAATACATAAAAGATGTTATAATTTATACAATTTTATCTTATGTAATTTGTTAGTAAGAAAAAATAACTTATTAATTGATAAATAAATAAAACATCCATACACTATTTTATTTTTTAAATGTTTAAACTTTATGTATATATATATTTATACATAAATTAAGATGACTAAAACTTCAACACCATAAAATCTATCAATTAAAAAAAAAATCTAAACTCATACTTTCTTGAATAAAATTAATGATTAATAATTAATAAATTAAATGTATATATTAATATAACATTTATATTAATATAAAAAACTATATAGTGCTGTCAGATGATTAATTGTAATTAATTGCATCCCCCAATTTTTTTTTGTTTACAGTACATCATATATATATATATATATATATATATTATATATATATGTGTGTTTTCAGACCCGAAATTTATGGGTAGAGAGTATTAAAAATAATCATGCAACACGATTTGCTAATGTTTGTGCACGTCAAATTACTGTTATTTGCGACATCATTTAACACCCCCCCAAAAAAGCATGTCTATAAAGCACCCTGTTTAGTAAATCTCTCTTAATCTGAGACTGTCCTAATTATCTCCAATGGATACTACTATATTCGGTAGCTCCGACCACAGTAGAACTGTGTTGATCAAAAAAACCTCCATATGGCTGTATATTAAACATTTGATTGGCTGATCTGTTCTGATCAGCTGTGGGTGCTTTGTACAGCACGCTGCTGTCAGAAAGCACAAAAAAAAGATGACTTGCTTGAAAAACCTCATTAGGATGAGATGTCAGGAGGTGTCTCACCTCTGGCCTGGCAGGGAATGTCCACTACTTTTTCCATCTCAGCTGTGATGTGTTTTTCTGGTTCCTTCACAAACTGAGGCAGTTCTGCAGGAAAGAAAGAGCAAGAGAGTTGTGACCTCCACATGTGCACTTGAGAGAAAAACACAGCAGACAAACAACACAGGAAACAAGATTGAACATTTCTGTCAAATAAATAGGGCTGTTGTTGGATTTTTGAAAATATCCTGTTCAGGCTTTTTGAATTTTCTCTGAAAACAGAACATTTCCATAGAGACGTAGACAGAAAAACATCCCTAAAGGAGACATACACTGTAAATAGTGAATAGTTACATTTACAATTCCAATAATAAACATCTGTAACATCATTGCATTATTAGAGCTACAGTCACAATCTAAAACATCACCCAAGTCTATCTTTGCTGCAATTTCTTCTATATAGTACTTTCTGGTCATTTGGCTTCTTTTCTTCTGCACATGCTCATTAGCCTCAACATGCACACTGTTGCTCAGTGGATATAGATTTTTGTGCTGAATTGAAGAGGTTGACTCAGCAGCACACTGATTATAATGAGCAGAATATTAGTCTGAACATGATTTATTAGTGGTGCTTGCCTATTATTATATCACATACTTATTATTATTCTTCCGTACAAATTTCGGCACGCAACTCGTCCCGCACCGTTTGTCCTAGACCCATGAAACGGGTGTTAAATCGTGCAGCCTATTCAGGAATGGTGTGCTATGATGTCAAGTCTTTCAAACCATATAAAGAAAAACACCTGTTTATCCACACTGTATGGCTTGGAGGGGCCAGGACAATTTTTGATATAACTAATTCTAAAATAATTAGTCTGAAAGTAGAAAGTCACATATACCTAGGATGCTTCGAAGGTGAGTAAAACAAAAGCTACTATCCATTTTTGGATGAGCTAACCCTTTATGTCCTCCATGGATTTCTAATGCCCTTGCGGATTTATTTACATTCAATTTTACAAGAGAGAACTGGTGTGTAACTGTGCGTTACCGAGCACATGTAGGAATGCTCCAGCGCTGACAGAGGGAACGCTGCTGCTGCGGAGAACAGCTTCACACTCGTAGAAGCCAGAATCACCGACCACTGGACTCAACACCGTCAGTCTACGATTAAAATCACTCAGTCCACTCTTCACCGGAACACCGTCCTTCTTCCAACTGATGCTCAGCTTTATTAGCGGCCTGATGTGAAAAAAAATTCCGTTACCATTTTTATTGTTATTATTAATATTTCAGTGTTTTATAATCCACTCATTCCATCACCATTTAAAGATCGTCACACACACGGGAATAGCGTTAAATAATAATGCATGCAAATCTGTCTGCCTAAAGCATAATAAAATTGAATACCGTATCTGAAAAATAGGAGTATTAATAAAAAACCTTTACCTAGCCAAAATATTCAAAATATATGTTAAATATATGGTATAAACAGCATTGCTGAAGTACATTTTCCAGTTCTTTTACACCTTTCAAATGTTAAAATGTACTTGAAGGGACAAGAATATACATTTTCAATTCAACAATTCTTTTTTGGGTGGATGTAATTTTTTTGGCAAAATTAATTTATTTTGATTATTTTTTTGAATTTTTATTTAAACAACTATTTTTATTTTTAAATAATAAAACAATATGTGTTTATTTATGTGAAATATTCTTGGTATTTTATTTAATACTTTTCCTAAAGAGATTTTGCTAAAAATGAACAAAAGCAAAAACATAAGACTAAACTTCAATGGAGTCTGTGTGTCACAAGATATAATTGCAGAAAAGTGATGAGAAAAAGAATAAAATGTGACAGACTTCAATCCACTGTGGGTCTCATAATCACCATAATTAAAGTAATTTTCCTTTCATTCAAACTGTGAAGCAATCAGAGGTTGGTCACCTAGCATTGGCCACGCACTCCATGGTGACCTCAGAGGTGCCGGAGATGACGCTGGTGTTCCTCGGTGGGATGACAATAGTAGGAGCGATGGGGTCTGCAGGACCTCCAACATCTACAGCAGAAGAGCAATGTGAGAATGAGAAAGCGATGAGAGCTTCAACACGTGTGTTATGACACACAGGTAAAGGACATTATCGAGTGAGTGTATTTAATAGAAATCTGTCATCTTCAGGTGAGAGCGTGTCCAGATGTAGGAAGTGGCAGTCGATATGTGTTACAGCAAGTGTGACTGGTTTGTGTTTGGAAGAGGAACTTATATCTCGGCTCTCATGGCAGCTGTGTGTGTGTGTCAGTGAGTGTGTGTGGAGCTGTCCTTTACACACACACACACACACACACACACACACACACACCTCCCACGATCTCTAATCTTCTCGCTGTCTCTGCGCCATTCTTTAGTTCCTCCTGTACTAGACTCAAAAATATCATATCTTGGTTTGCTCAGAGAATCTGATATATAGAAACTCTTACAAAGTACAATCCATAACTGTCAATATTCTCGCTGAGGAAGCTGTGAGAGCGAAACAAAGCACTGTCATAGACAGAAGACAAACATGTATTTGTCTACAGCCTGTTGTTCACAGGTTTATATGTTCGTATAAACCAGCATGTTGTTTAAAATAGACAAGATTCAAAACTTTGTTACATTTACTTCCTTTCTTTTCCATATGAACACGTGAACTTGAGAACAGAAATTTAGGCATCTGTAAAATAATAATTGGTAAATTATTACCCCACAGGAGAAAGTCCAAGTGCAACTACTCAATCTTCACAGACTTACTTTCCACAGACAGTGTTATGGGTTGGCCTGTCTTGTTTTCACCGTTCTTGTCATTTACGGCTTGTACGTAGTATCTTCCAGCATCTGGGGCCACAGCAGACAGGATGACCAGCGTATTGTCCAGAGTAATGGCTCTGTGAGAAGACAACAAGCAGAACCATGGTCAAAAATCTCCAGCTGTCAGACATCACACTTAAGCACTGATTTATAACGCTGCATCAGTAATATCACCACAAACTACACACCAAATGTTCAGTGCTGTGCTTGAAAAGCTGATATTTACATGAAATATTCCCCACGGATGTTTCAGAGCCACTGTGGAGTACTAATTCACTGCCTTCTCATTATGTCTATTTATACACACACAAAGAAATGCTTTTAAAAATATATTATAATTCAGAATGTTTCTTTTTTAGTTCTTTCTTCCCTCAATCACTGACACAACGACTTATTCAGACATAACGAACAAAGAAACTTAATTTCTCCATCTGTCATTTCCCCTCCAGATCAACAACTCCATGAAATGACTTTGCTCCATAAATATCACATAAACCACTTCTGGCAACATGCAACAGCTGCTATGATGGAAGATATTTTTTCTCCATAAAAACAGGAATACTACTATATATATACTGTGTGTGTGTGCATGTGTGTATAAGTGCTGTCAAATGATTCATTGTGATTAACTGCTTCCAAAATAAAGATTTTCATTCAGATAATGTGTGTGTGTACTGTGTATATTTACTATATATATATATATATATATATATATTTACATGTACATTTTTTAGAATTGTTTTTCCCAATTTTTTTTTTCTTAAAAGGTTTTCTGTTTAAATTACCTGCAATTGTTTTTGTTTTTCTGAGCTAAAAATAAATAAAATATTTTTATTTATAAAAACTTTTTGCCACTATCCTAGGTTTTGCCCATTTGCCAGTAATATGTTTTTACTCATATAAAACACAGTACAGTTTAAGATGCTTCCTCATTCTTTTATATGTTTTGATATGTACATGTCAGAATAAGCATGAATGACAATGCAACATTATTTCAATCTTTAAAATTATGACATTTTATTTTCCAAAAACTTAAAAAACCCTAAAAGTAGACACTTTTGTGAATTTCTTTTGATGCTGACATCTGACATCTATATATATACATATATATATATATATATATATATATATATAAAACAAAGTGCATATAACTTGAAAAGGTGTAAGAAAATAAAATGTAAAAAAATAATAAAAAAAATTGTAGTACACATGTACTTCCTGTTCAGCAGTACATTCACACATCTCACTTTGTATAACCAGCCATCTCTACCCGACCGCTCCATTGCTGTCCACTGGGCCGAGTCCTGACACTCACCCCATGGAGTCCCAATTACCATGCCTCCTTTGTTTACAATCAATGTTTTCTCATTATGACTATGTGTTGGACAATTGAGGAAGAATTGTTCGTTCTGCATGGCTGCCCTCGACCAGTCTCACACACCCACAGTCTTTGAGCTGGCACCCATGTTCCCCGGCCCGAGTTCTCCGGGGTGCGGAATGCTAATAGGAATCTGTCCATCTCACTGTAGGAATACCAAATGTGTGCCGGAGCCCCAGAGCTGCTATCGCAACAAGGCTGCAGATGCTTACTGATAAAGTCAGCATGTTTTGAGGCAAAACTGACAGATCTTTCGATCATCATCATTCTCTTTTGGCTTTATAACTGTAAGAATAAAACATGTGTGATTGTACAGTATATTATTATACAACACCCTCAAATCTGTTTTGTCTGTATACATAAACCTTAACATGCAATAATTATAACTATAGCTGATACTGAAGTTTGGATTCACGATCTGTACTACTGAGTTCATATAGACTCTAAGAAGGAATATTTTTTTTAGTGACCACAATGTACCTTCTTTATTACAGCATGTAGCATGGGTCGAAATCGTAAAGGGACATTCATTTGCAAGGCAGAATCAGAAACTCAATTTAATTTGAGCAAAAGTTTTACTATCTCACGTTAACTCACATAACTAAACAAACAAGTATCATGTGCTTCCTGGTTTGAAGAGTGATGAATTCCAAAGATGTCCTGATAAATGGTAGATAAAAGGAGAGCTGAGAGAGAGATCTGTTGTGATCCGTGGATCTTGAGTTACATGGAAAGTCAAGGCCTCGGCCTGGTGTAAAACTTAGGTGTTGCTGTGGAGTTATATCCTCATCTTAGTGTCTCACAAGACTGCAGACTGCGCTGCATCTGCATCTGGCCCAGGGGCTTAGCCAGGAGACGAGAGAGATGGTAGGGGTCCAGCATCCTGAAAAAGCAAAAAGCAAGGCACCCCCCTGCCGAGGGCCTTTTGAAACATGTTGACCCCCTTCAATTTTTCACTCTTTGTTCTATTGCAGCCATTTGCTAAAATCATTTTAAGTTAAATTTTTTTCCCTCATTAATGTACACACAGCACCCCGTATTGACAGAAAAACACAGAATTGTTGACATTTTTGCAGATTTATTAAAATAGAAAAACTTAAATATTACATGGTCCTAAGTATTCAGACCCTTTGCTGTGACACTCATATGTTTAACTCAGGTGCTATCCATTTCTTCTGATCATCCTTGAGATGGTGCTACCCCTTCATTTGAGTCCAGCTGTGTTTGATTATACTGACTGGACTTGATTAGGAAAGTCACATACCTGTCTATATAAGACCTTACAGCTCACAATGCATGTCAGAGCAAATGAGAATCATGAGGCCAAAGGAACTGCCTGAAGAGCTCAAGAGACAGAATTATGGTAAGGCACAGACCTGGCCAAGGTTACAACAAAATTCTGCTGCACTTAAGGTTCCTAAGAGCACAGTGGCCTTAATATTTCTTAAATGGAAGACATTTGGGACGACCAGAACCCTTCCTAGAGCTGACCGTCCGGCCAAACTGAGCTATCGTGGGAGAAGAGCCTTGGTGAGAGAGGTAAAGAAGAACCCAAAGATCACTGTGGCTGAGCTCCAGAGATGCAGTCAGGA